>JALIZH010020216.1:9820000-10171704 GCA_030522465.1 Rhipicephalus appendiculatus
GCCATGTGCAACCTTTGAACTCGTGAGGCCACGCGCTCCCGTGTTGCAAGTCATATTTAGCGCGACTGTACATACATACATACATACATACATACATACATACATACATACATACATACATACATACATACATACATACATACATACATACATACATACATACATACATACATACATACATACATACATACATACATACATACATACATACATACATACATCTACGTTGCTGGCTGGTAGATCAGGCTGGGGTCCATGTGAGCTCGCGCGCTAGGTCAAATTATAAAGAGATGAGTTGGTTTCGTTACGCCTTTGCGCGTGGCCTTTTCGTCCAACATCCCGGAAACCCTACAGTGAACGAAAAAAAAAAAAACTGCTCAGTATCTGTCACGCAATGTCGTGAACCGCCTCTAAGCACGTGAGGTAAATATACGACGTGGAGAAGGGGGGTTGACGTTCAACCCTGATCATTGGCGCAATTTGCCCAAAAAAGCAAACAACGGACTTCGTACAGAAAAGGCGTTTCTTTATGTCCACTACACTCGAACGATAGAGTTCTGCGAAAATTCGCGAGGCGAAGGTATTCACGGAAGCCGGGAGGCGTACATTTAACAGCGTTTACATGCGTAGTTACATAATCATCTCTGCGCGCGATCGCACTAACTAAAGCTAGTAGAAACCTGGCAAACGGTCTGTGGCCACGCGATGCGGTCGTAAAGGGACTCCGCAAGAATCACCTCGTTCGAGTAATTCAAGCGCAACTCTTTGTGTTGTTGTTGTTCCCTGGTAACTATTTTTCTTCCCCCCCCCCCTCTCCCCAATGCGTTAGCACTGGTCGCCCAAATCACGGTGTTTCCTGGCAAAAAAAAAAAAAAAAAAGACAGAGCAGCGTCGACGGAGTCGACGCTAATTTTGTGGCGGCGACCTTTCCCGCCATCATGATGGAAGATGAGCACGTGGCGGTACTAGTTATTAAAACCCACAAGGACACGCCCAGAACACATCAGTGTTCATCGCAGACCTGAACGACCTCGACTAAACGTTACCCTAACGACGATAACTCGTCGAAGTTCATGAATGTCCTCAAAGGATAGCCCGTCGTTTGGTGCTACCCACATGGCGGTGGCTTTTCACTGCCCCTGTCCTCTGTCCTCTTTTCCAGAGGCTTTGCTTTTTTCATTTATTTAAATAAGATTTATTTACGCACATACCTCGCAGGTTCCAGTCTGGAACATTGCCCGAGGGGGATTATTACATAAATAGCAGTACAAAAATACAGTGTAGGGGAATGCAATATTTATTTCCGTCAATATGGAAATGTATGCAAATTAAAGATCGATATAGCGAAGCGAGAACGTCAACATATGCATGAAAGCAAATGTATACAGCAAAATAACATAAACATATCTATAACGAAATACACTTTGTTAATATGTATTATATTGCTCGAGTAATTGCTACATTATTGCTCTGGGTACGTCAAAATTACTTTTTTTTTTCATTTTGGTATATTTCAGCATAACAGCATGACACAAGGGCATGACACGAGGAAGAGATTGTTCATGGGTTCATGTCGATTGTTTTGGTAAAATACACTTTGGCTGCCTCGGCTTTGCAGGGCTGTCAGCGATGTGACGGCATCGCTACCGTCTACAGCAACACTCACTCACTCACTCACTCACTCACTCACTCACTCACTCACTCACTCACTCACTCACTCACTCACTCACTCACTCACTCACTCACTCACTCACTCACTCACTCACTCCACTCACTCACTCACTCACTCACTCACTCACTCACTCACTCACTCACTCACTCACTCACTCACTCACTCACTCCCACACGTGCGCGCACACATGAACGCACACACAACGCACACTCATACACACACGTACACACACTTACAGACATATAACACACGTTCACACATGCACACACGCACATGCACACAGATACACACACATACACATGCACATACACAAGAAGCGCACGCACACGAACGCCAACGCTTGTACTGCGCAAGTGCATGTCTCCCGCGCAAATGAATTCTCCACACGTTGCCATTCCAGGAAGCCACGGGCGAAAACTGTTCGCGCAGTAAACACAGCGCAACAAGCGCTGGGCAAACCGAAATTTGGGGTCTGCGCAGAAAGCGGGCGTTTTCGCGACGCCCCGCGTGGCTTGCGTCGGCAAGCAACTCTTTTCCCGAGACCCTGCTGTGCAACCAGTGCAAACAGAACACGCCTGTAATAACGGAGTTGCGCCGTAGACGACCCTTCCAAAGCGGTCAGGTCGTAGTAGCACTGTGTTGCCCGCCAGTTGCGTGTTGATGGGGCATGACAGGAACCACAGAGGGGGAAACGCAAAGTCGAGCAAAACGTAGTGGTTCATTCGGAAGGCCCACTCGCTGGTAGGACGTTCATTTGCCTAATTGAGTCCGGCCGTCAACCCCCTTTGCGTAACGCGCATGTGCTCCGCGCTTGCGTAGTTCCAAATGTAGCGGAAAATAAAGCAAGCTGGGACGTCCCAGTCCTTTCCAGATTTGTTGGTTCGCTAGTACTCGCCTTTATTTGTTGTGCGCATTCTGGGATTTTTAGACGCCGGTAGTTGAGAAATGCGAAGCCGTTGTAGAAAAACAACCAAAAGAAAGCTGTCGCAGAGCTATTAAGAGGAGCAAAGTGGAGAGGAGGAAAAGATAATCGGTGAGTCGACGAAGAGAATAAGCAGGAAACAAGTGGAGAGCGATTCTGTACATCGTCAAATTCAGCCACGTTGTCAAATTCCACCATTGATCAACTCTTATTGGCCCACAGTGCTGCTATGGGCTGTACGATTGGCTTAAAATATCGCCATTACAAAATTTGACTAATGACGGAATTAGAGTGTTCTTAACAGCCCCCCCTGTTGTACACTGGAGATGAGAGCCTAGCTGCGCTTGCTTCGTCTGGGGAGAGAATGTATGTATGTATGTATGTATGTATGTATGTATGTATGTATGTATGTATGTATGTATGTATGTATGTATGTATGTATGTATGTATGTATGTATGTGTGTGTGTGTGTATGTATGTATGTATGTATGTATGTATGTATGTATGTATGTATGTATGTATGTATGTATGTATGTATGTATGTATGTATGTATGAGTATTCGTAGGTGCGCCTCCCTTGCCAAAGCGGAAAATCCTAACTTGCTCCATGTACGTTTGTCCTATCACGCTCGCAAAAAAGTCCATATCTGTTTTTAGTTTTACTTTAACCTAAGCACCATTTCCCAAGAACTTCTCAACTTACTGGATCGACCTACAATCTGGCATTCAGCAAACTGTTTCCGAATCGATAAACACGCCTCTATTTGATCATCGGGGCAACTTAAATAAGTGCTTCCGTGAACACCGAATCTCTGCAGTGTTAATAAGCTTGCTCATCACTTCAAAAAGTCGTTAGTTTCGAGCACGGTGTAAGAATAACTTCTTTCGAGGAGCACTTCAATACGACAGTGTGAAACTTCATTAGCCGCAGGTCACACAGGCGTGAACTTGAAAGAGCGAGGCGCCATTTCAAGTTCCCAAAATTGGTTCCGCGTCTCGGGGTGCCTCCATTCGAGGCGGATACGGTGGGGATATTTTAAAGTCGCTACGAGAGCCATTTGAAGCCGTGATTTAAGCCTACTTCGTGACCAAGCCATTGCCGCCATCCCAGGTTCGCGCATGATGGGTGCATGCCTGAACGCCGCTTGCCTATAGATACGAAAACTCTTCGTGCACCTACGATAATCGACAGCGTGAAGGTCAAGATTCTCCGGCACTACGATGTAAGCATGCATGCACTCGTGCGTATAAGCTGTGCAGCCCCCCGCGAGCGCTCGGATAGCGGTCAATTTGGAACGGCGTCGATTTCCGCAGAATGTACGGCGACATTCCCTGACCGCCGATCCATTACACTTTGCGTCAGGTCTCGCTCCATTCTGTCGCTGTTGGAGACTCTCGCCTCCGAACGGGGATCGAGTTCTCAAAGCATCCGAGACGCCTTCTTCGAAAAGCCTGAAACATTGTTGCTTTTTGAGCTGCCAACTACGTAAGCTGAAATGACGATGTGACATTTAGACAGATCGCATAATACGTTCTGGATATGCGTGCAGGATAACTTTGCTCCTCTTGTATCGTATCGTGTTATTCACAGTTTCTTCTTGTTCTTTATTTTCTACTTTTTTTAAACGAAGTGTCGTGACGCCTACGTCATCGAGGTACGTTGAACTCGGGGAAGTCCGCCTCGGTGGTGCACAGTGGTTATGGTGCCCGGATGCAGACCCGAAAGTCGCGGGTTCGATCCCAGCCGCGGCGGTCCCATTTCGAGGGAGGCGAAATGCTGGAGGCCAGTGTATACTGTGCGATGTCAGTGCACGTTAAAGAACACCAGATGGTCAAAATTTCCGGAGCCCTCCACTATGGCGTCCCCTATGATCATACCATGGCTGTGGTGTCTCGTAGAACCCCAGATATTATTATTAACCCAGAAATATAGCGATGAAAGGCACGTTAAATGACCTGTCTAAGTTTGGGTCTAGGTAGATGATTTGAGTGGCCGTGTTCAAATGAGGCTATAGTGTGCAACGAGGCAAGAGTGTAAATAAAGCTAACGCTTCAGACACACAAGCTATATATAAGGACTGCAAATCCCGCTTATTATCACGCTATTAGAGCGTTATGTGGAGTTCACGCTAGAGTATGTATGACGCGCTGCACTACATCACTCTCTTAAACTGTCTAGAAAGCAGGTATACACTGCTGTTACATTGCTTCTATAGATATACCTAACGGTTTAAGGGTATACTAGGCGGGATGTTATTCGAGCAATATGCAGAACGAAAGCTACAGTATAAGGGCACTTAACTTCGAGCTCGAGTGCTGAAGCGTTAGATCCGTTGCAATGTGAGGATGAAACACTTCACAGTAAGAGCGTCAGACAGTGCACAAGACATTGCCCGGGCACGCGTGTTTGGTGGGCAGACCAACAGAGATGCACCCTGGCTTCAGCTGACCTTACTGCAAGACCTCCGTTTAAAAAACTGGAAACGAAGGAACCGAAACAAACACGAAAACAAATGTTCTAAAGAAAAACAACAACAAACTTGATGATGATCGGAACTACGGCCTTCTGTGCCGGCGCGCGATCGCCGGGTCGCATTTTTCAGCGCCGCCGAAGAGGCGGCTTCTGCAGCGGCACATAGTGATTATACAAAAGGTTCAAGTTACTGCAGGGCATGGCTAATTAAAGGCGCTGGTGGGAGGCGAAATTTATGGACTTCCGTGGGCTGCCGCACAGAGGCGCGAGAAGTGGAAACTGTTGAGACAGCGAGCGCGGTGAGGAGGGGGGGGGGGGTGTTAAGGCGGGCGTAAGTCACGAATCTGACGCCCTGCCAATTAGGCGGCTGCAGCGCCCGAACCTGGCACAAAGTAAGCAACGACACATAGCGGCAGCCTATGGCAGCACTGCGCACGCGCGGGTTTTATATACTGCGAGGACCCCCCCTTTCTGCCCCTGAAGTGATTTTCCCTCCATTCGGAGGAATTAATAGGATTGTGCCTCGGAGGCAAGCGTCGTACGCGATATCATCTAGATATGGGGTAAACAACAGCCTCGGGGATCACTGCGCGCGAAGCTTCCGCGAGCGACTTGAAGCGAGCGCCTTTTGCGATACGCGATAAATTTGCCCGTGCTTTTCCGTGCTTTCGCGTCGGAAAATTATGCGGGGAAATATATGCGGAAATTATGCGGCAATTAGGCGGAGCGCAGTGTAGAGAGGTATGTCATTTTACACAGCACGCGTCAACACTCTCGCGAGACGGAGAGAATGTGCGGTACCCAAGCGAACAGGAAACAAAATATGACGGGCATTAATAATAATAAAAAAAATTAACCAAGTGAATTCTCCGGTTGGCTGAACTGTGTACGAAGTAAATGTAGAAAAGAACAGCAAGTAAAATGTTTCCGCAGACGGTGCCTTTTTTTTGTTGTTGTTCTTTCGTTAGTTTCGCACTAGAAAAGATACCGTTTCCGTCGGCGGGGTTCGCACCCACAACCTTCGAATTACTCGTCCGATGCCCTACCAGTTGAGCTACGACGAAGGGCGTCCCCGTCTACTTTATTGGGTATTTCTATGCGTGTATTTCCTGTAAGTGTTAGCCAGCGCCACTTGTAGCCAAGGCAGTGAGTATATCCATAGGAGTGCGCACGAGGAGGCGGGGGGGGCAGGGAGGCGGGGGGGGGGGGGGGCGCGAAGCCAACCCCATACATTGACATAATAGGGAGGGGGGGCGCTGCGACGAACCTCCCCCCCCCCCCCCCTGAAGGGGAACCCTGCGCACGCCTATGCGTATATCATACTTATTTTGTTGGTGCAGAGGGCTTCGCGAGGCAAGTGTGATTTTTGTACGAGATGCCATCTGGTCAATGAACCCTCGCATGCATCGCATGCTATCCGATCGCATCAAGTCTGCCGGCACGAGGCCCTCGCAATGAGAAAACAATTTCCATTCTTTCGTTCGTTCTATCCTGTGGAACTTATGCAAGAAGCCTAACTGCACAATTATGCGTAACCTACATTTTGATGCCGTAAAGGTGCTGAATTTCTGCGGCTGTGAGAGAACGTCCCTAAATACACGAAACTCTTTAATTATATACTTCAGTACCGTAGGCGCGCAAGAGAAGCAACAAGAGCAGATGGCGCAGGGAAACTAACGGTGACCAATTCCCACGTATCGCTTACCACTCGTCCGGGGAAAGGGTTAACGCTTAACCACGCGCACTAAACATGTGTTCGAGATAGGCCTGCGTCAGTTTTCCTCGTAATCGGCCGTAGTTCGTCCAACCCACCGACGCGAGTACCTCTCAGAGTAGTACCTCGCAAACAATAGCCGTTTCGGTTACCCATACATTACGTTTATTACGCCTGGATCCGCACCACACGCGATACGCCGCCCTCATGCCACAGCCCCCCGGCCATGACTCACGAGAGTGGTTGTTTCGCACCTCGGGAAAACCACCGCGTTATAGAAGCGGGCATACCGCATTCCATCGCGATATAACCCACTTAGCCGCGAAAACGACTCGCATTTAGCCTACATAGCCCGTGGGCCCCTTCCTGACAGACGCGTTATACAGGCACCGATCACTCTGCATGGCGCCTTCGAGGAACGCCTCGGCTTGGTGATCACGCGAAGCCCTAGCTCGCTTCTTTTCCCATCGTCGACCGAAAACCTGGCGATCACGCACAGGTGCGAGCCAATGACAGGTCTTCGCAACGAGCTGGCTATTCGCACGTCGCTTCAACGACACGCGGTACACGAGAGACACCATGGCCTGCGTGATGGAACAAAGCAAGCCCTCCCCAACCCTAAAGAATAAGAGGTAAAGGAGGAGGGTGCAACAGCGGTTATAACTTCAGCGGGGATCGAAAGGATAAGAAACAGCGAAGAAAAAAGAAAATTCAGGAAACGATAAACGGTCGCTGGCCGCCGCTTCGCGATGAAACGCGCTTCATTGGAAGCTGTCAGCATCGACAGTCGCCGGAGGCATGCAGGCCTCATTTCCAATGCGTGGTGGAGTTCGCGAAGGAAGTCGGGACTAAATTGGCATTCATTTCGCAGTTAGGGGCATGCGAGCACGACGCGGGAATTGGCATGGCGCGGATTGAAAACGAGCGGTGAAGAAGGAAGAACCGCGAAGTGAAAACGAGGTCGAATGAAAAACAATTACAGGGCGAAGAAGAAACTGAAGGGGAGGGGGAACGAAGTTGGGCGCGTAAAATGCAGCTGTCACCACCCCGAGGGCACGGATAACGCAGCTGGCGACAGTTACGGGCAACGACGCTGCAACCGTCCATCCAGTAAGCGTCTGAGACTGTCGTTATTCCGTAGGTGTAGCTGTATCGTCGTGTTGCTTGTTTCCTGCTGAAACAGTGGAACGGTGTCCAAAGGCTTTATTATGCGCGACCGTGGGTAAAACGAGGTGCGCGTTGTAAATGGCAGAGAAAGAAAAATATTTCCCATTCCCGAGTATAGTGATTTATATAAAAAAAAAAAATATATATATATATATATATATATATATATTAAGCAGCTCTCCAGCATCGTAATCATTAAGTTATAGTTTGTTTACTGTGGTGTGGTGGTATTCTGGACATTGTGAAATTCTACCATTGGTCATCTCTGTTTGGCCCAGAGAGCCGTGACGGCCTATCATTGGCTCAAAATGCCGCCATCGCGAAATTCGACGATGGGGCGGAATTTGAGAGAGGGTCCGGAACAGCACCCACTTCGAGCCAGCAGGATTCGTCTAGGCTTCGTGCTTTTGGATCTAAACGGTTTCTAGACTTTAGACACAGGGTGTTTCGTGCAACTCGAGCCATGGCAGTTGAAGTAGAAGTGCCGGCGCGTCTTGTCGTTTGGACCACGGAACGCAATAGCGCGAACGACTGACTGACCAGCAAACGAGGGAGAGGGTAATCAATCAATCAATCAATCAATCAATCAATCAATCAATCAATCAATCAATCAATCAATCAATCAATCAATCAATCAATCAATCAATCAATCAATCAATCAATCAAATCGACGAACGAAAGAAGGAATGAATCCGTGAGGCTACTTCAGTCACGTGATGGCGCAGACTCGCATTTTCTTCCATCTGGGCTTCTAAGGAGGCGTCTTTCTGTACAGGCTGCTCCTGTATATAGGCTTTCTGTGTAGGCCTCTCGGCACGATCAAAATTAATCGATCCGCGATTACATAAAGAAGAATGCGCGGCTATTCACGCCGTGACTGTTGTACTACGACATTTTTTTTTTCAAAACAGAATCATTTCGTCCGCACCCTGATCATTAACTTTCTGTTCTCGAAGGACCACGATTCGGGCGCGACTCCGCACAGTGGGTATGCGCCAGAGCTGCTGACATCGTCCCGCTCGCTATCAACATCGTCATCATCGTCGCAACCGAAACAACCAAACTTTCCAGTGCTGTGACATGCATGCGTTGCTTCTCTCCACTCGAGCCAAACGGAAATTTTGGGACTCCCAATTTATCTATGCTTTACGCCTAAAAAAAAAAAAAGAAAAAAAAAAGAAAAGGAAGTGAAAGAAATAAGCCGTAATGCTTAATTAAATAAAGGAAGGAAACTGAGACAAATAAATAACGACCACGTCACAACGCTCATTGACGTCATGCACGGGAAAACTTCATATTAGGTCCGAACACTTAGTTACGTTCAAGTTCCATCCACAGAATAGAAAAGCACAACTTCGTCGTTACAGATTCGTTCCGGTAAACCTCGCCGACAGGCTTCGCTTTCCCGCTGTGACGAAAGCATTACTCGCAATTTATGACCGCGACAGAGGACTGTGCATGCATTACGGAAAACTGCTTCGCTCCTGTATGTTTTATATTTCGCGCTCTAATAACGCGGCGTACAGCTGGTACGGCTCCCACATTCCGTATTTGCTTCGGTGTAAGCCGCCGGATTCTGTCGAATCGAAACCTCCTCTCTAAGCTGGAAAAGTGTAAGCCAACCAAAAAGAAAAGTCCTGATGTGTTACCTTACCACAATTCGGCAAATAAACCAGTTCGCTTGCCCTTCGCCTGGTTGGCCAGAATCTTGTAACCGGTTTGCTTTGGCCGCGTGTGATTGGCCAGGATGGCGTTTGCTGGCAAAAGCGATCATGTGCTATCTCACTTAAGCGCGGAGCGAACCGGCCTAAGTGATCGAATCAGTCGTGTTCAGTCCGCCTTTTTCACTATGCCAGAGCGCATGCGCCATCCCCCAAGCGGAAAGGTCGGCCAAACACCACTTTATCTCGGAGGCTTTCGTTCTGGCGATATCGGATTTCCTGGCCCTTACCAAAACCCTGCCAAAACGGCAGTGGGCAGCACAGGAAAATGAAAAAGGCGGATTCCGAGGGTTGCAGAGGTCCGCCGTGGTGGAGCAGTGGTTATGGTGTTCCGGCTGCTGACCCGGAGGTCGCGCGTTCGATCCCGGCCGCGGCGGTCGCATTTCTATGGGGGCGAAATGCTAGAGGCCCGCGTACCGTTCGATGCCAGTGCACGTTAAAGAACACCACATGGCCAAAATTTCCGGAGTCATCTACTACGGCGTCTCTCATAATCATATCGTGGTTTTGGGACGTAAAACCTACAAGAAAAAAAAAGAGTTGCAGTGACAGCGTCTTCACCTCATCTGCCCCCCTTAACCCCCCCCCCCCCCCCCCCCGCGCTCTCATCCAACCCCAAGTCATTTGCTATAATGGCTTCAACACTCACAAACCAATGTTAACATTGTATGCAATTTGAATTTGTCTTTCTTTTTGCGTTTGATTAATTTTATACCAAAGCTATTTCAATGTGCTAGCTTTACTCCCTCGGTGGGAGTGCCTTCACTCTATCGAAGACGGAGTACTGTACTCCATGGGAGGTCGTTGGATCACTCTCTCTCTCCAAAGAGAGCAGTTTCACCCTAGAGAAAGGAGTGCCCAGCGGGACAAGCCAAAACTCTCGCAAAGGGCGTAAAGGCACTCCCTCTGTTCTAAGAGTGATAAGGGGTGCTCTAGAATGAATGAAAATATAGTTTTAAAGGATTGCATTATTAGCATAAAATCACCAATTTCTTTTTTTCTTTTATTTAGATGTGATGACATGGAAATGTACCCTGCATTTCCAGCGTTTCTCTTCTCTCTGTGTGCCCCCCGTAAATCCCGCGCAAATGCAGTACTGGATCCATGCAGCACTGGCCTCCTATAGGGCGGTGATAGTCGCGCGTCAAGACAGGTAATAGTGAGTAAGCGGCTGGTATACACCGGTAAGAACTCGATCCATCTCAATCAGCCCTTTGAACACAGGCTGGCGGGGTGCTGTGCCGCGGACATCGCTGCACGGCGAGGGTAATAGCTATTCCTCTAGCCATGCCACATCTGTTACGGCGAGGTGTATAGTTAAAGGAAACCGCACCTGTGAGATGAGATGAACACAAAACGAGCAAGAAAAAAAATTATGCCTCAAGAAACGCAGTCCATAATCTATAAGGAACGACGGCACGCGAAGAGGCATTCTCCGAGAAGTCATTTTTCACGTTCGACCGCCGCGGCGGACCTCACGTGAAAAATCGGGGCCGGCACTCGTTGAAAGACGCGTTTTCTCGAACTTGGAGCGTGGCAAGCAACGCCATCGTAGCGGCCACCGAAACGACGCGAGAAGCGTCAGCAGAGGGGGCCCCCGTTTGATAAAAGAACACAAAATCTGGTTATATTCAAAGTATAGACCTATTCCATGTTTGTAAACAGGGGTAGGCGCCGTCGACATACTGAGGCGCTGGTAGCTACGTCACGGCGCGTAGGCTCCGCCTAACCCGAAGCTCACCACCGCCCACTGTGATCACGTGACAACTGGCACAGCAGCTGCAAAGCTGCCTCCGAGCACTGCTCGTCGGAGAGCCTGTGCTCGGAGGCAGCTTTGCAGCTGCTGTGCCAGTTGTCACGTGATCATAGAGGGCGGTGGCGAGCTTTGGGCTGGGCGGAGCCTACGCGCCGCGACGTCGCTACAAGCGCCTCAGTATGTCGACGGCGCCTACCCCTGTTTACAAACATGGAATAGGTCCCTACCAGCACGCGCACTCGCGTATGCTGTGTTACGCGCCTGCGATGAGCTTGCCTAACATTGTAAGGACCATAGTTAAGAAGTTATTGTATTGATAGCTTCTCACACAATTTTGCCGAACATATATAAGTATGATGGCAAAATTCACGTAACTTGTATAGAGCCCGCAATTTCTATAAGCACTGCCTATAAGCTGCAAACATTGGCACGTCTGAATCGGACCAAATTCATTTTTCTACCACTGAACAAAGCATACTTCATTCAGATAGCAACGGTAAACTGCAGAGCGCTTACTATAAGTACGGGACAAAGAGAAACAGACACAGTACAGGGCAATCGCTGCGTGTGTGTTCTTTGTCTTGTACCTCAGCGCATCGTCCCGTCGCCACTTGCTTCGTCCGTGTTTTTTTGTGCGCTGCAAGTTTCTTCATGTATCACCACCAACAAGCCCACTCTTACATTCTTGCAACCTAATTCGCGCTCTTGAGGTTTACCATCATGAACCAACGAGCCCAGTAATGAATTCTCTTAAGATTCATTCAGATAGTCTATCGGGTTGATGTTGACTGCGAGGTGAAGGCTCCTTTTAATTGCAGCCCCAAAACGTAAAACCTTGTCAATGGCGCATTCCTATTTATATGGAAACCACGTTAACAACAACAAAAATCTTAGTCAAGGTAAGCATTCCTACTGATACTGGTACTGAGCCACGTTAATAATAATAACAAAAATCTTAGTCAAGGTAATGTAACGTTAATCGCGTTCCCGCGCGTATCTCTTCTGAACGGACTGGTTAAGGATGCCGTAGTTCGAGATATTAAAACGCGATTGCGACCTCGTAACTATAATGTCCCGAGATTCCCGCCGCTTACGTGATGCCCAGAGGCACCGACGCGCAGATGCTGTAAAACATTCCGATCGCCCCGCATTCCCTCGCAACTGCTAATCTCCGCATTCCATCGAAACCACTTTCACCGGCAGGGTCAGGCCGACGCAAGCCGATCCGACCTAACCGAACGAGCTTTCCTTTTCGCTCGGCGCAGGTCTCACTAGGCGGCAGGGGTGTCAATGTCCCGATCGCGCTAACTAGTCGATATGGGCGCCGGCAGTACATGCCTGTCCACCACGGGTGACACACATTCCCCGAATGACCACGCTGGGTGCTTCGACACGTGTTCGCTCCAGGCGTCTCCTTATAGCAAAGCTATTCGGCCACTTCGACTTTTTCGACCCAGCCAGGGACAAGCCGAAGCCAGCCGCCACTCACAGACAACAGCAATTCGCATCGAAAGTGTTTGCAACGAAATCTCCCCCCTCGCGTTGGATGCCCAAGCCAGTGCCGCGGCCGCTGTGTAATCGCCTTTAACGGCCATCCCACCTTCGATACGCTACGAACGCTCCGGGCTCGAAATTAAGAATCCTCTATAGTCGCAACATAGCCTGGAGGAGCAACGAGAGACGTCTACCCGCTCAAAACGTGCGCACTCTCGCAAACACAGACACACTAAACAAAAACCGCGCGGGCCCCCTGCAAGCCGCGTCGCTGCCAAGCCATTCCCGCCGATCGTCCGGTAGTGTCGGATAGGGATTGAAGGAGGGGGGGTCCAGCCTTGAAGCAATTATTGTCCAGCCGCACAAACAGAAAAGCCCCCCCCCCCCCCCCCCCCACACACACACACTTACACACTAACGAAAAACTCGGCTCTCAAACACACAGACGGCCACCAAGAAATGGCGGCACGTATACCGTACTCGCACAGACGGACAGACACACGCGTATACTGAGCTGCACGCACAGACAGCGTAAGTTAATCGCCGGGGATTCGGTGTGCGGACCCCCCCCTTACCTACCTACCTGCCTACGTTCCAGTGTGCCAGGCGGGCAAGAGTATCCCCGAGGCCTCGAAATGAAACGCGCCCGTCCCGCGCGAAGCGGGACGCTCGCATCGTTTAGGCTGGCATCGTCGTCTAGGCAGCCGTCGCATGGACGCAAGCATGCGTCGAGCGAGCGAGAGAATCCACGCACGCGCTGCTGCATCGAGATCGCCCGGCCGTTACACGTTACACCGGCAAGCACTCCTTGTGTTATTCGCCTGGTGTGCGACCGATGGCGGCGCTGCGAACGGCGCTCCGGTGACGCAAGGGCGGGGATTCGGCTCTTGTCGTCTGCTACGCTCTGGTTAAAACAGCAGCATTTTCGTTATAGTTCGCTCGCGTCGCACGGCGTTCCTCGACTACTAGCTGCATTTTCTTCTTATGATATTTCTTGAGATGACTACTAGCATTACACGAGTTTAAGAAACGTTAACATTTAACATATCTTCTGTATACCGACAGCCATCGCGGTCAGGTTCATGCCCCCGAGTTCGTAGCGTCGCTCACTGGGCTGGATGGCGTTGAAATAGCTTACGTGAAAGCGCGAACGCCCCCCGCCAAGTGAGTTAAAGAGAGTCTCCGCTGCTTTGAAATCGCAGCGCGATCAATTTTGCGGCTTATTCGTGAAAATCAGCGTTGTGTAAACAGACTTGAGATGAACGAAAATTCACGCTCCACTTCCAATTGTAGTCATGTGGACTTGTGCAGACACGACAGCCCACAAAATGAAATCGATAAGTTCATCGACCAGCGGGTTATTGCGGACCACTAGCATAGATTGGGCGAGCTGGATGCAAATAAGATCGCTCGGAATGAAACGCCAGCAGTGGTGCGCGAGGTACAGTTCGACTCTTATGATTAGAGATAGATACGTTCATGAGCCGCATTCATGTTTTCGATCGCGCAGTGCTGCCTACTCGACTGTGCGAGCCTGCCAATGGTAATGACAGGATGGTGCGCACTATATTTCAAATGCTTGGGCAACGCGATCCGCTGCAGTGTTCGCGTTTCACTTGACACCGATAGTACAGCTTCCTAAACATTAGGAAAAATCGGCGAATGTATCCAGGAAGAGGAGAAAGAGAGCTCTTTCCCACCATTCTTTTGGCCCCTGTGGCTGATTATTGTGATTCTTTACCGTGCTGTAACAAGATTGAATATTTTAGGTGGGAGCCTTAGATTCCACATAAATTGCCAAAATTGACCGTCGGCGTCCCGCGTCGCCAGCGTCAACACGAGTGATGCGAAAATTCATCACATGATCACGTCATCATGACATCCCCGACCGACAAAATTTGTGACGTCATATCGTCATGTCACATGATTACATCATCACATGACATCGTCGCTTTGCATAGCCTCCGTGATTGGTGGGCCGATCTCGGAGGCGATGCAAAACCAGGTGATGTGTAGAAAGCTTCAATGCAAAACCACGTTACGTCCAGAAAGCATTCGGAGGGGGGGCGGCGAAGGAACAATACATCGACTCAAGAAAAAGATGGCTTTCGCCTTCGAGTCAAACTTAGGCAAATGCATAAGGAACCCGAGTCTCTTTAGTACAGTGATCGCACCAAGCCACATCAGGAGTCTACCGTTGAGACTGATTTACAGTATTTTATTGCAAATACATCTTTCGATGCGAAAGCTATATATTTATCAACGTTAGTATGATTACACTAATTCTGTTCAGCATATTTTCAGACCACCGTGAACGAGGTAACAAACGTCGATTTATTAACGTAAGGATTAAAATATGTTGCAAAAAAAAGAACAAAAACAAAAGAAAATCACTCTGGACAACCTACCGATATTTCATATCCCCGTCTTGCATCCCCTTTAGACTCACCCTGTTTATTTCGTGTTTCAATTTACAGTGCTTACGACGCGCTTACGCAGCAGCTGCTAAAAATGTGTATTTAATCAAACGTTGTTGCCGGTAACGCC
Organism: Rhipicephalus appendiculatus; assembly: GCA_030522465.1. NCBI lineage: Eukaryota > Metazoa > Arthropoda > Arachnida > Ixodida > Ixodidae > Rhipicephalus > Rhipicephalus appendiculatus. Next base: position 9,835,467 of record JALIZH010020216.1, read on the forward strand.
ACTTAATTTATTTGAATGACATCACACGTCGTTTGTCATGCTCCGAACATATGAATTGAATCGAAGGAGCAGGCTTAGCAACCGAACACGCGCAGCACGCGGTATGCATTTATTGCGCTTTAACGCAGACATGGAAGCTGAAGCCCGAACGCTGAAGTCAGTTATCGAAAACGGGCAGGAAAGTCATTTTGAGTGCGCCACGGCCATAGAACAGTCGCGAAAAGAAAAATTCACCATAGAAGCAGATGTACACATGGATGGCTAGCAGACGACAACAGGAGCAATCGACACAGAACGTGCTCCTGACGGCAACTCCGCTCCATTTCGATGGGCATTTTGTTTGAACATTCAGCACAAATTGCTTTATCAACTTGCCCACCAATGTTTCAATAACTCGAGCGCGATAGACAGGCTGGCAGCGTCGAGCAGCCTTCACGTAGCGAACGCGCGCGCGAAGAGCTGCATCCGAGTCCTCTCCCTGACGTCACACGCGAGAGGGCGCCACTCCAAGATCTCGAGGCGAATAGGGCAACGAGCGAGCCTCAGGGCGAGTCCCGTGAGCGTATGCGCGGGACGACGATCGGTATCGACAATTAAAGTCGAGCCGTGTACAAGGGGGGAGTGTACACGGTGGACAAAAACGCGAGCAACGCTGCTTCCAGCCCGTTCTCGATGGCGAGGCGGTCTATATGCCGTAAGATCCGGCGTAGAATACACGTAATATGAAGGGAGCCCATCCCTGTGCCAACCTGTTGAGGTGTCCTCGTAGTGAGAGACAGTTACGGGAAGGCAGTTACGGGAAGGCAGTGAGAGACAGTTACGGGAAGGCACTTTTCTCTTCTTTTCCTTTTTTTTAATAACCACTTAGAGCGTGAAGGGAGGGGGCAAAGTATAGCGAATAAATCGAAAACAACCATTTTGGTCGGGTGTCTGTTTTGTTTGTATGTAGGGTGCCTTGCTCATCGAGGTCACCAGAAACAGGTGATCAACTTCGTACAGCAGGTGGTTGTGTCTTCATGTCATTCAATTATTACTGCATTATGACAGCGTAGATACAGATAGTCGTCCATTGTTCATCCTTCTTCATTTCGCTATTTTTTTCTCCTTTACACTCACTTAGCCTTCGCCTGTACTAGGTAGGCAGTCGGATGCATCCGCTTGACCACTCGGTCTTCATTGTCATCTATCTTCATTCTCACACCTCACGAAAACACTTACCATGCTCAATTACCTAGTTATTGAAGCGAAAGCCTCAATGTAGCCTCTTCAAACGCGAAAATTTACCGTCGGCGTCGGCATCTTCGAGATTTGGCGCGACCTGACGGCATTTCACGAGAGACTGGCGTCGGTATCAACGCGATGCAAAAGATCACCATCATGCGATGATGTCATCCTATGACGTCATATAATGTGACGCCATCATCTGACATTGCCGCTTGCTCATAGGTGGTCCGGAGGCACGTGAGGTGCAGGAAGCTTGCAACGCCTTCAGTCTCGGATGCAGTGCAAAATCAAAGCTATGTGCATAAAGCTTTCGTGGACGGAGGGGGGGGGGGGGGGTGGGGGGGGGGGGGGGGGGGGCGTTGATACAATTGACTCCGAAGAAAAAGATGGCTTTCGCCTTGTAGCCATTTTTTTTTTTAGGTTTGTGATATTCTGCGTTTATGCTGGATGGCACAGACGGAATCCGAGTGGCAAGTATTGACAGGCCAAAACTCGCAACGACACTTATAATAATAATATCTGAGGTTTAACGTCTCATAACCACGATATGAGTATGAGGGACGCCGTAACGGAGGACTCCGGAAATTTCGACCAACTGGTGTTCTTAAACGTGCACTGACATCGCACAGTACACGGGCCTCTACCATTTCGCCTCCATCGAAATGCGACCGCCGCGGTCGGGATCGAACCTGCGACCTTCGGTCAGCAGCCGAGCACCCTAGGCACCGTTCCACCGAGGCGGACGCAACGACACTTCGTGTTACTCGCGGGGCCTGTACGGCATGTGCGGTCACCTGGCCTTTTCCAGGCCGACACTTCATTCCCGAACCTTCGCGAGGACGTGTTCCATTCCTGCCGTGGCGTCCGTCGCATTACAGTCGGCGGCACTCTCCGTCGAAGCTAGACGATCGAGCGACGGTGATATGGCGTATACGCGCGCGCAATTTAGGCGACGAGAAAAACGAGGTTGCCGCGATAACCACTTCGTTCGAGGGGTCGCGCACATCGCCCGCGAACGTGTCGTCCCTGCCTTCGGGGCGCGATCGACTTTACCTGTGAGGTCGTATGACTAATCAGACATTCTTGCGCTCTATACAAAAAGGAAAACGTCTCCAGTCAGCTTCGATTAACCTATAACTCGACGTGGTGGTTCAACGGCTGAGCTGTAGCGCTGCTGTGCTGGAGGGTGTGGGTTCGATTCCTGGTCACGGCGGCCGCATTACGATGGGGGGCATGGGCGTCGGCAGGGGGCAAAAGGGGCACTTGCCCCCCCCTCAAGCCTCACCAGCACTTGCCCTCACCCAAGCTAGACCAGTGCTCTCCCCCCTCCCCCAGCCGCGATGCAACGCTCGTTTGCACCCCCCCCAAGAGAAAATCCTGCCAACGACCATGGATGGGGGGCGAAAAAAAAAATTGTGCACTGATATTAAGATGCAATTGATAAAACTTCAGGTGGTCAAGATTAACCCGGAGTTCAGCACCACAATTAGCTTTATATTTTTTACATGGTTTTGTCACGTGAACCCAAGAATTAAAAAGAGTTTTCGCATCTAGTTTAATCATGCATGGTGTTAGACATTTGTTATGCTGGCATATAAAGTCGTACAATATCATGTTTATGGTACGTAACACGCCAAAACTTGCTTTTATTTAACGCCTATTGAACTGGGAAGTTTGGATGTTTCGACTGCCTTGCTATCCCCATTTGTGACGCACTGAGGTCGCGAAGGCATGAAACTACGTAACTTACTTAAGTACAAGTTGCCGACTACACTGAAAAAAAAAAAAGAATGTGTAATAAGTGCTTCTGCGTCTAATATCTTCCAGTGCTAACCAGCAAAAACGTAGCTTATCACATAAACTCGACAAAAAACAAGTAGCTACATGGTTAAGCATGACGGCTAGGTAAAAGTATAGCCGAAGCAGAAGGCTGCGAATTCGCTATTTACATATTTATGAAGACCAAGACGTGGTGAATAGCAGTGATTTTATGCATGTGCTCTAGCTCAATTTAGTTATCTCGCATTACTTCTTATCTTTCTATGTGCAACCTTCTCGTGTATGTTAGGAAAGCAAATATTTAATGCGGTTAACATCCCTAGCTTTCCTTTCATCGGTCTCTCTACATCTCTATAACCATTCTTCGTAATTAGAAAGTAATTCAATTTGCATTAATTGATATCGGAAGGTTGAGCAACCCGTTGGAACGTCAGAAAACCTACTCACGGTGAAACCGCGGGACATACGGAGCTTCACTGTACCGTATTTTCGAAATATTAGCTGCTGCGAGCAAGTGCTTGTTAATTTAATCGAATCGAATACACATTATTCTCAGTGCGCGCTGTGATTTCAACAGGTGTGTTTAATAATATTGCGTACGCGTTAAACTGGGGATAAGATTAGTAAGCGAAGTGTTCAATATATTCGCAGATTAATGTCGATAGTGGAACACACTGGAAGAATTGAGCTGGTGGGGAGAACAGCTTGAGAGTACCCTTAGAGAAAAAAAAAATGACGGCACAAGCGTTTCCACGCGATAGAATCGGCCAGTTGGGCAAATTAATATGTCTCGTAAAGTGCGCCGCACCACTGCGTGGTCCGAGGCACGTGGTGCCGAAAGCCGTTCACCAGGAGCAAGACCTTTCACACGAAAGGTGCCAGTAAGAACATGCGTGCTTCGCATGCAACGCCCTATCTTTTTATCAGGAATGCGAGATGATGCGACTGCGCGCAGTTGGGTCAAGGATTTACCCAGGTCCCCCTTTCCGACGCCTACGAACAATCTCCTACCAGGCAGATTCATTTTTTTGTAGCAAAAAAAAAAAAAAAAATGTAGATGATGTAAGCACAAAGCCGTTCATACCGCATTTGTTCGCAATAAAAAGAGATGAGAAACATAAAGCGAAGGGTAAATACAGGGAAAGTAGGTCTCTTTCTTTCATCCAACCGCTGCGAATGACTTGATCCGTTACATCTTTTGTCTTACTTCGGTCCAAACTGCAGCTCATTACGATACGCTATCAGAAACCCCGGCAAAACATCCCCAGAGCCGGATGGACTTCTTCCTCTATGTGTCAGGCAAAACAACGGCAGCCTTCGTGGGCCGTGCGGCAGATACAAATCGCCGCCGCACCTAGCGAAGTCGACGGACAATGCAGGCTCTTCGTTTGCGAGCAGGCAGACTCGGCAGCAGCTCGCATGCAGCTGGAGACAGAGAGAGAACGGGCGAGCGCTTGCATGAGAAATCCGTAATGGAACCTGCAGCATCGGAAACTCTCCCAGAGTCTACGACCGTGTCTGCAGCACCGCGCTGCCGCCCGCACCCCCGTCGTCGTCTGCCTCGCTACTACCCGCGATTCGAGCGGGCGAAACAACGCGTTGTACTCGTGCGTACAAAACGATGCGTGTAGAATCACACAGCGGAGAGCTTGGGAAAGGTTGGAGGTAGGAGTGGGGGGGAGTGAGAGCTGGAGAAACCTTATAGTTCTTTCTTACGTGCGCGAGCTCTCGCGGGAAACGTGACCGAAGCAAACACAAGCAAAGAAAGGAAAACAAACACACGCGCGCGGACGTGTACGGAGTCTACATACAAACACAGTGGTGCAACTGGGCGCGCGTGAGTGCGATCGTGCGTCGCATGCTCGAGGAGCGACCGTCTCATTCGCTCACTCTCTCTCACCTCTCTCCTTTGGCTTCGCTTTCGTAACAAGCCTCCCAGGAAGCCGAGTGCTACCTTCAGAGGGCGCCAGGCGTCTCCCACCCTCCCCGCTCCTGCAATGGGGTGTTTACAACTTTGTCAGCTCGTTTTTCGGAGCACCTGTTTCCCGGACATTTGAGGTTTCCTTTCACTTTGTTTCGCTGTAGCCCCGCTGGGGCTGCGTGGACCGCAGGACACCGCTACGCGCCTTGTGGCGAAGGGAGCGCAATTAAGCTTCAATCTTGCTTCTTAGTGAGGCATATCTCTCGTGAGAGAATGTGAGAGGCAGTTTTTGCGGGTGGTCTGTGAGGGATGAAAAGAAAAAAAAAAGAAAAGAAAAGGAAATGTGGCTTCAACAACATTGTCTCTCCGAGAGTGTGTGTGTGTGTGTGCGTGTGTGTGTGTGTGTGTGTGTGTGTGTGTGTGTGTGTGTGTGTGTGTTTGTGCGTGCGTGCGTGCGTGCGTGTGTGTGTGTGTGTGTGTGTGTGTGTGTGTGTGTGTGTGTGTGTGTGTGTGTGTGTGTGTGCGTGTGCGTGTGTGTGTGTATCCGGTTCTTGCGTGTGCTTATCGATCAAAGATCAGTCCACAGATGGGACGTCCCAAACGGGAATCAGATTTCGTGGAGCGTCCTGTAAGCGTGGAGCGGGATGTCCTAAACGGGGATGGATGTCCTAAACGCGGATGCATTTAGAAAAAGGAGGGGAGGGAATGATTCACTGCACTAAAACGAGAAAAGAGCGGCAAGCCGTCCCTTCCTAGCTCGACTTTGACATCCGCAACCGAGTGTATGAATAAAGTCATCACAGATGCCTTTTGGACGCGTCATATTGGCGCTTGGTGCCGTTAACCGTACAAGTACAGAAGCTTGGGCGAGTTAGTTTTGGTTCATGACGGCGTATAATACAGCGCGCGTACATAGGAAAAAAGACAGGGTAGAAAAAGAGCGCTGACTTCCAACTAATCTTTAATTTGAAGATGAGCAAAATATGTCTGTGCTGAAAACGATAAACGCAGCCTAATCAATACATCGACAGTCAAATCACTTTTTGCACGTGTCCACGATTGTCCTGCAGACCGGCCAAGTAATCACGCTCAAGCAGTGATTGTGCAACGGACGGGGTGATTTTGCCTTTCAGCTCGACCCACTCGAAATTGGTTAAGAGGAGCATCGCTGTAGCCTTTGCCTTCCCAACGCCTTTAGGAAGTCTTGCCCCCCACTCTATGCATTGCAGTTTTCCACAACAGGTGGAGCGTCTGGCAAAAGCCAGATATCCACCACATCTTCTTGTTTCGGTGGCTGAAAAGTTGCTGAATATCGTTCAGAGACAGAAAAGGCCTGAGAAACGTGGCAGTTCTGAAAAGAGCCAGCCAGTCATTCTACCTTACGTGCACGGAATTTCGCAGCTGGTAAAATAAGGTTGGTCAGGCGGCCAGCGTTCAGGTGGTTTTCCCGGCACCTGATAAATTGCAGAGACTATGCAAGCGGGTAAACACACCACGCGCCAACACTCTTTCTTGCTCTGTTGCGCAGCTACGTCCCCTGCGCAGTAAACGTCGTCTACTCGATCCCACTAACGTGTGGAAAGGCATATGTCGGCCAGACCGGCAGGTGTGTTAACGACTGCCGAAATAACGTGCATAATGTGGGGCAATGTCACCTTGACATTCACTGCCGGGACCACGGTTGCAATCCTATCTTTAATCAGTGTGCGATAGTGGCAAGGCATAGGTCGCAGCTAAGCTAACCCGCGAGGCTATAGAACCGGAAAAGATATACAGACTTGGCGACTGCTGCGTAAGCACCCCATCTGTTGCACTGTCTTGGCTTGAGGGTGATTGCCTGGCCGGGCTGCAGGACAATCCTGCAGCCCGGTCCTAGCGAGCATTATCAAATACTAAATGCCACCACGCATTTAGGCTCTACCAGTACGCGATGCTTCTAGCAGTGGCGTAGCCAAGGGGGGGAGGGGGGGGGGGGCGTTCAAACCCCCCCGAAATTTTTGTTTTGCTTGCGTATATATGAACGCACACATACAAACGCACGCACGAACATGCATAAAGTATGGTTGAACCCCCCCCCCCCCCCCCCCCGAAAAAAAATTTCTGGCTACGCTACTGGCTTCTAGTGCTCGCTTATTGTGTGCAAGGTATTGCAATCACACCTACAACCCATCGTGTAGCACAGGTCGCAGTAACTGCACACGGTAGTGAAAAAGCCAGCGTAGCTGCCTATACTCGGAGACATCTTCTCTTGGTGGTGCTGTGGAAGCTACATAACCGAAACACATACCAGCTAGCGCACCAAAAATAGCACCTAACTTTGCAGGTAATTTTTTTCATTTGCCCTGCTCAAATACTGCTTTTTTTTTAATTTTGAAACTAAGATAGTTTCGGCAAGTCGAAGGTACAAAAAAATTATTGGTCACTTTGCCCGAATTCCTCCTTCTTTATATATTAGACAGCACCGAGTTTTCTGCACCCATGTTTTCCAAAGCAAACATGGCTCCCCTGAACAGACCGCAAACTCGCCGCTCAGTTCTCCAAGCAAAATATACTTGAAATGAGGCAGTGAAATGTACACCGAATATTTCAGGTGTGTCTTTCCCATTCAAAATTTTCCTGCATATGTTTTTCTAAACGTGTCAGCTAACGCTGCCAGCAAGCGAAGCCGAAACTGTAATTGAAATCAGCTGCAAGCTGCCGCACTACTAGTGGAGTAACCCGAATGTGCGGAAGCCCCGCCTCCATAGCCTTCGCTCCACTGCCTAGACAAGCTGTCCCCGAATGTACACACCAGTTTCAGGACACGAGGAAAAGGCAGCCAAGTTAACAAAGTTGCCTTTTCCCCCCAGAAAATGGATTTCAAGACAACGCGTGCGGGAACACGCAATCACTTACAGGTCCACGACATTTTCCTGTAACAACCTTCCATTGTGAAAACCGGCGTAATTAATTTGTCGAGACAAAGAGAGAGAGAGTGAGAAGAGAACAGACCGCACTTCGTCAACACGGACGCACAATTGTTTGCCTAAACGACGTCCAGCATTAAGTGACATTACGCCAAACACAAAACGCGACGTAACCGCAACGGCAAAGGAAAATCGGTCAAAGAAAGAGAGCTCTCAGGAGGGGCACTGGACTCAAGTTGAGCACTCAAGAGGTCGCGTGAGAGGTCTCAGAGAGAGAAAGAGAAAGCGAGAGGGAAGGCCTTCCGATGGTGTTCACACGTACGCAAAGCGAATGGCCAAAAGAGTGGCGCCAGTGTACACAATATACGGAACTCGCGGCCTCGCAGTGGTTTCATTTCCACACGTGGACAAAGTAAAACAACGCGTGTACCGTTACGTAACTGCGAGTGGAGGGATGGCGGGCGAGGGAAGGGTCTCTTGGTGCCGCGTTGGGCGCCAACGGGCTGCAGCCACGCAGGCGCCAACAAGAAGGTGACCAGAGGAGGACTAAGACAAAAGAACGAAGAAAGAGGAAGAGGCGAGAAGCAAAAGAGTCGCGACGGCGGCTGGCGTACGCCAGGCGGGGAAAGCTGAAGCTGTACACAGTCGCTGAAAGCCGCGTGCCAGAGACGTAATTGCCGCAACGAGCGGCGCAAACCAGCTAACGCCGAGCTGGGTCCCGTCCGCGATGGCGGTTCGCTGGCGATGCCAAACAACGATATGCAGATTGCGCCTTTCTTTTCCCCCGTGCGCCTCTGTCCGCGCAGGAGCAAAAAACTTCGCGGACTTCTCTTTCGCGATTGTGCACTTCTTTTCGCCTGCAACCTCCCCCCACCCTCTACCCTCCTCTTTTCTCTCTCCTCACCCACGACACCTCGGCTGTAGTCCGTTGGTGCCGCTGTTGCCGCTGCCTTCCATGTCTTGTTGTCTCACTCAACCCCTCCCTCGGCAGCTGTAATTGCTCGCGGTGTAGCTGCAGTAACAAAAAATTACGGCACCATGCTTGGAAGTCACTCGGAAGAATGGAAAATAAAAAAAATGGGGGGGGGGGGGGGGGGGGCAGGCGCATTCGTGGCATCTACAGACTACCATGTATACGAGCATTGCGGTATTGTGTGTCTGGATGGTACCCATGGAATCTTTGGCGACACACAGAGAGAAAGAAAGCTCAGGGAGAGGGAACGAGCAATGCGTTTTCGCCTTGGGGCGTTACTAGAGCAAGACGGCCTTTGCGTCGGGGGGAATTGGCGCGACGCTTTGCGACGTCGGGCGAAGTACGTCGCGTCGTTCGCGCTTTCCCACTGTAGGCTCTCCGGACGACGCATATTTTTTTCTTTTTTTTTTCTTCCCGCGTGTGTCTGCGTGCGTGTGTATACAGATTCAGATGGCGGCATAATCTTTTGCGGCGACCGGAGGCCTTCCTTTGTGAAGGCATACGACGTCCTTGACTTCGAGATGGTAACACACACAGAACGCGCACGCTCCACATCGCATGGAAGGGACCGCGCGATTCCCAGACTGTCGCGTACCAGTTTCCTTTAGCTTTTTTTCTCTCACTCCGTTACTTTTATTCACGCTGATTTGCATATGTCGCCTACTATCTCTCCTTTACGTTTTTTTTTTTAATTTTTATATAAGACACGCAAGTGCGACGCGCCGACGCTTACGACCCATAGCGTGAGAGCCGGCCCACCTTGAAGCTACGACTCTCTTCTCTAATCTTTTAAGCTCAACGTTGAGTTCAAAGCTTTCCCTTGGAAACGGTTCGTCAATTCAGTGCGCAAACTTCGAACGCATGCCAACTCGTCTATAAAACAACTCACCGAGTCCCTTGTGCATTATGTCTAAGACAACTCGAACGCGAACGCCATCTTCTCTTCTTCTCAATGGATGTGCTAATCTTTATTTTCACCCCCCCTACCCTGCTCTCGAAAGCTTTAACTTTCCTTAAACCAAGCGACGATGTCATGTGATTGCGTCATCGCGTGACGTCACGCTATGTGCCGTCACAGTGGCGTCATGATAACGTTGCAAATTTTGGCGATTTGTGACGCCTTATGTTGACATCGCGTGACGATGATTTTTGTCTTCGTGTTGACACCGATGGCCAAGTTTTGCGCTTGACGATGCGTTTAAGGCTTTAGCCTTAATAATCTGCGCAAGCTTTGGGCCACCGTTACAAGCGAAAGGCGACGACCACCCCGTAAGCGCAAGGCAACCAGTTTACTTGACTTTCTTATTTGCTTTGGCGGTTGCGACTGTGAAGCTGACATAACCGGCCACTGCGATACTGTCTGAACGCGTGCACAAAGGCGACACATTGTAACCCCGCGGCTTTTCCCTTGGAAACCAGCTTCCTCGTGTATTCTTCCACGCTCCACATACATCGCGTGCGACGCGCAGTTCTTTGCTGTGTTACGGCCTTCACGACACACAGTCGGACGATATCCACCATTGCGGAGTCTTTGCACCACACGAGACACACTATACCCGCGCATTGGAAACACTCGGCCAAGAGGAAACCAGAGACACGGGTAATCCGATTTTCCACTCACGTCCGCACCGGCGCTGGAACTCCTTTCAAAAGAAGGGAGTCGTTTTACGAAGATTTCCGGCTTTCACGATCATCGATCGCGAGGGATGATCTCGAGGCGCATTATATATTACGAGCGCTGCCTCGATAACCGTCGCTATAAAACTCAAAACCCTTTTCACGAGGATACCCGGCAGCAACAAATTGCTCCTTTCAAAACAGAACTGCTCCCTTTGTGTGAGGTAAGATGCGCTCGCCACAAAGCGGGCCAGAGTGTTGTCCCGTACCTCCGGTAAAGCCAAGCGACTACCCTATATGCTCCGGAATATAGTGTAGTTCCCCCCCCTTTCCCCCCCCGTTCTCCCCCCCGGAAGGGCACGAAAACCAACAGTACCCGTCCTTTCAAATTGCCCGGCGGCCGGTCTGCGTGTGTGTTTGTGTGCGGCAGCCGCGAAGTGATGGCGGCGGCGGCGGTGTATTGACGGCCGACAACCACGCGATCTCTGTGCGTTTGTGTGTGCGCGCGTATGTAGAGTACGTAGGCCTACGCGGGTGTGGACGGGGGAAGGGGAAGGGGGGGGGGGTTGCTCTCGCAGCATCTCGCAAGCGGCGCGAGAGATTACATCGGCCTACCTTCATCGGAGAGAGCGCGGGCGACTGTCCGTCGGCTGGAGGGGGCGTCGTGGGAACGGGGCTGAAATATCGGTCCTCTGCATTCACTCACTCACTCGTTCTTAGATCGCGCCCCGTCGCCTTGTTCCTTCGTTGTACCAGTATCATTTCGCCTACGCGTTTCTTCTTTTTATTTTTATCTTCTCGCCTCTTGCTCCTCTCTCAGTTTTGTATGCCATCCCTCTGGCAGCCCTGTCGATTTTGTTGCTCTTCGGTACGATCGCGTTGAGCACTTTCGCGTCCTTTTGTTTCGCCCATTTCCCCTGTAATGAACTTTCTTCGGACTTTAACTCTAACTTGCGGTGCAGTTCCACGCGCTGCACTGAATTCACTGCGTCTCTCTCTCTTTTCCTTCTCTTCCCTACTCTCTCTCATCTTCCTATTCCCCTTCCCTAATCCCCCCAGTGTAGGGTAGCCAACTGGAAGTCTTTCTGGTTAACCTCCCTGCCTTCTCCCTTTCTGTTTGCTTCCTTCCTTAGACTTTCTCGGTTGTTTTTGTCGCTATTCGTGCTCCGTTCCCTATTGTCATTTTCATTCATTGTCAACTCCCAAAGGCTTGATTTCATTTCTTTTTGACTTCCGGTGATACTCGTCGACACTAAATGTCGACAAACCGGAGAAGACACAGGGACCAGCGCGCTTCTTCAATTTGTCGTCTTTTAATGAGCGCAGTTAGAACAAGAACGAACTCAAACCAACTGGCCTGCCTCTCCGTTTTACTATACAGTTCATTTCTAACGTATCTCCATTGAATCTGCGACGCTTTGCGTATGTTATTCCATACTTGGCTCTGGTGTTTCGTGTTGCTTTCAACTCGACGGACCGTGGAGCTCTAGACGTGTCGGGTGAGCAGTGTGCGTTGGCGCCGCCAATCGAGCCCGCCGTTCCTGTGAGGCCCACGCTTGGCTCCAGCGATTATTACGACGAGGACGGAAGGACTCTCCCGCGCTGTAGCGATCGGCGTCCACCCGGCCCGGCAGGCTGCCGGCCGTGCGCGTTGATATAGGCCATAAGCGTGCGCAGGGTTCCCCTTCAGGGGGGGGGGGGAATTTTCGTCGCAGCGCCCCCCCCCCTCCCTATTACGTCAATATATGGGGCTGACTTCGCCCCCCCCCCCCTATCGCCCCCCCCCTACAATGTATGGGGCTGGCTTTGCGCCCCCCCTTCTCGCCCCCCCTCGCCCCCCCCCCCCCCCCGTGCGCACGCCTATGGAATATAGGGGCCGATGTATCGGCATGCCGCCCGGTCGCCTCGCGGTACCGCCTCTCGCGTCTTGACGATTGCGCGTCGCGGTACTTGCGGTGCAGGTTAGCCGCTCCAATAGTTTGCGTCAGTCCCGTAGCCAGGGAGGGGGGGGGGGTGCCCTAGCCTCCCCCCCCCCCCCGAAATCCGGTTGGAGGGGGGATGTTTCACCGATGAGAAATAATAAAAATAGGGGTTTTCAAGGCCTTCAACAAATGCCCCCCCCCCCCCCCGAAAAAAAATTCCTGGCTACGGGCCTGGTTTGCGTCGCTTATACTTTGTCGCAGTGAGCTGTGGCTTGAGTTGTTTCTGATTCAAGTTATTGTTATCTTTTACTTGCTAGTAGCTTTTGCAGCTTTGAGATCCCCCCCTCCCCCGCAATTTTCAGTTTTGAATGCATGCACACATACAAATTCAAGCACGAACACACATAAAATGTAGTTCAACACTTATCCTCCCTCCCCGAAAGAAAATTTTCTGGCTGCACCCCTGCGTACGGGGCATCGGTAGCGCTACAGATGGGATCACGTATGTCTATTCCCACAGCAATCTTCGATCCTGTAAGAAATATGTGCTCCACGCGTAGTACACAGGCGTTTCTTCATTAAGATGGACTCGCACCTCCATTCTCGGTTGGCAGATGTAGTCACACGTGTCAACGGAAAATGAGTTTTGTTTTTCTTCACGTCGTGGGTCTGGTCTGTCGCTTGAACCGCTACACATTCCGCAGAACTCATTTGCACATCTGTTCCGTATCAAAAACGCTTAACAGTTTCGCAAAATTGTCGAGACAGAAAGACAAGATCGTCAGGGATGATAGAGCTGCGTTGCAGTCAGTGAGGGCGATTTAATTGCCGATCAACGGCGCATCGATTCGGGAAGAACAAGAAAAAGATAACAGGCACGACGCGACGGCGCCAGAGCGACTTTTTCGCGTTGACCGGGTTAACGAAATTGCGCTCGAGTTCTTCATCAAACGCGATCGCATCAGACGCCGCCTCCTTCCTCGAAGAGATCTCCTCCGCGGCAGCCTTTATAAGAGGGCGTCAAAGTCAACCGCCCTTTTGCATCACCCGTTAATTTCGAGATACGCTCCGTTTTGCTTTGTTTTGTCTTTCCTCTTTAGCGGCGCGGATCATGCAAAGAGGCGGCGACCGCCAGCGACAAGACAGGGTCGCGACACAAGCGTCCAGCGAGCTGGGGCTTCGCGGCGAGCGCTTCGAGAGTGAGTAGGTAGAGGTGACTGGATAATCGGCGCGGGCACCGCGTTGGTCGAGATGAACGCTCACGCAAGACGTCCCGTAGACGTGGAGGAGGAGACCTCGACGAGACGTCGTCCGAACACGCGTTGTAGAACACGTCCAGTGCAAAGACGAAGCCGCCTTTTCGAAGCTGAGGACGAGCGCTATTGCATGCGTGCATCTTTTTCTTGCCTTGTTTCATTCGCAAAAGCTTTCGCTTAGATGTTGAGGAGGAGACCGCGGCTCTTGAGCGGTCATTTGTGAGAGAGTCCAGCGGACGTCGGACACGAAACTCAGCTTCTCTAGCGCGCGGCAAGTCGTTCTTCTGACCAACTCCCCCTGTCTGTCACTTGCGCTTTTCGTGCGAGGACCGAGCACAACGCAAAACGCTTGTCGCACTCGAGTCGAGGATCGCCCACACAAAGGGGCGTTTTCCAGTTCAGCGTGCGAGCCTAGCACGCTTTGCGACGGTTCCTAGCGCACACCTTCCGTCTCGTGCTCAGAGCCCGACCCAGCGCGAAGCAAAGCACGCACACATAAAAAAAATGCATGCGTCGTCGAGCACGAATCTTGCGGCCGACGGTCCTGAGGACGTCAACTTCGTTCTCGTGTCGCCAGACAAAAGCGCGCGCGCTGAAAGTGACAAACTAAATTGCGATAATCCCGACTCGCCCCAACTCAACTTTCTTGAAGCGTTGCTTCTTCCTCCTCTGGGCTTTTGAGAAACCTTACGTGGTTTCGTTTTTCGAGGTTCGCAACACTCGCGTCCTGTCAACGCTCGCTTTTGTCCGTTTGTGTCAGTGTACGTTCACAGCGCCGCCGCGCGGGCTCGCGCCAACAAAAGGGGATTCACATTTCAAGCCGACACGCGCATTGTTGCTCCCAACCTGTACGCGTATATACGACGTCAGATCGTTTTGCCGCGTTCTTCCTTTCGTCGCATTGTGTCAAGTCGCATTGACGCTCGGAAAGAAAGTCTGGGGCAAAAGCAAGTCTGACAGGCAAAAACCTGACAAGCAAAAGCCTGTCAGCGATGCTTTTTGCTGATGGACGATCGCGCCCAGCAGTACTCTCTGTGTGGTCGCGCGATTAAACGCAAATCGATCATCCGCGAAGCTTGAGGACGCGCTCGAATGAACTCAACCGGTGTTCTCGACACTGAGATTCTCTCTTCCTCCTCCTTCTTCTTCTTCGCTTTTTTCTTCTTCTTCTTTGTCACTATAGTGAGCCCAGTCAAGCGGAAAAAGCGGAGTCATCTTTCAAGCGGTGGTCACTGCAGCGCGACAAAACGCCCTATTGCTTATAGATTAGCCAGGAGAGTCGCCTCGCCTCAAGGCTGAGCTACAGTGTATAACTCTATATAGGAGTGCGCAGGATTTAAACAGCGTTGAAATACGATGGCGGATGCCAGTATGTTCTAGATTCTGCGAACGCTTCGATAATCCTCGGAGCTTTAAATGGAGCTTCCTTGAATGTATTTATGGACTCTTAAAAGCGGAGCAAATTAATTTGGGCAAGTTGGTTGATACGCTTTTCTATACGTTCATAGAAAAGCGGTTTTCACGGATGATGCCAAAGCTGCGTAGCAAGGAGGGAGGGGGGTGGCGCCCCCTTCCCCTCCCATTGAACTTGCCCCAATCTTTTACGCAGTCATACCTGTCTCATAATTGCTTAAAAGAGCTGTGTTACGGCGACGCAAGCTTTTTGGCGATACTGGCGGCCGAAGGTCCCTGACGTTGCATTCCAAGAACTTCACATCTTTGGACCCATTCCCAGGGATCAAAGGCAGGCGAATTTGTGTAGCACTTCATCATTCCATTTTCGCTTTCTTTTTTAATCCATTGTGAAGCATGATGTCTTGTGGACTCGACGAACGGGAGGGAGGTGGAGTGTAATGCGATAAAAATTTGCCCCTCGTCCCCTCACGCTTGAGGAAGTATACGTGCGTCCGAGGCGGGTGACACGTGTGAGCTCCGCGAAGCACCTTTCCCTAAGGCATATTTTTGGAACATGCTATCACGCTCCCAGCGATCCTGGAACACGTTATATAGCTACGAAGCCAGCCCTGAAGTGAGAGCGTTTAGCGGCTCTCCGGAAGGCGTATCCCAGTGATTTGTACCGCATCACTCCTCATCACTCAAGGTGGAAACGAAGCAAGGCGCCTGTTATTTGCGCTACACGTATGTGCGCGAATAAGTGCTACAGACATGCTACACGCACAGAGAGAGCGAGAGAACAGAGTAAATTCCTGCTCACCATTACGCGAGAACTGCTTGCCACACCTCAAGGCGCCAAGTACACTGCATAGTAAAAGAAAAAAAAAGTCCTTTGACTCCTTTTTGTGAGCTCACTGCAGAAACATGCAAAGGCGTGTTTCGCAGCGGACGCAGCATGCAACTTGCCATGCACATGTCTCTTTTTCAAAGAGATGCGTGAACTCTCTTTAGAGACAATAACACTCTTTTCCGGGAGTCGTGGTACCCAAATGAGAGTCATCGCGCGCCTTCAAAGAGAGTCATACGCGTTTTAAGTTAGTGTGTAAGTGTGGTTTAACATTGCAGCCCTCCACATTCTTTGAGGCCTGCAAGTGCGCAAGGTCGCAAGCTGAACGAGCCTGCGAAGACCAGCGCCGTTAGAAACACGCTCGTACACTCTTAGTCAGATCCCGGGTAAAGTGCTGGTTATAACCAGGAAATTAGACGAAAATGGTCTAGTCTGGCTATATCTAGCACTTTAAGCAGGACATGATTAAGAGTGTATACGCCTGCATACAATTAGCCCTCGCTCAAGGTCGCACGCTTCCGCGTAAACCGTCGATTCGCAGTAGCAGAACCTGAATGTTACGTATAACTAATTTCCCACTGCAACTAACACCTAACATGTCCTGTTATCGCCGGCATAGTCAGAACGTAGTACATAGATATACACTTATAAACGACAGAGGAGGAGAGACCAAGTTGATGCCAACATCCTCAGACGCTCCAACCCCTCGTTATAACACTACCCGTACATTGAAATTACGCAGCACTGCTAATCAATAGGCAGAAAAGAGGTGTTTAAGATAACGCCGCGAAATGCACAGGTTTCAACACAGGCGCGCGCTCAGACGAGGGGGTTATTAATTCCAAGTGCATTGCGGAAGGGACGACCGCGCATCGTAATGTTGTGCATTAATTACCACCATCGCAGTCTCGCCGTTGTGTTGAAACAAGGGCTCACCGCGGAAACATGCACAGGCGTGTTTCGTGGCGGACGCAGCATGCTGCGTAGCTTGCTCCTCGTCAAGTAACCAAAACCAATCCGAGCTTTGTCTTTCGTTGCAATTCATAACTTCGCTTTGGCCGGAAAGCCACTTGATATAGCAGGGCGAAGACGAAGGTCGCTGGTATAAAAGAAAAAGCGGCACAAAGCTCACCACTGTGGAACAGGCTACTTGTTAAGCATTGTCTGCAGTTTCATCACTTCGCCAACGTGTGAGCATATTAATAACCGACACAAGGCGATATTAGGCCACCACTTCATCGAAAATTAGCCAACATTCAGCGAACACCAGCCTACAATAGCCATCGCTTGACTACTAGCCAACATTATAGCCTTCGTTCAGACAACGTTAGCCTGTATCTTATGGTTGCCCCCTTGCGGCAACTGTAGCGGCCAACTTTCTTTATACACCAACTATATTGTGTAGCTGCTGCGGCAAACAACAGTGACCTACTTTCTTTTTACACCAACTGTATGACTTAATTGCGGCGGCAAGTTGTAGTAGCTTACTTTCTTTTGCACCAACTGTACGGCGTTGTTAGGGCAACTGTGTGTGTGTGCGCGCGCGCACGCACGCACACACACACACACACACACACACACACACACACACACACACACACACACACACACACACACACACACACACACACACACACACACACACACACACACACACACACACACACACACACACACACACACACACACACACACACACACACACACGCACGCACGCACGCACGCACGCACGCACGCACGCACGCGCACACACACACAGCACAGAACAACACAACACAACACACACACACACACACACACACACACACACACACACACACACACACACACACACACACACACACACACACACACACACACACACACACACACACACACACACACACACACACACACGCACGCACGCACGCACGCACGCACACACGCGCACACACACACAGCACAGAACAACACAACACAACACAACACACACAAACACACACACACACACACACACACACACAGAGAGAGAGAGAAAATACTACGTTTTTCATACTCAGCGCCTGTGCCCAAGCCAAAGAATGCATACGCATTAAAAACGAGCAAGACGACAAGAAGCAGCGAGGTTATTTGAAAGTCAATGGGTGCACGCCCAAGAAGGAAGGAAACGATGATCGGAGGGCGAGCTTGTTTCACGAGCCGACGGTGCGCGAGCTTGAGTGCGTTTTCTGCCTAATTTCTGACTGCGCGCCTTCCGGCAAACGACACGAGCCGCAGATAAGCGATAGAGAGATGAGCGCCCAGTGAGCGACATCCTCCGTACCAACCGCGCCCCCCAGGTGGTGTACCTAATGGCTCCGGCCGCGCATATACATACGCGCACAATGCGGGCGCCAAGCCAATTTCACTGCCCGCTGATCCCTTCCTGCATGTCTCAGCGATGCAATGGTGTGGAAACGGAATTCGCTGTGTTCATTACTCCGAGCCCGCCTTCCTGCGTGCCCGCAGCGAGTGAGGACCTTGAAAAAGAAATTCCAGGGACATAAAATATAGCCGAAAGCGACGGTGCCGACGGTCTTGCGTAGCGCTGTAGCTGGCTGGCGACGTAGGTGGGCGTTTCGTACATCGCTCGGAGCGAAGTGAATGTATATGTGACTACACTTCACACCGCATATTCCCCTGATATGTCCTTCGCAGAGTTAAGAAGGACTGCTTGTTGGATTAGTTGGCCTGACATTATTGCTGCAAAAATCTATTGCAAAAAACAGAAACACATACGTCTGTTCGTGTCTCCCTCTTGTGCATTTGTAATTCTTGCGCTAGATTCTTGCAGCAATAGCTATGCAGAGTTACCTGAGCTTATCTCTCGTTCTTTCGACTGTTAGGAGAAATTGTTCAGGGGAGTGAACCCTTTTAGTGGAAGCCAGGGTCGATTTTTGCTCGATAGACCTAATTATTGACGCGTCATACCAGTAACTCAGAAATATTATGCGAAGTAAACAAAACCACCACCTTGCATGGCATTACGATAAGTTTTACACTCACGCCAGCTGTTACAGGATTGGCGCGTGAAACGTGAAGTGATAGCTAGTATTGCTACTCGTCATCCAAGCCGGTTCTGCTTTTGCTGAACAGTCATTTTGCTCGCAATTCTGGTATTCAATCCAGCGGGGTCACTTCGTCAGTCGGTCGCAAAAAGTGTGAAAGACACTCACTCACTCACTCACTCACTCACTCACTCACTCACTCACTCACTCACTCACCACTCACTCACTCACCACTCACCACTCACTCACTCACTCACTCACTCACTCACTCACTCACTCACTCACTCACTCACTCACTCACTCACTCAATCAATCAATCAATCAATCAATCAATCAATCAATCAATCAATCAATCAATCAATCAATCAATCAATCAATCAATCAATCAATCGGCACTGCTGCTTTTATGGGAGCGGTTGGGAAACGTGCGCTTCTGACTAGAGGTAACTGTACATCTTTCGAAACGAAACGGACCCAAAGGTCGCGGGTTCGATCCCGGCCACGGCGGTCGCATTTCGATGGAGGCGAAATGGTAGAGGCCTGTGTACTGTGCGATGTCTGCACGTTAAAGAACACCACATGGTCGAAATTTCCGGAGCCTTCCATGCACTAAGGCGTCCCTCATAATCATATCGTGGTTTTGGGACGTAAAACCCCAGATATTATTATTATTATTATTATTATTATTATTATTATTATTATTATTATTATTATTATTATTATTGGAAACGGAACGTAAGCGTCTTCAACCACAGCTGCAGTGTCTAAAAACACGGGATATGATTAAGGAAAAACAAGAAATGCCAATACTCTCCCCTTTACTGCCCGTACCACATCTACCGATGTGATGTGATAACTGTACTGCTATATACGATTACACCACTGCGTTATGAATCACACGACCGGCACGATAAGCCAATCGAAACGGTTATCGCCGGTTTTGTTCCCATGGAAGCTGGAATGGACGCATCAAGGCCACGCACGAACGGACGAATATCTGGAAGCTGCCGCCGGGGGCGCTGCATCATATAGGTGCGGGTGGACGCCTCGTTTTGCGTCCAACGCATGCATACCCGCAATGACAAGCGTAGGACGAACCGAGAGAAATAAATAAATGACACGGAGCTTCGCCGAAAAGGTGTCGCAAGGCCCAATTCATTATACTTAGGCGCCTCGACATATTCACAGCTGGCCATGACCACCTGAATGCGGAAACCTTGTTACTGAGCGAGTATAGCGGAATGCATGGGCGACACTGTATCTATAGCCTCTCGGCGATTCACCAAGAGGGGCTTCCGCAATTGTGCACAGGCCTTTTAATGGAGGTACAGGGTTGTTTCGCGACGTATGTGTACGTGGCGTCAGACGTGCTTTCGTATTCCGCGCACGCCACGACGATGCAGATGTCGACGAGAGGCCGGACTACCGTTTCACAACGCCCATATTAGCAATAATTCTCCGCTACTTTGTCATCGCGTCTACGCCGCGGGCACCGCTCGTGAACTGAATGCACGTGTGCATACACATACCGCTATAGTCGTCGTCGTTAAGTGCGCTTCACGCTTGGGAAAACTGCCGCTCCTCGAGGCTCAAGGTCTATTGTGGGTTTCGTAACGTTGTTCTTTTATTATTTCTCTCGGAAAAGTATTTTGCAAGCGGCCGGGGCGCGATAGATCATCGCGAGGAAAATTAGGTTCGCATGAATGCGATTAGGTTGCACAAGGGAGGGAGCAAAGAGTTGCAGCCGCAGGCGACGCGTGCAGGAATTATTCGCTGAGGCCGAAAATAAAGCGCCCATTATTAAGAAGAGCAAGAGGGCCGCCGACGTTCTGCCGGGGCGCCAGTTTTCATGGCCAACGGCGTTCGCTTCCGCTCAGCGTCGTGCAGTTTGTGCACTTCTGACTCCGGCACGCTTTAGTGGCTTGAAAACGCTGTGTGTGTTCGCAGGTTTTAAGTACAAAGTTTAACACCGCATAATACAAGCCGTGCACCCGCATGATAGCAGTACGTTATAACTTCCGTACTGATTTTTTGTCTTCCTTCGTCATATGCGACTGGTATGTTAGGAGCATTCGATGAAGAGAGGGTTATGTGCTGCAGAGGACTGTGGTGGGGGGGGGGGGGGGGGGAGGCAAGCATGTTATCTAATCTCCACCTAACTTCTTCAGCTTTGGTACGGCTTTTGCGAAATGGCGTCAGCATTTGTCTAGCTGAGTGAATTCATAATAGTTAATGAGACCTTCCTCATTAGCATAATAAGGATGCATGACAGCTAAGGTCAAATTTCAAGGACAGCAAGGTCAAGGATCAAACCAATGAACTCAGAAGCTAAAAACGAAGCACATCCGCGTATTAGTTTGGAGCCCGGAGAAGCAGAGAAGTGCGCATGCGTGAACGAACAGCGCAGAGAGAAAGAGAGAGACACACGCACACAAAGAAGAGCAGCCAAATTTGTTCAGTTCAAATTCGCCCAATGAAAATCGTTACGCCACTGCAGGACAAGGAACATTGCGAGTGCAGATCACAGGTGTGCATGAAAGTTGAACCTTGTTGGCTCTCCCGTGTGACCAAAATAACTTCGTTATATTGGATATGCGTTACAAACGCATGCTCGATTCGCTGTAATCATTTCATCTTCATAACAAACAGACACTAGCCACAAAGAACCAGAGACAGAAGCAATTTTATGAATTCGTGGTATTGGGTCTGTTGTTCATATGCGCTGTTCGTTTGCCTCTGTACCTTTCTTGCTGTAATTAAAAAAAAGTGAAGCATCTCAATCTGAGTAATCGAGGAGCTTTTCCTTTTATTTAAGGATGTTATATCCGATAATTCGCTGTATCCGTGTTGCTGTATCGACAATCGACCGTATTGCCATAAAGAACATCGTCAGGATATCTTACGCGATGCGAGCGCGACGTCGACGACATGCGACCTATTTCTGACGAGGAAAACACCTCACAACACCGTCAGCGTCCCTATATCTTTGTTCGTCTAGCTGCCAGTTCTCGAAAAGTAAATTAAAAAAGAAAAGTAAGTACGAGCCGCAGCGAAGGCGTGCGTGCGTCTCAAGAACGACGTGTACGGACACGAGCGCGCACATCAAGGTAAACAGAGAAGCACAGGTTGCTACGACACGCACACTGGGTCTTGGAGAGTAGCGGCCACCCAGGCCTGAAAAAAAAAAAAAAAAAAAGAGTCCAAAGCACGACGTTCCATTCGCGGCACGCTCTCAGGACGCGTCTGGTCCATTATTTTTATTCGGTCTCCTCCGCATCCAGCATTCACCCTTCCTGCTGCGCCGTTCGTGCGCCGAACAAGCCGTTGTACAATACTTTCCTGGGAATTCCTTGGGAAAGCGGAGGCGTACCTTATGGACGTAGCGGGGCAGGCGTGTAATGGCTTTAAAGCACTGACCGTCTTGCAGGCACCTGATATCGAGGAAGCACTCTTCATCATGGTTCCAAGTCGGCGAGCGTATATGCTGTGGTACATGCTCTGCGACGTGGCAGCAAGTACGGAAGCAGAGGAAGTGCATGCTTCATCTACACTCTTATTCGGGTCTGGTTAAAGGATGGCTATATCCAGGATACTAGACGAAAAATGTCCGGTTTCCTGGCTATATCTAGCAATTTAAGCAGGACCTGATTAATAGTGTAGCGTTACGGCTGAGTCGTACTTGTGGATGACATCTAGCCCGTGCTTTGGGACTCGGGATTTGGGCTGCAGGTATGGACAAGAGGGCTCACCATGCATCCGTCAGAGCGTGCATCCATCTATGTGCTTTGTCTTGGATATATTAAGGCGAAAGCCTTAGATGTCTCATCATACGCGAAAATGAATCGTCGGCGGTGGCGTCAACAGTATAGTGGTGCGAAAATTCATCGTGCGATCGCGACACAGAACACCTAAATTTGTGACATCATCATGACGCGACATACCATCGCTTGGTCAAAAGTGACATCGTCGTTTGGTCCGCAAGCTTGCAATGCCTGCGATTTCGGAGGCAGTGCAAAACCGCGTAAGGTGCAGAAAGCCTTCGGCGGTGCGAAAGGTGTGCGGGGGTGTATACAATCGACCGAGAAGAAAAAGAAAAAGGCTTTCGCCTTCCAGTCGTCTCAGGCGAATGCATAAGTGACTGTGTGAATTTTATTGTTGATTGGATTACTCGTTGGGGCTTAACGCCCCAAAAACGAC
This sequence comes from Rhipicephalus appendiculatus, assembly GCA_030522465.1. Taxonomy (NCBI): domain Eukaryota; kingdom Metazoa; phylum Arthropoda; class Arachnida; order Ixodida; family Ixodidae; genus Rhipicephalus; species Rhipicephalus appendiculatus. The sequence goes on from JALIZH010020216.1 coordinate 9,858,530, forward strand.
ATAGGACATGAGAGACGCCGTAGTGAAGGGCTACGCATGCATAGCCGCGAAAGCTGCTTTTTTTTTTTCTTCTATGCTGTACGAACTGTGTACAAGGGTGTTGGGTCCTCTGTAAGGCCTATATGCCTTTAGCCCCATCATCCTTTTGTTTCTTGTTTCTTGTACGAGAAAACAATAAAACAATTTTTGAAATTGAAAAATTGAAATAGTTTAGACAATCTGGGGTTCCTTAACGTGCACCGCCAACGCCCCGCCCATTACAAGGGTCTCTACGCATTTCGCATCCATCGAGGTGCGACCGCCGTGGCCAGGATCGAAGACGTGTCTCTCGGGTCAGCAGCCGAGCACCATGACCACTGAGCCAACGCGGTGGCCTAGATATATAGATGTCCGAAATAGCGAAGAGACACTTGCCACCGCCACGTATCATGCAATTACTACAACAGCCCCGAAAATTACGGACTCGAGCGCTGTTCACTCCTTGGAGAGTGTTTCGTCCATTATGGACGGGTGAGACCAGACACCTCTTGTTAATCGGGCCTGGTTTTCTTTTCAAGCGCGCTTTTCGTTCCAGCATGCACCGAAAATACGCGAGCACACTTAGCGCGTACGTGCAAGCAAAGTTATACGGCTTGTAATGATCACCCTGCAGCGCAGTATGTAGGCTAGCTACTACGCGAGAAAAATCGTTCAGCTTTACGGCCTTGCCCAGTTCGGAGAGCTGTGATTAAATAAATGTCCAACCATTCCACGCCGTACGCTTTCGCCATTCTTGGTATTGTGGCACCGGTTCTGCGCTCCGAGAGTGTAATGGCGCCAGCGTGCCTGAAGCTTCGGATACTGGAATGCGGCAGCAATGAACAGATATATCTCTATTTTTTTCTTTCTCTCGTTTTACTTTCTTCTTCGCTGTCTAATTCCTTGTTGAAGACATCAGTCCTTCGTCGCTCCATTAGGGAACCTCCTGAGCTTAGCAACAAACACCATTCCTGCCTATACACCTGCAACGCGGATGAAGTCTTTAAGAAGGAAAAAAGAGTCCCTTACTTCCATGTCGCAATTGGGCCAACGGTTATGGCCAGGCTGTTTTCTGAACGGTGTACGGTGGTAGTCAGATTACCCCCGGAGGGCTACTCCATGTCGTCAACATGCCAGAAGCAGAACCTGGACGCCAGACAGAATGGCGAGATAGTAGCGTTCCACTTGTACGCGCATCGCAGAGCACAGAACGGACAAGGGGGGAATCTCCCAAGTGGCCATCTCCCAAAGAACCATTCAGGTAGTAGGGGCGCTCACAGTGCACTCGTACGCGCTCGTAACTGAACGCAGGCTCGTTTGCATTGGTAATCAGGCTGCTGAGACGCAGTGCAGCTCTAGCAAGCAAGCTAGCAGTGGGCTGCATGCACCTGAGAAAACTATACACTGCCAACCAGCTCAAAGGGAGCGACAAAACTATACAAAATAAAACAAAGAGAGAGAAACATACAAGACGCGGCGAGAAGGCATAGTTAATCCGTACGACGACGCTCTCGCATTAAACGAACTTCTCTGATTTCCCGGACAGATATTGTTCCCTGGGCGAGCTAGTAACACGCGTTTGCACACAGAGTGGGAGCGGGAGCCGAGCGTAAGACCGGCTGCGCCAAGCTGATACAGTCATCTCTCCCGGAATCCGGACCACCGCGGCGGAATCGCCGGCACGGACTATATAAGCCCGGAAACGTTCTAAACAGAAAGAAAAAAAAACAATAGTCGTGCACCCGTAAAGACATCTTAGAGTGAACCTCGCGAAGCCGTATTCGTTCTTTCTTTATCGTCCCTTCCCGGAAAGCTAGCTGTATCAGCGTGCTACGTTTTCCTAGAAAACATCATCCGGGAAAGTTACGAGTACGCGGTGTCATTCCAGAGCGCCCGCATGGGTGCTTCGGAGATGCGCAGGGCATTGACTCGACCGCTAAGGCTAAAAGCTCGTTTCATAGTTCAAAAAAAAAAAAAAAAAAAAAAAAAAAAAAAAAAAAAAAAAAACTCTGCCGTGTTAGTAAGAGGGGTAAGGCTGCAGTGTAAGTTGTTACTTGCATTTGTGTTCTTCTAAAAGGAAAAAAAATTCAGAGCCCTTTCACTACAGTGAAGATTGAAGGCAGCGGCCGCGGCTGCAAGTTCTGCGGCAACGGCTTCACGTCGTTTTCGCCCCGATTCGCGCTTCTGTGTGCGTTGACACTCCTTCGATTCCCGCCGTTCTTCCGCCGAACGAACGACGGGCGTCCGTCCCCTAGCGAGCCCAAAGGGCAACTGCCGATAACAGCGTTAACGCGGTCTCTACGTCATGAGACAAAGGGTGCGCAATGATTGGTGGGAACTGCCGCCGCCGAGTATCGCGACACTTGTGAAAGTGGCATCGGTAGTGGTGAGGGGGGCGAGGGGCACCTGTAGAGAGGGTACGAGGGTAGAGGGGTACTTGTGGCTAGAGGGGCCTAAGGCTGTTCTACGCATAGTAGTGTTTTGTTACCCGTCCCCACGTGTAGGGTAGCAAACCGGGGTATAACCTGGTTAACCTCCCTGCCTTTCCGATGCCTCTCTTTCTCTATCTCTCTTGTTCTACGCATCTTTCGTTTACGGACGTGATCCGCGAGAACCTAGACATATACATCTTCGCTGTGAAGAAAAAAAACAAACATCCAAGCTCGTAACTACTCCTCTTACCATAAATGCATCTCCAATTAATTACAGAGGACACATCTTACCGACTTTGTGACCTAAAAGAATCCATAACGCTTACTAATAAGCAATGACCACAGTACATGCAACCCACCCCTGTCATAATCCCACGCGTACCAGCCACTGCATTAGTCGGGAATAATTCCCCTGGCTGCAACACTAACCATTACACACCTCTGTCCGACGCGACAGCAGTACGCAGATCACGGCAGGCGAACAGCACCTCCTGTTAGCCTAAAAAAACGAAAAAGGAAAAAAAAGTCATGCCTATGCCTCTCAGCATGGCACGGTAAGAACAGCGAGTCACTTTCATGTATATCAGGCGAGAAAAACGCGATCGGAATTACATTGCTTCGCGCGCAGGCCAGCGAACGCAAACGGCACACGATAAGCCTACGCACATCGGCACATTTGGTGCAAACGAAAGAGGCATGCGACGCCAAAGCGACGAGGCAGCAATAGAAATCAAACGCGGAGCTTGTGTATAGGAGTGAGCGCGGACGAAGCCATAAGCAATATGCCGTGGTGGTGCAACGGAAGGGGGGGGGGGGGGGACGGGGACGGGGACGGGGGGGGGGGGGGGTAGGCTGTATTGCCGTGTGTTCCGGCGGTCGCTCTAATACCGGTGTCACACGGGCACTTTTAATCGCGATCACGGCGATCCGGATCGGTTTTCTTCATCGCGATCAACTTTATGACCGCTGCTACACGGCCCAAGTTAATCCGGTTCGAGCTTAGGTCAGATGAAATGCACCAGGTGGCGTTAGCGTGCCCTAAAACTTGTACAATGCGTGTAACACGATTTGCAAGTTGTTTATGAAACTCATTTTCTTTGTACGTACTAGTTAAGTTGTTTACAAGCGCCTGCTTTGTGAAAACTTTTAAGTTTTCAGAAAGTTTACATAAGTGGGTTTGTGATGCGGCTCATATTTTCGAACTTTGAGCTAAATTAATGGGGGCATATATGCACGTACTCTAACACTCGAAATAGTACTGAACATTTACATATCACTGACAAAAATCAGCGTACGATATTTCTATAGAGGCCTTTATCAGCAATGTTATTCGCGCAAGAAACGCACGAACGTGAAAAACTTTGCGTGCCACTACAAAAGTAATTTCATAAATAAATAATTCGATAGAGATTTCGTTGCACTTACCTGTATTGCTGTGTGAGATTTTTAATCTTCACTTAGATTTCTGATGGCCCACGCTCGTAGCCGTCCAGTCGCAACGAAGCGGCACTATCGTTGTACACGCCACAGTTTCGCTTCTGGCGCATCAAGTCTACCAGTCGCTCCTGCCAGCGGTCAATTAATGTACAGGTCTCTTCATTCGACCACGAAGTGCGTGTACGCTGCGACGTAGTCGAAAAGCTAGCAACGCTCATAATCAATTTGCTTCAAGGTGTTCCAATGCTCCAACGGTGCGACAGTTGAAGTAAGCGCCGAAGACAACGGTCGTCTGCTTATCGTCTGCTTCTCCCATAACTGCATGCGGTCAATACGAATCTTAAAATATGCGAAATTTCAGATATTGTTCCAATTTAAACAGCTTACAATTCGTTTTTTATAAACATCTGGCTTCTTAAATGTGTTTTCATTGAACTATGCTTGATTTTCTTGTTTACTGTGCTTTCAACAAGCTCGGCCAGGCGGCGCAGACGACAGCAAAATCGCTATCTGTGAGCCAGATTAGGGTAGATCGCGATGCGCGGATCGCGATAGTCTTGATCCCGATCGGGCCTGATCGCGATTAAAAGTGACCGTGTAGCAGCACCTAATCCGGATCGTCCTTAATCCGGATCGGCGCTGATCGCGATTAAATGTGCCCGTGTGACACCGGTATAATTCTCAAACCGATAATGCTCGACGGGGGGCCTCGAAGAGACGTGAGCCATACTTCGTCCTCGCGTGCGCGCTCCTCGGGACGAAAAAGCCGGGAGGAGCACGTGGCTTCATTGGCGATGCAGAAGGGCGCGCACTCGCGCGGGCACGCATTGCTAATCGGCCCCGAAACACACTACCGTTGATTACCGAACGGGCCATGTCAGCTTCAGGGGGGGGGGGGGGGTAAGGGGGGGGTGAACGAAGAGACATTATTGCTATGCATCGCGCTGCCGCTGGCGGTGGTGGTGGCAGTCCCTGGAATCGCTTCGGACGGGGGGATTATACAAGAGGTGCATGCATGAGCGCGTGTCGTGTGTGTACCGCATATGCGCAGCCGAGCGTTGTGTGACACATTGAGGAAATTCCGTTGATCTGTTTATCGATTATTTAATCGCGCATAGAAGCCCATTCGAGGAAACCAGCGGGGACAAATTACACGATGTAGGTAGGAAGGGGGGGACGTGACGCGACGAAGGCTGGTTTTAACGAGTAATGCGCGTGCCTACCTCGACTTTCGCGTGCGGTTCATTCGCCCGATAATCGTCGCTGTCGTATCGATTCCCTGAACGTTAATTTAACGCTGGCAGTACGCCAGCGCTAAATAAAACGGCAGCTGCGAAACCAGAGCTCCCTGTAACACACTGGGAATATTAAACGGCACCCTTCAAAGAGGCACTGTTAAGAATTTTTCGGACAATTCATTTTCAGCGTTATAGTTGGATGTCCCGAGGCTCCGAAACCGTAGGAATGAAAGTACAGAAAAAATGATACCAAGCTCAAAGCGCCCCCCTGTGCAATATGACGTCACAGCTTTTCTACAGACAATCTCCGCTTCGTTTTCCCCCGAAGGTCAAGGCTCGTTCACACTTGCGACTGCATGGCGTCGCCAGTCGCGCGACAAAGTCAGTCGCAAAGCGACTGGTCACATATGGCCAGCTTCGGTCGCAAAGGCGACGTCTTTGGCTCAGTCGCTGAATGGTTCGGCTAAGTCGCTGACTGGTTTCGGCTCAGTCGCTGACTGGCCTTGGCTCAGTCGCTGACTGGCCTTGGCTCAGTCGCTGACTGGTTTGGCTCAGTCCGCTGACTGGTTTGGCTCAGTCGCTGACTGCTCTGGCCCAGTCGCTGACTGCTCTGGCCCAGTCGCTGACTGCTCTGGCTAAGTCGTTGACTGCTTTGGCTCAATCGCGCGACTGCAGTCGCAAACCTTTGAACCATTCACATGTACAGGAACGCGACGTCCAGCTTATTTTACGGGGCAACGACAATGCGAGCCAAATGCGAGCAGGTGTGACGCAGGTGTGACGTCGTTCGAGTAGAGTCACTTCTTGGTCTCCAGTCACAAATGGTTGCGCGACCGGTGCCAGTCGCAGGCGTGAATGAAGCCTTCACACACTGTATTGTGACGTCACGGTCCAGAAGGCGGTCACGTTCTAGCGTCAAACCACGTCGTTTCGACACTCGCTAAGGGGATTACTCGGTCACCTTCAAGGCTTACGATTCCGAGTCGAGGTCCACTTCAGCTCTGTTAAATGTCAATTCATTAACGGGATGTCTGTATACAGTACGTGAGCTTGGTCGAAGCTGATCAAGGATGCGTAAAGTATCCGAAGGAACAGGATGCGTTGGCGCTGATGTTACTACGTCTCAGTATTCTCAAATCGAATGTTGCAGTACTCCAAGCACGAAAATAGACAAAAAAGGAAAGCGTTATTCTCCATAAACACGAACGCTTACAGAAACCCGCGAAAAATTCGTTACGCGAAATATTTCGGTACTACTAATGTACTTACTCACTTCAGTTATCCATAAGCATGTAGTCTCTAAACAGTGCACTTGTTGAACATTATAAGTTACAACAGTTTTCCATTGCCTTATGGATTAATGCTATGTTTTTGCGTTACAATCAGAAGTGTTGGTATGTTTATTTCTACTGTTGATAGTTGCAGCACTAATAATACTAGCATTTCTTCTTTGCATTTGTTAACAAATTTGAGTATTACGTATTCGTACTTTTACCGCTGTACGGGTATTGTTATATGCTCTATTTATGTTAAAGATGTTTTCTGCTACCTCCGCAATGACTTGTGTATTGTTACAAAAGGTGTGATTATGTATGACTCTTTTGCAAACCTTTGTATGCTTTCACATGTTGCCACGTAAATGGTCTCTTTTGCGGCTAAAACCTAGGAGTCGATCCAGAATATTTTTCTACTCTTTTCTGGCCAAGCAAAGGCAGTTGCATTGAACTACACTTTCGGACAGCAACGATCAGTTATACTAACGCGCCACACGTCTAAGCACCGCTAACTGTGCGGTGGTCTACTTTCTGAGCTTATTTTTTCTTCTTCCTTCGCACTGCGCTCGAATTTCCCGAACGTACTTTTATCCACGGCCTTGAAAAACGTGCATTGCAGCGCCTACAGGCCTGCTTCGATGAAGCGTGAAAACTCCAAATGGATTCTGCCTCTCTCGCATGCTCTCCACTCAACGACGAAAGCGTATTCCTAACGCTATCAAACCTCCAGTAGGCGCGCTTTTAATTTTAAGCCTCGCGGCGCTAATCTAACCGCGCGATACAAGGCAGCGGCTCTGTACGCGCGAGCTTTATCGATGTGCTCAGGAGCTGCTCGTTCTCACACGCTCGGAAGAGCGAACGCAGAGCGCGTTCTCGCGGCAGCCTAATTAAAAATGCGCATTACAATGCCAGCTATATCGTCACGTTTTTTTCCTTCGTCCCATTCCCCAGCCGCCTCTTCGAGGCAGCTCTCATTTACAAAGCGCCTATAGGCGACAGCCATATCGCGGAAATTCATAATGCAGAGAGCTTCGTACGGAAAACCAGAGGGGAGATTTCGTTGTAGGAATCCGATAGGAGTAGAGCGAAGTTGAAACTTGGAGGAAGAGAATGTGGAGTAAAAGTAACTTAAAAGTAACTGTGGACATGGAAGCTAGCGAAGACAGTGGCTGCACGTTTTCCGTCCAGCGGCCTCGCGCCGTTTTTGCGCCTATTCGCGCTTGTGGGCGCTGCTTCAATTCCCGCCGCGCTTCCTTCGAGCGGATGGCGAGCGTCCGTCCCATTGGCGAGTCCAAAGGGCAACTGCTGATGACAGCGCTAGCGCGATCTCTACGTCAGGAGACGAAAGGGTGCACAGCGACTTGGTGGGATGTTCCATCGCCAAGTATCGCGACACTTGTGGAAGAGGCATCGGCGGGGGGCGAGGGACACCTGTGGAGAGGTGACTATGCGCGAGGGGTGCCGAAAATTGTTCTACATGTTGAAAAATGAGCACGAACAGGGCAGAAAATTGAATCCAGGGGCAAACATCGGAAAGTCCAGGTTCTTGGAGAAAAACTCCCGAAAAAGCTGCTAGTTGAATTCGCCATAGTTGCGTTCACCATTGTAATGACTTACATCCTTGCATCACGTGACAGCTATGGCTGTGAGGAGAGGAAGAGAAACGAGAGGCGGGGGGGGGGGGGGGGGTGGTTTAGCCAGATGCAACTATCAGGTTTGCTACCCTGCACTGTGCCGGGGAAAGAGGAGTTGGAAAGAGGTCCAATAAAATATGGAACACCTGTATTGTACATCTGCCTTCGATTACACAGAATGACAAACGATGTCTAAGGCACTCTGGCAGCTAGGAATATCGTGCACTGGTCTCCTATGCAGACAATACTGTAACATCGACCTCATCGATCCTCGGCCGAGAAGGCCGCTCTGGCACTTTTGCGCTGTTTTAAAAACGAGCGCCTTTGACGCCTCGATGCTGCCCACACGAAAGGCACACATTCATCTAATGTGGTTCCGGAAGAAGGCAACAACCTCGCTGCTCTACTCTCCCCAACCCCCCCTCCAGCACCCCCACCCTCTCACTGATTGCTGCTGCTAACATACCAGTCGTATACGACAAAGCAAGACGAAAAAAAAAAACAATACGGAAGTTAAGGTAGAACAGTCATATAGATGGAATGTTGAATTTACATAAGCTGTACGATAAAGACGAACATGGAACGATCTAAAAAAAAAACCCTTAAGCAAGATATCTGGAAATCTAGACAGGGTGAACTCCGTGCACAGCCCAGACTACGCCCTGACCAGTAGGTAAACTGTCATAATCTTTTCCTGCCTGGAGCGTATAACTTCCTAACCTTGACCGGCAGTCTTATCTCTGCGCCTAACTTAAACTACAGCTATTCCTCCCTTCTTGCAAAATTTTCCTCTCGCGAACCCAAACTACATCAACTGATACTAAGAAGCACATAAACGTGAAGAGCTGTTACAGCGAGCTGAGCACACGCAGCCGGGATACTCTTGATGATGCAATTAAATGGTCCGTAAAATCCGAAATGGCCTATAAAACGAAGCAATTCACGGTGATCTTGTGCGTGCCTACTAGCGTAATGGACCCGGGGAGAGCCCTTTAATAAATTTCTTATCGATGCACCCGCGATCGACTTCCCAAATGGCAGGGGCTAATTTAATTGCGGGCTTTAACGAAAATGTGGTCAGCTCTACACAAACCGTCCACATAAACATACCCACTAAGGATTACCTAGCTCCCGTACCGCGGTTATCGTCAAAGGCTTTTCGCGAAGCCATCGTAGTCTGCTTGCAATAAAATGCGCTAGGCCCATAAAAATAAATGAAACAAGTGCGTCAAAATTTCATCAGACACTCTATAACAACGTTGTTTAGTTGCGTACAGGAGTGTTTCTTCAGAGAAAAGGCTGCAAATAAATAATTTATACCGATTCGATCTGCCTGTGTTTCCGGAAAGACAAAACTTCTTTTGTTCGGTTTCTCGTTACACTTGGCTTCGTATAGGTTCTTTTAAGGATGGGTTTCTGCGCTGTCCATACTGGGCTGTAGCTCCTTTTAACGCTTAAACTGACAGTGATGACAGTAGACGCGTACGCATGAAGACGGGTCGGTTGGTGCATTCGACGTTTTGTGATGCTTATTCACTCCGCTGTGTACAGAAATAAGAAAACATTCGTTTACCATCACAAGGTGGTGGCGCCCATGTGTTTTATGTAAAATCGTCCATACAAAAAGGAGCAATCAAATAAAGAAGACAAAAATACATATAGAAGACGTAGCAAAACGTAAGACAAATATAAAGGAAAATAAGTGACGGGGTAGAAAAGAAAAAAAAAGAACACAAATGGGACAAGAAGAGGTGGGAGGAAAAGGAATAAGCATTTAGCAGCGAAAGAGACAAAACCGCCGATAAGAATGGGCAAATGTAAATCATTTGCCCGGCGGCCAAAGCATATACTATATCGAGGAGACAGGAAGGCCGGCATGACGCACACGGCACAGGCACGCACACACATATGCGGCAGGGATTGCTCGGTGTCCTCCTCTGGCCGCTGCATATTCAGCATGCGTAATGAGTCGCCTCGATGCTAGAAGCCGATAACGGCGACGAAGGTGAGCCGTCCGCTTTTTTTCACTCCTCCGCTTTTTCTTGGTTCTTTTTGTACTTGCCCGACAGACTACAGAAACCCGAGACGACGGACGCAAGGCGACACTGGGGACATTAGCACTGTCGGTTGGTTGCCCATTATGCCGTCCCATGCGGGAATACGGAGGCTCGCGTCTTTTTCTGCGTCCGATCGGATACTTCACGCGAGGATGCCGCAGTGGCGGGCTTCGGATTATGTGCGATCACACGAAGTTTTTAGCGTAAAGAAATATCGAACTAAGCGCATGGATTTGTTATTTATTGGAGTGCGTACGCCTTGGTGAGGAAACAAACCCCTCCACCTTCTCTTGATCAGTATTACCGCGGCACTGCTATGGATACTGAACTACAGTGGAGTGTCGGGATGTATGCATGTGCGTATACATCACGACACTCCACTCATTCGGACCCACTCGAGAAATATGTTTTGCGCTTGGGGCTCACTAGGGCTCACTAACCAAAATTTTCCTCAACCGGACTCACTCATAGTCTCACTCACTAAATTTTTTTCCCAACCAGACTCACTCGAACTCAAACTCACCGAAATGTTACTCACCCAGACTCACTCAGACTCTCGGCTCGGTCTGAGTCTGAGTGAGTCGACTCATGAGTGAGGGCCGCCCTTTGTGTGTGTGTGTGTGTGTGTGTGTGTTTGTGTGTGTGTGTGTGTGTGTGTGTGTGTGTGTGTGTGTGTGTGTGTGTGTGTGTGTGTGTGTGTGTGTGTGTGTGTGTGTGTGTGTGTGTGTGTTCGTGAGCGAGTAAAGTAACAATCAGACGTCACACTATGCGAATTGGGTAACGAGTGGGTCGTTCAATGCTCCAACCCATTACAAAAGCCTCAGGCATAATTCTTCATTGTCGTCAGCCACAGCATCAACAAAGCGCATATAATGTGTTACAAGTGTGTAGCGGGTACCGCGCTTTTCCAAAGAATGGCGAATAATGGCATAGTGGACGCTTCCCCACTACACAAAAATTATGGTGATTTACGGCGTAGTGAGTACCATGCAACTGTGCTTGTAGTAGTTGCCCCAAGTGTGCTTAAAAAGGGCTCTAGAAAGGCCGCTCTTCCAGCTTTCGCTGTGACTGTGCTGCGCGTTCCGCGCAGGCCTGGCGGTTTTTTTCTTTCCGTGTCTTCATGTATCTACTTGACTACCTGGCAAATAAAACCTATCAGCGTGTCGCCCTTTCCGACTAAGGAAGGAAACTCATTGCACGTGTTCCTTCCGACGGTGGCGAACGCCTGTAGACACACGGGTGTGTAAATTGAAATCGCCATCTCTGTAATACTGAATGTTTCACGATGTTCGCAGACTGCCATAAATGAGACACCGATTCGCCTGCCAAGTCTTACTTCGTTTAGTGCAGAAGAAACAAATGCCATTGGCTATAAGTCGCGTTTCAGTTTTTTTTCTTCATATCTAGTCTACAAATCTCTTCTAGTATAGTGAAGTGGCGCGATAGCAACTGTGGGTGTTAGCTCGCATGCAAGCATTGCTAACAGGCAAGGCGAGCGCTTACGTAAAAACAAGAGAATCTCGGCCATAACCGGCGGTTGAGCTTGCCTTGCGAAAGCCTTTCAACCAGCGCGTAAAAAAATACGGCCGCTGTAGCGCCGTACTTTCTACATGTAGTTCCAAAACTTTCAAGAGCTCTAAAACGAAAAACGAAGGTATAGGCACTGTAAGCGGCAGCCATCAAGACTGATATCGACATCTCCATCAGTCATCATCCTTTATACCTCCAAGTCATCTGGAGATAAGAGGTTCGGTTGGTACTCAGCTGATTCCCATGCGCTAGTGGCACCTTGCCAAAGTGCAACACATGCCAAGATTTTTTTTTTTCTACGCTTGGTTGGCACACGGCTGGACCAGTTCGTATTTCTTTGTAAGGTCTATTTTCGGGCCTAAGTCACGCCATTCTACGAGCGATGAAATACTTATAACATACGCGAGCCATGGTGCGCACCGTGCTCTGAATGACACATGGAAAGTTTGTAGACACCATCCGTCATTTCAGTCGGGCAATGTGGCTCCGCTGCTACCGACTAGGAAACTGCTGACGACACACCGGCATTTCGATAAGCTGATTCGCGTTTCTTTCGTTCAGTTTCCAGAAACTCCCTGCCTTACGTTATTGATAACGTCGAGAGAATCTACAAGTGAAGCATCGCTACGCGAATCGCATAGTAAAGGAGAGACGCGTCTTCCATCTTGAATGGGCACATGCGTGGAATCTCTTTTCGATACGTGCACCGTACGAAAGCCAAACCTTCAAGCGAGTGCATGCATTTCTCTCTCTCTTTCTTTCTCTCTCGTTTTCCCTCATCATTGTTGACCTGATGATTTATTTATGTTGGCGTATTGTGTATACTTGGAAGACCAGCACGAACACGACGGAGACTTAAGACGAGAAGCACCCGCCTCTCTGCCTTACTGCCACCTGTCGGAACGACAGCCACTGGCCTTCAAACGTGGCTGAATGCATAACTAGGGAGCTTTCTTTTCTTTTCTTTTTCTTTCTTTTTGACAGTTACAGACTACATTAGGCTGCATACTGAATTCATGCCAGACTTACAGTAGCAGTAACAAATATTACATTACGCAACCAATTAGTAGAAAAAACGCAAAATGATAATTTTATATTTCAGTGCGTACAGTTCTACGCAACGTTCGTAACACCGTAGAGCAGCAACTACATCAACGTGCTGAGGTTTAACCGTATCCCTTTAAGCCACCAATGTGAACGCAGGAAGCCTTAGACAAAACACGCATAGGCGTGGTCATTATGCGCAGAAAGACCTTTTTTTTTTACTTTATATTTCAATAATTTGTTACACTTCCATAACTTAGGTGTGGATAACGATAACATGTTGGGTTTGTTGAAGCGATACATGTTGTGAATGACAGACACCAATGGGATGGACAACTGAAAAGAAAAAAAAACCTACTCGGTCTCTTATGCATTTGCCCAAGACGACTCAGAGGCCCATAGGCCTTACTCTTCTAAGTTGAATGTATTTTTCTCAGTATAGTATACGTGAAACGCTACGGGACACATTCGTGATGCGGCACCTGTTCTCACAATGGAGGAACGCGACAGAAAGTTACCAGGAGTGCCGTAAAGTATATTCTGCCTGCAGATCGCTCGCGTGTACAAAGCGGCGTATGCCAGAGTGTACAAAAGTCGACGGGAGGAGGAGGGCGTCCGAAATATCACCACGCTTCGCCGAGTTCGTCGCCTTGCGATGCGTATGTAGGGACGGAGCGCTCTTTCTTACACGATGCGTCCCACATCTCTCGTCGCCCTTGGTCGGACGAAGGCGCAGCCGAGGGGCGAAAGCAACAGCATCACGTATTCGCTATCTAGATGGAAACAGGCACGGTGATAGAGAAATGCGACCACTGGACACCTCCTCGCCACGCCTCTTTCTTTCCCATTACATTCTCGCATGCTCTACTCTTCGGTCTTGCTCGTGCTTTCCCGCGTCGCTTCTGGGAATTTGCTGTTCTTTCGCTGAGGCTCTGTGTTGACACAAACTGCCTGCGCACGAATGCAAGCATACACTGGCGTGCACAGGGTTCCCCTTCAGGAGCGCTTCAGGGGCTGCGACGAGCATTCGCCCCCCCCCCCCCCCCCTCTCTATTAAGTCAATGTATGGAGCAGAGTTTGCGCCCCCCCCTCCTCTTCGAAGTTGACCAGGGGGGGGGGGGTCCGCACCCCCTGCCCCCCTCGTGCGCACGCCTATGAGCATACACATATTACATACGGACGGATGTACAGTCGCACTCAATATGAGTTGCAACACGCTGTCTGTACTCAAAATGGCTCCAACACTGCAAAGTTCCACTACATAGAAAAAAAATATTGTCAATTAAACTCTCTCAATCAGCGGCACTTTCTGAACCAAGTTAATGTTTTTCGGTGTCATTGTTCAGGCTTGGGGTCACTTTAACCACAACCAGCGTGTTGCAACTCATATTGAGCTCCACTGTACATACTGACGCACTCACAATGACGCCAGATGGGACGCAACGCATGCGCGCCTGTCTCCTTTGGTGTTAGTCCACGCGGTCACAGCTGCGTAGCCCCCCAAACAAAAGCAGAAGAGGAGAAGAGGGCAAGTACTCTCCCCCTCCTTGTATGTTGTTCGAGGGAGAAGGTACGAAGCATCCACATACAGGTATACAGTCGCAGCCTTGGAGAAGGCAACACTGCTTGTCTAAACATTGGCCTTAGAGACATCCCGTGTTAAAGGATTTTTCATCGCTTCAACCTTCCATCCTCCACTGAACTTCTGCCTTATTTGGAGTGCTCCAAAAGATCTGGAGTACCGCTACAGGTCAACCGGAGCGAAACTTCATTTAGTCCAGCTAACTCGGTTATAAATAAATAGGCTCCAAACTTCGGCTGTGTGGCACTCTTATTACTAAAAGTAATGAAGTGTCTTATTTCTAGAAGCGCGTGCAGCAATACTTCATTCGAGGTTAAAGAGAGATTCCAGAACCCCCGCAGAAGTTAGCGAGACATTTTGATAAGTGAGCTTTTGAACCGAGGCCTAGTAGGTTCAAAAGGGTATACTATATAAGGCTGCTTGAAACTATCCGGCGTTTCGACTGCTAAAGCTTTGTCATCACGCAATACGGCCAGCGTTTACGCCTGCCTCATTTCTTTTGACGTTAGCTGCGCGGTTCCTTTCGCGTCGATCGCGACCGTTAAACAAAGGGGGGGTTGCCGGTTCAGTGAAGTTTGAGAAATGGGGTGAAGTTGGGAGCCCCCCGCGAGCTCGCATAATAAATAAGGAGAGATACAGGAACGGCAGGAGCTCGGCGGCGGCGGCGGCCCAAGCTCATTTCGCAAAGTGCTTCGATGGCAACAAATTACGGGTGCGCGCGAAGGGTACGCAAACGCACACGCGGAAACGTACAACGCCACCAGCTGAGAGAACAAATTGCGGCAATAAAAAACGTTAGGAAAAGGCAATCAGGCTGTCTGTGTAACCCTTCCCAATGAAAAGCGTCGCGCCCATTTAAGAAAAAAAAAAAAAATGACGAGGAGACAAACGTTGGATGTAGCTGCGGTAACACTCAAGAACGATTACTGAAATTAATAATTCGTCCTCTAACGAGCGCGAAATTGGCGCCAAATATAGGATTCCCATCTTGGCCACAGTGTTTTTCTTCGCCGAGACGTACGCGTTCGGAGGAAATCGCGCCTTGAGGGAGTGCATGCGTACCCGCCGCTGTGTCGTCGTGCGCAGAGACGATAGCGGAGAGAGCGCGGTGTTTCTAAAATTGTCGTTGTGCCCTCTAACAAGGCAAGCACTGGTGAAGTGTTTTTTTTTTTATTTGTCCTTAAGACCGTGCGCGTACGCGAAGCGCAGTGCTGACCATTAGCGACGCACGAGGAAACACGGGTGATATTAAATACTGGTGCCCGTGGATGTCGCTTTTGATCGTACTGCGTTGAACGCACTGGCAAGCACTGCAATATGAAGCTGCACTGACTGCGCACAGATTGGTCTGCTTCCTTAAAGTGTGTCAATGGTGAACCAGTTATCTAATTGCACGGAATTGAAAGAATAAATAGGTGGAATTGCAGATACTATCGCAGTAATCCCAGGGTTTGCATCTGCCTTTGTAGCGTGCGACGATCACTTCCCACCGTTGGGAATTACTACACACCTGAAGTCAGTCTCGCCACGACGAACTTCCTGACTCACCGAAGAATGCGCGCTGAATAAACCGATCTGCCAGAGGCAGATGATCAATATATCCCTCCATTTTTGTCAAACACATACAAATCAAAAGCCGTATGCATACCTGTACAGCTGTCAATGAAACATTGTGACTACCATCAGGCGATAAGCTTACGACGATCATGGAAAACGTTTAAGCAACTTACGCATGACGAACAAAGGTGAGCACTGGACAGGATGTCTTAGTTGTTCAGCTTGAGCTTTGCTGAAAACACGTGGCCCAGCGGCTGGCACCTCTGTGTACTGGAAGGCGATCTCGAAGGCCGTGCTTTTTCTCAGAACACACTCCCAAGGAACAGGCTCCAGGGCCAAGAAAAAAAGAAGTCACGTGGTCTCTCCCTTACCCACTTGCATAAGACCACTCGAAGGCGAAAGCCATCTTTTTCTTTTGTTTCTTCTCATTCGAATGCACTGATCCTCCCTCCATCGAAAGCCTTTGTGCACGCAACGTGGTTTTGCTCGGCCTCCGGGATCAGAGGCATTGGAAGCCTTCTGCACCTCACGTGGTTTCGCATTGCCTCCGTGATCTGTCCACCCAAGGCCAAGCGACGATGTCATGCGATGCATGACGGCATCATGTGACGTCACAAATTTTGGCGACCTGCCACATCGTGATGACCTCACAGGGTGTCGTCAAGAGATGGTTTTTCGCATGATTCATGTTGACGCCGTCGACGCCGACTGTCACTTTTCGCTTCTGATGAGGCACTTATGGGCTCCGCCTTAAAAAAAGAAGGTGTCGTAGATGCCATGTTGCAGACGCCATTCAGATCCCACCGGCGCGCCTCTCTAAAAGGGCGAACTTGCGGACACAATTCGGACGTGTGTCATGACTGTCACTCCCGCGGCTAACATACCCCGAGCTCGCCTGCGCTTTCTGATATCGCTGATATCGCATCTCAAGTCGCATACAGGCGAGCGCAATAAACGTCCACTAATCGTCGTACGATCGACCCCTGCATTCAGTTGCTTTCTAGTACGGATGCGGGTCTTCGGTATCGCCGTCATAATTGAACACACCGAAAAGTAAGCGAGGCCACACACACGCGCGCACAAAAAATAAAAACGAAATAGACGTTCCGATACGGAGTTTTCCATTCTCTCACTCACTCTCCTTTCTCCGGGGCATATGTGTACTACTCTGCAATGCACACGTTATCCCACGGCCCTGGTATACATGCACACACGCACGCACGCACGCACCGCGACATCGTGGAATGCGTGTCGGTGCCGCGGCTCTCTTGCTCCGTACAAGCTTGGTTGCGGAATGGCGCAATTAACCCGCATCTGCATACCAGTGAAAACAGAAAAAGAAAGCGCCTCAGCGAAGAGGTAGCCATGCAAAAGACAGAGAGAGATATAGAGAGAGAGAGAGTGAGGGGGGGGGGGAGTTAGGGGGAGGTTAGGGGGGGATATTTACTCGGAGTACACTGCGTTCGCCGCCGTTGATGATAAGAGCCCTTAGCGATGCTCTCAATGCTGGAACGATGTGGTGCCCACTCGCACCTAATGCTCCGGTTTGGGCCATCACTTTCTTTCTGCGCTGAGGTTATGCGGCAGGGCGCACGAACATATCGTATCAAATGGAACCGAATCTATGGTCAGTTGCAATGTGTAATGAGCGAAACACGGAGATAACATTTTCGTTTAGACAGACAGACAGACAGACAGACAGACAATAGTAGATAGATAGATAGATAGATAGATAGATAGATAGATAGATAGATAGATAGATAGATAGATAGATAGATAGATAGATAGATAGATAGATAGATAGATAGATAGATAGATAGATAGATAGATAGATAGATATAGTGTTGCTAAAACGGATGCTTGGGCGAATATCAGCGCTGTATCTGTGCTCCTTGGTTTGTGCTGCTTAATCTTTCTAAAGATAGAGTTCATGTGCCTAGGTAGAAAATGTTGTAGCAGCCCTCATAAATTAACCGCCCGGTTTCATGGTGTTAGACACCCACAAAAGCAACATTAAAGTTTAAACCAGCGTAACCGCTGATAACCTCAGCGCAGAAAGAAAGCTGTCACTCAAGTAGCAGACTGAAAGGGTGGTCCACACTACATTCCGAGTTACACTCTCGCGTGCATCTATATAGACCTCACGCCGCCAAAGTTGATTGGATTGGTTGTGAGAGAGTGCGAGGAAGGAAAGCACAGTGGTGTCTCCATTTGGGAAGACCTTTCTTCCAAGTGTTCTTTTCTGCAGTATCCAAAATGATGGAACGGTGCCCTTCAGGCGTCGTCTAGACACTCGAAAATATTCGGTCCGCAATCGACAGGATATCTTCGGCATTTAAACAACCGAAGAGAAGGAAGCCTCTTTTGTAAGGCGATAATTGAACGTTGAATGCGGGCACTGCACGTAATTAACGTTCACAACAACAACTATGTATTCTCTACTATTCTTCCACTTCATCGATGACTCATGTGAAGCCTCATACACATAATCGCCGAGGCAGGTCACTCGCTGGAACGGACGGTATAAGAAATTTTATATATCCAAGGCCGCTCCTCTAGTCATGTGAGGGTGGGGGGGGGGGTCGTCAATTCTGTTCCATTGCTTTACTCACTCGGACCTTCCCGTCAGTTTTAACGGGCAGGCAGGCCCGTAGCCAAAGGAATAAAAGAAAGGGGGGGGGGGGGGGCTAAGCACGCCATTTGACGACAACGGCGACCAAGGACCCGTGACGTTGCGTTCACAGAACTGCTTACTTCTTACTTTTACATCCTGAAAGCCGGGGACCGACGGCAGGCCGTTGTGATAAGCACGATCCTATGCTGACGGATGCAGGCGGGAACCTATCCTACGCGCCGGAAGCGTAACCAAATTTTATATCGAAGGGGGGATCGGGCTGCCTGTTAAGCATGTTCGTGTGCTTGTTTGTACGCGCGCGTATACGCACAGAGAGAAAGTGAAAATTACGAAATAGGCGGTTTGAACCACCACCACCACCCTTTCCCCGGTTTCGCCTATGTTGCCAGTAACGGTGGTAGCTAGGCTTCGTGGCAAGATCACCCATTCGTGATAGAGCGCTGAACACCGCTGTTTATAAACATGGCGAAACGTGCGCTTGCAATGGCCTGCATTAAAATAGCTAATAACATTCTTTTTCACTTGGCATGTCCTTGTGTGTCCGGTTTCTTTGTCACGTGTTTACCATTATTCGACTAGCGGTATTAGATTTATTGTTTCTTTGCGGAAAGCATATTTCGTATAACAACGTGCCACCACTTGCTGAGAAATTTAAGGTTTATTGTTCCACGCTTTTACTGTTTAGTGTTGACCGCGCTTACTAAACACTAATAGCTGACTCGCGGCAAGCCGTGCGTCATCCCGCGCGATGTATATCTAATAATGGCGCGCGTCGACTATGAGCGAATGCGCGTGCCCAATGGAAAGGCAACTCGCTCAGACCTTTTCGCATATTTCCCCGCCAGCCACATATACGCAGTACGGTTGCAAGTGGGATAATGGCCGTATGAACCCTTATCGCGATGTCTCTTCAAGATACCGGTGGACCCACGCGTTGGTATGAATAAGCAAATGGGACGTCACAAAGAAAGAAAGAAAGAAAGAAAGAAAGAAAGAAAGAAAGAAAGAAAGAAAGAAAGAAAGAAAGAAAGAAAGAAAGAAAGAAAGAAAGAAAGAAAGAAAGAAAGAAAGAAAGAAAGAAAGAAAGAAAGAAAGAAAAAGAAATTGTTTATCGGTTTCCCCGGGGCGTCAATGTTCACTACACGCACACCGCTACCACTTGGAGAGCATCGGCTGACAAAGTACAATAATTACACATTGCGGTCGAGTCAAATTACACACGTCACTGACGATCGAGAGTGCTGTGACGTGGGACGAACAATAGGAGATCGGAAAAATGCTCACGTGCCCTCCAAGAAGTGGTGCTACAGCCAGGCATGTTTTAACAGTTGCGCCACTGAACCGCCATGGTCACATTAAGATAATGTGAGCGCCTCAGTGCCCCTGGCGGTGCTCTCGAGAACAGTAGGGGCGTCTAGCCCCCTTCCCTTTATTGTACCGCCAGTCGGGGCGACTCGGTAGATTGACGCAATGATCACATGTGTGTAGAGCCACGCCGAAGACCGACATTTCGCTGTGGTCCCGTTCGTTGCTACTTCAAGAAAAGTAAGGAAATCCTTCGGGGGGGGGGGGGGGGGGTAAAATGCTTAGTTTTCTTTTCTTTCTTAGCTGATCTGTAAAACTTGCGTTTAACGACGCCTTGCGCGGATACAGAAACGTAGACGCGGAGAATGAAGGGATCTCGCTGCCTACGACACGCTTCATCAAATGAGCACATACAGGGGCGGTCAAAAGTTTCTAGGCCACGCTGCCATAGGAATACATCGGATTGTGGAGTGGGAACTTTTCACCGCCCTTGTACCTTATGCGGAAATTAAATTTGGTTGCAACAGCTCGCTAAGTATAAGTAGAAACAGGATCACTGTGAGGCCGAGATGGTTAGATCGGATTATTTAGGCCACATAGAGACATCTTGCTGAGCGCAAGAAACTTTTCGAAGGAGATCTCACCGGCGTTCTGCAAATGTTCAAGGCGTCACGAAGTCTAGAGAGCGAGAGTGCCCGCGTAAGGCACTGTGTAACATCTCCGGTAAGCCCGTCCTTTTAAAGACGCCGCGCGGTTGTTGCCCTTGTCAAGGTCAAAGCGCCGTAAGGTTTTCTTAATTGAGGACTACGCCTGGTCTCTTACGATGCGAATAGCCATACAATTGTATGGCACCCTTCAAAGACGTAGTGAAAGCTGTGCACACGTTTTCGAATCATCATGAAGGAATGTTGGAAATGTAGCGAATTTCCTGCGTTATAGTGTTCACAGCCACTTCTACCTATCTCACTGTGCATGTCAATATAGTACGCGTTTGTATCTCGAACAGATATACAGACGATTTTCGAGACAGAGAACTCAACTTTTCTTTCTCTCTCTTCTTTTTCTCATCCAGGTCTGGCAAGATATCGAGAGCGTGCTCCTGGACGACATCAGCGGCGCGAGGCACGCGCCATCGGGCGTCAAGCCAGAGCCAGAGACACAAGTCAGTCGCGACGTCGGCTACGACTACAAGACCACCGAGAACCGCAGGGACCAAGCGCCGTCCATCCTACCTGCCAACAGTGCCATCCTGGTCGCCGCACTGATGGCTCCCGTTCCCAACCGACCGCCGACGCTGCAGCGGCAACCACCGACCGTCGCGCCGCCTTCGCAGCCGTCACTGCCGCCGCAAGACCCACCGCAGACGAGGCAAGAGTCATCGCCCGAAGACCAGAGCGCCCACCCATTGAACCCTTCAACGCCGTCGACGGGCTTCGTCACGCTAGACTTCGACTTCATGCTAAACTCGGACGACGCCGCCCTGTACCCCGAAGTAAACTCGTACGACACCGAGAACGAGCTCAAGCCTCAGCACGAGCAGCAACCCCACGAGCAGCAACAGAGGCACGAACAGTCCGAGCAGCAACAGCAGCAACCGTTCACGAACAGCGTGGCTTCGACAAACAACGCAGCCTCCATGGACCACCTGGCGTACCAGCAGTCCACTGCTCAGACAATGAAGGCGGAGGCCGCGGCAAATCCTTTCGACATGACGTCCATGCTGTCCGGCTCCCAGTACACAGCCCTCTGGGCCAACTACCAAAGTGCGAACCCTCTCCAGACGCCGCCGTCCAGCCAGATGTCGCCGCCGGCGTCACCGGACCACTCGCAGCTGGGACAGCCGCAGCTGGCGGGGGCTCACGTGGACAGCGGCAACCACTACCAGACCACCCTGCCCTCGATGCACTCAATGTCAATGAAGGCCGACGACATCCTCAGCCAGTGCCTGCAGCAGCCGCCCCAGCAACACCACGGCAAGCAACAGACGCCCCCGCACTTACGCATGGTGACCCCACCTTCTTCCCCGAGGTTAGCGGACCTCCTTAGCGCCGGCACCACGATGGGACCTCCGAATCATTTCCCGGCGACGCCGCTCACGCCGGACATCCACATGACCGACCCGTACTGCCGGTCCTCCCCGCTCGGTGGGACCAACGGCAAGAAGTCCCACCAGCAACATCATCAGCAACAACAACAGCAGTCGCGGACAGCGGTGAGTCGAAAGAAGGTGACCATCCACACTTGCTCGCACCCCGGCTGCAGCAAGAGCTACACCAAGAGCTCGCACCTCAAGGCCCACTTGCGGACGCACACGGGAGAGAAGCCGTACCAGTGCAACTGGAAGGAGTGCGGCTGGAAGTTCGCCCGCTCCGACGAGCTCACCAGGCACTACCGCAAGCACACTGGTGACAGGCCGTTCCAGTGCCGGCTGTGCGAACGGGCCTTCTCGCGATCCGACCACCTATCGCTGCACATGAAGCGGCACACGTCGCTGTGAGCTGATCCTCAGCAACCACCGCGCCAAGTTTGTCACCAAGGCGAACAAACCAATTCCTCGTTGTTAAGTTTTGCTCCGAAACACTCGGATTGTGCGACGTCTGTGCCCCAGCGACGCGAGCAGTCCCCGACTGCGTTCCGTGCTCCCACTCACATTGTACTCCCCTGTGCTGATCAAGCTCCTTCGTAAGACCCAACCCTCCGCGACCGCACCATGGACTAGCGTGTCGTGGCTTCCCCTTGTTTTACCTGATGCTCCCAAGTGCAAGAGTTTGCGATGCCTCCTCGGCCGAGCTGACGGACACTTCTTCGGTGCCTGCTCGCCAATGCTCGCGCGTCGTGGCGCGTGAACTGTGCTGCTCGCGCGCGTGTTGATAACGCGACAGTGATTGACTTTGACTCGCACGAAGCGCCTTGAAGGGATGCACTTCGCCCATCCAGATTCAAAAAAGAGTGTTGTGTATTCTGTCGCTTTCTTTAGCGAAGGACGTCCATTTCGTCCACATATTTTTTTTCCTCCTCTCTGTTCGTGATCTGCGCTGGCCCCTTGTAGGAGAGCCAATGTTGTTCAATGTGCAATAGTGTCCGGTTTAATCTTGTCTTAGAAATGTGTGCATGTTAAAGCCAGTTGTCAAGTGCTGTTGTATTTGCTAGTTCTTAGAGACGTTACGCTGTATAACGGGACCAATGGTAGAATACGTAGTACATCATGTCAAGCGCCTTATTGCTGGACGAGTGGAATGAAAAAAGGCAAGAAAAAAAAAAACGACTCTCCTCAAGCAAGGTTGCTTCCTCCATACCTCGGCCTAGAAACCCGAGCACGGAGAGTGCAGTCATGTTTGGCGGAGTAATCTAGAATGCGCATAACTGAGGACCATTAAGAATTGCGGATATAGCGTAGCACGAACATTCAGAGTAACTACTTGTTTGATCGACCAAGCTTGGCTTATTTATGCATGTGCTTCGATGTGCCTTAGAGATTTAAAAGTAGACAAACCCACCTGCGTTCAGGTGCGTTAGAACTTTGCATGCATACTAAAGCGTTTATAGGCTATATTACAGTGTGCTTCGTGTAAACGTGCTTGTGACGTAAGATAGTACGCGTTAAGCTTGTCGAAGTATGCAATCCTGATGCACAAGTGATCGTCACTTAGCTTGAGCTTCCTGTGAGCACCACGTGCCTGTTAAAAGAAACGCCTTCAGTGTTCGTCTTCGATGTTGGTGCAGTGAACATTTCAGCACGGTATATCAGTCCACGGCATATCGCGTAAAAACGAAGCGGTGTAGTTGACTAATGTTTAAATGAGCGAGCAGATAACTTTAAGTGTGCTAGGACAGTATTCTTACGATAAAAAGAGGAAGTTATCATTTGGTTGCGTTTGTAAGAACGCGCAAATCTGCTCAACACAGCGCTGAACACCGTTGAAGGTATGCAGAGATTATTTCCGTCTCAGTGTTCAGATCCGGTTCTATATTTCGATAGATTAATAAGACATCAAGGCCTGACAAGATTTTGAGTCTTGAACCTTGAACGATAAAATGAAGAGAAAAATACAAGTTGTTGGCGCTTAGTAGGCGCGAAGAGGCGTTGTACATACACAATATAGTGCCGTTGTTAATATATATTTTGTTTGTTGTTTCGTTTTTCCCAGTGTGTCAGTTTACGTTGATGGAATACTTAACGCATATATCTATCATATGCACGTCGCATCTGTTCGTTTTCTTTTTAAACAAATCAGAGACTTTACGTTTTGTTTAAGCCGGCTACAGTGAGAAAAAGAAGAGCACAATTAGGGCACGCTTCTTAAGTGCGGAAAGGCCGCCTAGGCTACAACTTACGCAAACACACTCGTAAATACACAGACCAACACCTGCATCCTTGTAGACATACTTCCAGCATATGCATAAACTTTTTTGGGGTGAGACCACATAAAAGTCTTTCTGGGGCTCAAGAACTTTCTGTACTTCAGGAACTTTGTTACAAGAACTCTACGGTGCTGGCGATCTTCCTTTGGTTTAGGCACTTTACTTGCTACAGGAACTTTTAGGGGTTCAGGACTTGGGAACCTTCTGCAGTTTTGGCGCTTTCTAAAGTTTAGGAATCCTGTTCAACAACATTCAGGAGAATTTTCTACAGGGCTCGGGAACTTTCTGCAGCTCAGCAAGATTCAGTGGTTGAGGAAACTTCCGGGTCCCGAAACTTTCGGGGGTCTTTCTTCAATACGTTTCGTGTATGTGCATTATTGACTGGGGTTACCACTTTTCTCTGACGTCCTCGATGTCACAGAGCCTCGTAACTTAACTGATGCAAAACCCTCAGACTACAAAGCTAGGCATGAGGGCAGAGTCTATCGAAACTACAGTAAACTATAGGAAACTATAGGAAACTATTGCAGGATTGCAAATTGGCTTATAATTTAGAAGTCTGTGGTAAAGCTGATGTGCAGGCCAGCTTCTAAGAAATAAATTCCAGAAAGAATGATTACCTGTACGAAACGCTGAAAACGAAGCAAAAATACTGAAAGAGTGATGACACCACTACTGTTGGCCGTCATAGCGACTATCGCAATTGTCACTGGCCTTTAAGGCAAAGGGTGTTCGTCATCTTCAGCATTCTATTCACGCGTGTCTTATCCATTGCCTTATCTACTCATCTATCCGTCATGAAAATCAAAGGTCACATACCGTACATACCGTGTTCCGCTTTGAAAAAACCGAAAGTGCTTAATAAATAGTAAACAGAAAAAAGTATCCGTTGCCTTACACCGCTTGAACGGTGGTCAGTCAGTGCCTACCTGAAATGCAAATTACGCGTCAAAATGAGCACGCAGATATTGCCTTAATCATAAGAACGCGCCCTCTATTTCAATGACGTTGCAGGTGCCTTTAACATTTTTTTGTATGCAATTGTAAACTGCGCACAAAAGAAACACTGTGTTAACTGAAAGAGGAGAAGTGATGGATGGTTGTTTCTACTTAAAATACTGGCAGTTCACACGGTTAACATGCTTCAGATCACAAGACAAATCGGCCACACCGCTAGTGAAAGTTGAGAGTGAAAATGACCAGCGTTGGCGTCAACTTATGAACCCATACAATTTCCACAGCACCTTCCACTCACGACCAGGCGTAGGCCCGGTAACAAACACTACTTACTGGCAGTCTAGAATTACGACTGCTACTTTATCATCGCAATCAAATAAAAGAAGAAAAAAAAGAAAATGTACAAATATACCGCGATACTGTTACATTAAACTGACGTCAACTGGGCGTCTGGCAGAGAAATCGGAGATAAAGAATGAACATTTTAATAATTAATAACCGGCGTCATTCGGGCTAAACGCGCTACAGGAATTATCGGCCGATATTTAAGAATTCAGAAGATGGGTTAACGCTGATGCCGAGTGGCGTAGCCAGGGGGTGGCACACCGGGCACGTGCCTCCCCCCCCCCCCCCCCCACCCCCCCCCCCCTTACCCCTCCGAAAATATTTTTTTCGCCATGGCATATACAGCACAAAATAGCACTCGACTAGTACATCTGCCTACCCGGCCCCCACTAAAAATAAAAAAGGTGCCCCCCTCCCCCCGAAAAAAAATTCTGGTTTCTGCCTATGCCCCTGGCTGATGCACTGCGCGTTGCTGGTTCTTCTTTATTATGTTATCTCTGGTTGAACTTTTATACAAAGGAGACAGCGTATTTCGCACTAATGATCTTCTCGTGTTGCTTCGTTTGGACGCCTGTAGTGCCCTAAGTTGCTTGCGCGCTGCCCTATCGCTTTGCACCTGATGTTCTATGACGGCGTGTGGGGCTTAGGAGACGTTGTTTATGTTGTGCTACGCCGCCATCATTCCTGCCATTTTCAAGCTAGTCGGCTGGTCGTCGTTACAATTTTTGCTGAAGGAAGTGAAAAGAGAGACATATCTATATATACATATGATTAATATACTTATAATTGCATATTATACTACAACACACGCTCTGAGATTCTCCAGAAAGTGTTCCTCGCTTTCAAAGTGTTCCCTGCGCCTCGAACGCAAGTCTTTAAAACGGTCTCGCAATTGTTTTTTTTTTTTTAAACATAACCCGAGAACGCTGCCGATCGGTAGCCGAGGCTACCTGTTAACGTATGAGCGAAAAATAGAACCCCACGTGGCAGGCTATTCAAAATTATGTTTTTAGTACAGCAAGAAATAGCTCACTCCGCTCTCAGCACATTATACGTCACCGATGGGCCACACTACGTCATCGGAGGAAAGAACACGGCCATTGGCTGATCGCGAGAACACGCTCAAGGTCATGACGCGTGCTGACGTAGCTTCTTGCCTCTCTGTCATCACCTCCTGTGCAGCTTCCAGCACGCTGGTCGGGACGAGAGATCAGAGAAAGCGCTAAAGGACGTGCGACGAATCCCTCGTAAGGGCCCTCGTATTTGAAGGACTGAAAAAAAAAAAAAGTTTGATGCAATCTATTCGTGAGGCAATAAACTGTGATTTGAGGTCTTTCCATGATTACTCGGAAAAGCTTTGCACGGGCCCCTTTAATGATAGGTAAGGCCCGTGAGGCATGACTATTTCAAGGTCTCAAGGACTCAACGTCTAACGGTGTTTAGCACGTGAGTGAGACAAAGTGTACCGAAAAGTTGAGCTGAATACGCAACTGATGACGTGGTAGGTCAGTACAATGTCTCTATGTACCCAGGCCACAGGTAACCGTTCATTAAAGATGATGCGTTCAAGGCGTACGCAGCACTTTGACGAAACGCGAGTTTTCTCCTTGCGCATGCGCGCGTGTGTGTTCAATAGGCGCTCTGTTTATTTTTTTGCGCGGCCATGCGTCTGAGTACATGTCGAAGATGAAGAAAAATATATGTATTTCATATATAACATTATATACATATCTATATACATGTACCCAGACACAAAACACAAATGCTCTTAACTAAGTGCACAGCCGTCAGCACTAAAGCACTTTCTCTTTGTTCCTGCCAGCGAAGCGCCTTCAAATTAAAACTCACGGCCGCACTTAATACGCATTGGTCTTTTGAAGCGAAGCGCCGCTTAGGTACAGGGCTGGTTAAAAGTTCCCAGGCCACTATCCCATGTATTCCTATGGAGGCGTGAACTGGGAACTTTTGACACCCCCTGTACGTTGTGACACATCGCTTTATCGGGCAGGCGTTGAGTAGACGGAAAAATTGAAGGTATCGCCAGACTTCCAAACATTGGCTCGAGGAACTTACCGCCAGAGAGCGCCATAATCACGGGATACACGTAGAGAGCTGTCAGTGTGTAGTGTTGAAATAGCGCAACCTGTGAGAGGGCATGCGATATCCTCTCCACTTGAAGGATAAATTTTTTTACTCATTCCGCAAAGTCATCGTAAAAAAAAAAAATGAGTACCGAGGGTCAGTACGGCATAGCAATTGAAGCCGAAGGCAAAAATGTCTCTGACAGTTTCTCACAGATGAATGTGGCTGGGCATATGGGCTTCTATAACGCCACCTGACGACGCAAGAGACGTTTCTAAAATCGTAATATCGAAATTTATTATTAAAGCTCCAAAACGGGGGCATTTTAACACCTGGAGATTCTGTGTCCCGAACTTTTAAGCTGGCTCTTGCGGGAGCAACGTTGTTTCTGTTTGTTTGTTTGTGTTTTTATTTTCAACACGCGTCAGCTCTGCAGGAGCGAGCATGTGAATGAAAGTTGTCGATAAAAACCTGCTGTAATAAAGCGAAAATGTAGTTGTTTGATATCTTCCTGAGTCCACTGAGTTGTTTATTTGCTTCGGTGACACGTACTCCTGGGGGCAGCAGTCACTGAAGTGTACGTTTCAAACACGCACCCACACACACACGCGCGCGCGCACACACACACACACACACACAAAAAAAAAAACAACCTCGCCACTATAATGCATGATCCTCAAAGCATGGTTCTCAGGCTTTCAAGACCTATAGCACGAACCGTGCCGTCTACAGACGCCTAATTGAAATTGACGCTTACAAAACCCCACCAGCTACCGTAAACAAGCGACAGGCCATTTTTTAAATTTTATTTTTATTTAGTACATGCTACAGTCCGAAGACCATGCAGGAGGGGGGGAAAACCGAACATTTGTGAACGAAATTGAACAAGTTATATAAGAGGTTATAGTAAGCATTCCTATTGGAAGAGAAGCATGGACTAATAAACATAATTAAATGTACATTTGTACAAAAAAAATGCACAAATTCGTGAAAGCACACTTATGCACACAAAGGCAAAGCAAACACAATAGATAATGAGTCGTCATAATGTAGACAAGAGTATGACAGGGTGGCAACTTAATTTTACACGAAAAGACACACGTATGTTTCATCATCATCATTTATTTACCCCTAAGGGCCCTTTTCAGGGTATTACATAGGGGGGGGGGGGGGGACAAAAGCATTATTAACAGCATGGTCATTATAATACAATGATAAACAGCCAATCAGACAAAAAAAACAATTAAGGTTTGAAAAATACAGCATACATGTTACAATTCGAAAAGAGAAACATAGACAATGGAAAAGGAAGAAAAAATGCTAAATACTCCTTCACAAACGTATAGTACATGAAGTCATAGTTTCAAAGTCAGGAAGGCCACGTTCTAGAAAAAAATACATTTGAGAGCAGTGTGTTCCATTCACTAATGGTTCGCGGAATAGACGAGTGTTTGAAAAGGTTGATACTTGAGAAGTATGGTGTACATTGATTGATTGATTGATTGATTGATTGATTGATTGATTGATTGATTGATTGATTGATTGATTGATTGATTGATTGATTGATTGTAGTACCTGACAAGGGCAGAGGCCACTCGAATATTGTGGCCTGTCTTGACTGCGTCTGTGCAAACAACGCCATTCTGGCTGCGGCAACGGCCCCTGATTGCGCTCTCCCAAATACGACGATTTTCCATCCAGGAAAATTTCAACGCACGGCGGAGCGGTATTTCCTCCGTGCGTCAACCTTGCACAAGTACCTTGAATACGCCATCTTTAGAACACTAATTGCTTTCCATGTGCGAGCATACATACTAGCACCGGCAATGAGCTTTCCCATAAATTGCTATACGCTATGATTTACGAGTTTTGGTGACGTCATGTTCTCTCGACCGCCATGCTCGTGGTAGAATTAACCGATGACATGTTTTCGTACAGCGTGGCAAACATTATCAAGCGCCCCTAACCTTGTTGCTCTTACTTCGCTGTAGCGTCGTTTGGCACAATTAAGTTGGCTGAGTAATTCCACTCCTAATTGTTTTTGATGTCGCGAAAGGCCGCGAACAGCATGTGCGTGCTTACCGCATACACCTGCGTAAAGGCAGCACTCCGCACCCCCCCCCCCCCACACCAACATGGCAGCGTAAAATTGCGAGAGGAGATATGGCATGGTCCACGAATACGCTCGCCAACTGAGCGTAAGCAGAAGTGGTAGTTAGAGCAAAGACGAATAGCCAAGTGCGCAGTGTGCATACATGAGCACAGCTGTTATGAAAAGTGAAACATTTGTGGGGTGTGGGTGAGCATGGAGTGATTGCGGTTGATTTTATACCAAAAGGTGCGGTACCGTGTTGGTAGCAAATAAAAAAAGAAAGAAAGAAAAGAAAACGTTCTGGAGATGAACCAAATCCTTGACTTGGGTGTCTAGTAGAGGCACTCGCACGTTGGCGTTCGTGTATCCTGGTGTATTCCTTGGTTAACTTTGTGTTCCCCGCGCTGCCGAAGGAGATCCCTGAGGACACGGAGAAGGAAGAGCGTAGTTGACCTCTGCTCCGCTAGGTGCCGCAACGATTCCAGCTGCTCGCAAACAAACCGCCTGCTCTTTCAATTAAGTCATTCAATTAATATCCGTTACTTACCCTGACAGTTATTTACCTCTTAAGTAAACTCATGATCCTCGGATCATAAGTTCCCAATGTAACTCTTAACTTGAACAAGAACCAAAAAATTTCGAACCAGTTGAAGTTTTTAAAACCCAGTTTTCTTAATATCCGGAAAACCGGAAGTAAATGCTCGACCGGAAGCGCTTGGAAGAGAAACAAGAGTGTCACTCGTGTATGTCGTGCCACTAAAAAAAAAATGCTGCTTTTACACGAGTCTACATGGTAAATACACAAAGAAACCGTGGGGCTAACAGGGAAGACGCTAGGCATCTTCGGTCAACAATATTAGCAGCGAGCCTTCGCAGTTTATAGCGCTCAAGTACCTCGACTGAATATACATCCGAGGATAGTCGTCGAGTCGGCCGGTCACGAACCAAAGATAATTCTGCGCTCGCGAGCAACAAGTCAACGCACGGTTTTTTCCCGCGCACGCGCCCTTAAGATCTCCTTGAACGAAAAAGGCTCTCCGAGGAACGGTTGACGGGGGCTACGGAAAGTCATCAGGCGCCAGAATGTCAAAACAACCACAGCGCGCACTAAATAAAGTGCGAACGACCTTCGCGTCGTCGTGTGCGCTTAGGGTGACGTCACCGGGCTCGCGCGGGCGTTCGTTAATTTATCGGCGTTTCGACTTCCTTTCGGGAGCCGCCGAACATTTGCCGGAGGGCTTATCAATTTTTTCGAACGGACAGACCTCGCGGCGTAACTCATTGATTGATTGATTGATAAAAAAAACTGTTATCTCACGTAACGAACTCCCAGAAAACGTATCACGATTGCGACTGCGCATCGGTCAAAAGCGGGTTTATTTCTTCCGAAGATGGAGAAACGGCATTTTTAATCATAATGATCGTAGGCGTTTTACATCCCCAAACCCGCTAATAAACACATAACACACACAGCTACACACACGTAGACTACACTATTTACAAAGTTTCTTTCAGGCTCGTGGCCTGCAAGAAAGTCAGCAGCGCTTTCGTGGCGCGTAACGGCACACAGCCCCTGGAGTAGCATGTCAGTCGAAAAGCCAGGAAAACATCTCCAGCTATTCATTAAAATATTTCTCTCTCTCTCCTTCTCCCCAAACCCCGATATAGTGATGAGAGACAGCTTAGTGGAGGGCTGTGGAAATATCATCCACCTGGGTTTCTTTAACGTACAGACTTATATAAGCAAACGGGTATATAGCATATCGCCTCCATGTATAGAAATGCGGCCGGTAGCAGCTGGGATTCGAGATCGCGACCTTTGGGGAAGGGGGGGGGGGGGGGGTCGAGTGCCACTCCACCGCGTCGGAGTGGCATTCATTCGTTCAGACGAACTTGACAGATATTAAGAAATATGCAGTGGTTACTGAATTTTCCTTTTTTCAACGCAGTCATAATTAGTGGGCTGAAACTGGTGCGGGTGCAAACAGAACTACGCAGCTCTGAAACGGACAGACAAACACATTGCAAAGAAACTATTTATTCATATACACACCCTGTACAGACCGTTCATATTCAAGGCCCTGTGCAGATCCACTACACACTATCACAATGCAGGTACAGTTGTATAGGTCTGCACAGGACTTGCAATGTCGTATGTCCCCGCAAAAGTGGTGTGCGATTAAATGAACACAGTGCAGTAATAGTCGTAATTATTTAAGACAGCCAATGCACGTAGCTGCCTTGATCGCGCTGTGAACTCTCAGAAGGGATGACAGAGCGCCGATGTTCCAAAACACCCTTTCCCGCCCGCTTATGAGCACCGAAAAAAAAAACACACACACACAAGAAGACACACAAGAAGCGCTGTCCTGTCTGCTTCTTGTTGTGTGTGTTATTTCGGTGCGCTTCAACCAAATTTTCAAACATGAACGTAAACCAACTGGCCCAACTTGCCATCTTGCCACTTATGAGCACATGAACATCCCTTAAAGCATGACATAACATGTGGTAACATAATCGTTCAGCAAATGCCTCCAATTTGCAGCAAATGTCTCCCGCGTCAGGGAGGATGTTTCTTGCTGGGGTCTTCAATAACCTGGCCAATAGTGTATTTACACGCACATATACGACGCTGACGACTGTCGCGAATGGAAAAAGAGCTCAGAGAGAGAGAGAGAGAGAAAGAGACCAGGGCGAAGGAGAAACTGAAGAATCGGCAGTCGCACACACCGACCGTTTCTCTCACGGGAGGCAACATCACCGCCTTATCTCCGATCAAAGACGGAAGCTCGCATCACAAGCTTCAATGCCACCGGCTCCCCGGCCAGCGAACGCCAAACACACATATATACGTATATTATGTACTCTCAAACACACGGTACGCAGGTAATTCCCCCCCCACGCTTCGAGTGAGGCCTTCCGGGTACTTTACACCCCCAAAAAGAAACAACAAGCGCGGCGCCACGACCTTGCCAGCAACGTCGACGACGCTGAAGAAACGGGAGCCCGATATATTCAGGATTTTTTCTTTTGCTATTTTTTCCGCCGGCAAGCGGGTATATAATACGTATACACGGCATCGATTAAACGGGCTTTCGCCTCGCCAACGGTCATTGTTTGCAGCGCAACTCTATTATGCGCACGTAATACGTAAGAGCATATAGCGGACTACTACCGAAACCGCAGCATCGCGATTAAGTTCATCTGACCTCATAAGCGAGCCGGCTATTGTTTCGTTATGACGAAGCGGCGCGGCTGCTGCGCCTTGTTTCTCGGCCGCGGTGGCCGTGTAGCCGTGAACGCTGAGGTAATCCGTTTACGGAGTACTTTTTTTCTCACGATGAGAAGCACCTGATTGTCGGGCCTCGTCGTTTGATATTTTGCATGCTTGGGCGCACCGTGTCTGTGATGGGAAGACAGGATTAAGTGCGCTCTGCAGAAGCGCTGTTCTGACTCAACGTGGTTACAGACTTCCAGCTAAGGACCTTTCGTATCTGCGGAGGGTAACCAAGCGCAAATATAGCAAAGGCTCGACAGTTCTACATGTGCGTCAGTGTAGGCGTTCGTTGAATGAGTCCGAAAGGAAACGAGCTTTGGATGTGAAAATGAAAGCGAAGCAAATGGCGCGCATGCGCACAGCGTTTCTGCCTTTTCCGTGGGTAAATGTTGGAAGTAAACCGTTGCCGGGTATGCAGGATCAAGGTGTCCCAGAACGCCGTAATCGTGAACAACCTGTGGGGTCGTAACCCTACACCAGGCCCGTAGCCAGAAAATTTTTTTTGGGGGGGGGGAGGGGGGGGGGCACCTTTTGAAGGCCTTGAAAAACCCGTATTTTCATCATTTATTCTCGGTAAAACACAACCCCTTCATCCGCTCTACGAGGGGAGGGGGGGGGGGAGGGGGGGGGGGGCTACAGGCCTGCCCTACACATTGAACAATGATGGGACAGATACGACCGGAATAAGGTTATGGGATTGAATAGACGACATCTTAGATGAATGGGGGTGGGGGGGCGGGGGTGAGATGCTCTTCCTGTGCTCATCCCTATATGGGTGTCTCCATAAACGTCGGGGTAATTAGTGCTTGCCCCATAGCTTCTCTTCCTAAAACCTGTGCTTTATTGCGTTGTTAAAATTTGAGTTCAATAGGGATGTGCGAATAGTGAATTTCAGAAACGAATCAAACTGGGACGACACCAAATAGAATACGGGTACGAATCGAATACTGTTCGAATAGTTTTCAAAAAAGTAAGGCAACAATTTTTAAAGCACGGCCTAAACTGGTAAGGTGACAATCTTCGAAACTGCCCAAGAATACCACATTTTATTTGAAACAAATGTTCACAAGGTTTAACAATGGAATATTACGATTAACTTTTAATCCGACAAAAAATACTGCAATTATTTAAACTGGAGCAGCAACTACAGCCTTCGAAATATTTTGTAACTGCAGACCTGAAGTATAGCAGTGACTACAGTATTCAAGGCGGCACCTTTGTCAACAGTTCTTAAATAAAACTGATACTTAAATATTCAGCAAGTTTTCATGAGTTAACATCATCATGGAATTTCATAGTGAAGATAGTTGGTTGCTGACACTGTTGCTTCGGCGACACTGGAGTTTTATGCAAAACGCCTTCATCCTGTGCTCAATATGGCGTCGATAATGCAGTAAGTACATGGTCGCTGCATAAGTTTGAGTTATTTTATGATAAAAACAAGGAAAGTGACCCGAAGCTGTTCCCACGTCTCGTTCCTTCGAGAATTTTTCGTCGTAGCTGAATTATTCGAAAATTATTCGGAAAATATTCGGTATTTATAAATGCGCTATTCAATTCGTTATTCGAAATTTTCGAATATTCGCACAACCCCTAGAGTTTAACTTAGTTTTCACAGACCTGCTAAAATTACTTACATTTATTGTCGCGGGGCCTGCCGTAAGAGTCATTCATGCCTGCATCTAAGGGAATAACAAAAAACAAAAAACAAAAAAATAACACCGAAGCGAAAAAAAAAAAAACGTGTTGCTCTCGTTTATTCGGGAGGATTTGCCGCAGGACATGTGAAGAATAAAGCCAAGGGAAGCAAAGGCTTCTAATTGGTCTTCGTGAAAAAAGTGCAGCAGAGCAAGAACTGCAACTTGCTTCAACCCTGCTTCAACCCTGGGTATTGCTTAAACCCTGCCCTTCGTTGGTAAGTCGTATGTTGTTGCTTATGCTCCAGCTCTGCAGAAAGGAGTTCACCAAATTCGCACACGGTGGCAACGTCTGGGCTAGGCCCGTAGCCAGCAATTTTTTTCGGGGGTTGGGGGGGGAGGGGCACTTGTTGAAAGCCACGAAAAACGCCTATTTTCATTATCTATTCTTGCTAAAACACCCTACTTCATCCGAATTTCGGGGGGTGGGGGGGAGGCTAGGGCACTTCCCTGGATACGGGCCTGGTCTGTGCAGAAATAACCAATAATAATCAGAAGGACTATCGGACTGCATTCAACAACATCCCAAGCATCGCCACAGTTGCGCCAGTGTTGTTGTACCGATGCAGCAGCTGTCGCTTCCTGTGCAGTACATCTCGTTTAGTCTGGCACGCCATAAGTGTTCTGAAGGCGAAAGCCTTGGATGACTCACCAAACGGAAAAAAGTGACCGTCGGCGGCAGCATCGGCGTCAACATTAGTGATGCAAAGAATCATCATCGTGCGAGTCACTAATGACGTCATAATGACGACACATGTCGTGTCATGATGACGTAATCGCACGAAATCGTTGATTCGTCAAAGCTGGGTCGATGCCGGGAGTCACTGCAAGACCATGTGAGAGAGAGAGAGAGAAGAAATGAAGGAAAGGTAGGGAGGTTAACTGGACTTTGTCCAGTTTGCTACCCTACACATGGGGAGGGGAATAAGGGAGTAAAAGAGAGAGGGAAATAGAGAGAGAAAGAGGGACACATTGCACACCACACACCCAGTGTGAAGTGCGAAAAGCTTCAATGCATCTGGTGCTGGAGGCAGTGCAAAAAAAAAAAAATGCGTTGGGCGCAGTAACCTCACGGGGGAGAGGGGAGAATGAATACACTCGACTAAGAAGAAAAAGAAGAAGAACATATGGAGGCACAAAGCGAGAACAGACCCGCATGGTAAGCAACTGCACGGACGATCAAAGCTGGCGCTTGCGTTTCGGCTTCAGGAGTACGATCCGAAGAAAACGACCCACACTGAAGCTTTTTAGAAAGCACCCGCTGAAAACAGACTAATGCAAATGGACCGTCCACGACACGCGCATTAAGATATCGGTAAAGGAAGATCCGATGCGAGCATAGGCTTATCGATAAGACATCGAAAAAAGGAGGAATCCTAACACCTGAATACTATCCCCGCGGAACTGCTTTTCGAGGCTCCCGCTACGCGAAGTAGGAAGCGCGCTGCATGTAGTACGTCGAGCGTCCCCGCATCCAATTCGTCATAAGGCCAGATGCCAAACGAAGCTCAGCCGAGATGCCGAGCGAGAGACGCTATCATGCGGTCGATAGATAAGTGGCACACGGCACCGTACTTAGCTGACCGGTCTGGACGTTCCAATTTGAACGCGAGTTCGCGCGCGAGAGAGCGAAAAGACAAGCTCGAGGCCAACAGTCTTCGCGCATGCGGCCTCTGAAGAAAGCAGGAAACGCTCTATTCGATCGGAGCGAGGCGTAGATTAGCTCTTCGAGCGAGCCCCGAAAAGTAAAGGTAAAAAAAACGTCGCGAAGCAACGGCGCGCGATTAATCGTGATTACCTTTTCCTACGGCGCGAGGCTTCGTGTAGTCGGACCCCGTTTCTTTCGCACATCTCCCGGCGACGCGCTGCCGATGTGGCCCAAATAGATAGCGAGGAATATAGGAATGCATGCGTCGCTGGTATCATCTAGGCCTCGGTGTACATTCCGGTTGTGCGCGGCCGTTTCTTTATTTTGCCGTCTTTCCTCGGTCATAACAACCACACACGTTAGGTGTGTTAGCATTGTGTATGTTTGCGAAAACAGTGCTACGCTACAAAGGACAATTTAAGATGGCACGAATTCACAAAGTGAGCGTGTAATGTTTATAGTGTTCTGGCACCCTTAGCCTTTATTCAAAAACAATCGTAACCATTGGCGTAGTCAGGGGAGAGGAGGTTCGCACACATACAAACGCGCGCACCAAAATACATAAAACGTAATTGACACCCCCTCTCCCCCCCACCCCCTTCGAAGAAACATCTCTGGCTACGCCCTTGCGTCTAATGTTATGCTTGTTGTTGCCCTCCTTGCCGTTTTTGTACCACTAGAGCGCATTAAGTGGATGAAAACGATAACGATAAAACAGAAATTTGGCTGATGAGTGAGTTCAATAATAGTTGTATATACTTTGTCCTCCGTTGTTTATAGAGTTCTTTTCATTAACTACCTCGGCTTCACTGCAAGGGACGCGTTGTGGGGAATCACTCGCTGCAGCATCACAAACGGATCTTTATGCGTCACTCACATGCATAACCAAGGATCCAATAAACAAAATTGTGGTGCTTTGATCAAAGACAATCTTCAACGAAGCTTGCAGCTTTGCCGCCGTAGACTTAAGCCGCTGCGTGTGCGCAAAGCTTTCTATTGTACTCTTCTTTAGCGCACCGTATATTGGCTGTCGGCCGCTTTAGGTCAAGCCAGACTGATAGCAAAGCCTAAACGACCCTGTCTGTGCCCGTATTTCACGTTGTCTCACGTGCATCCGCGTATTGCTGAGCGCGGCGCGACCGGTATACGGCAATGCGTTGATACGGTGCGCGGCCCGGCCCCAGCGCTTACACTGTTTTCCCAATTTGGCCGGGCACCGGTGAAACACGTTGCATGCCCGTGGCTCGCTCGTTTCGTTCGTGTACGTACAACGAGCGTGCGCGTGCGCGCCTTGCAAGCTGTAAAACACCGATGCTCCGCGCGCGCCGCCGACCCTATTACCGCCCGTGAAACCATTGCCGACGCGGCCGCCACGCCCACTGAGTTGCAGGCCGAACCTACACGCAGTAAATCGCCACCGAACCTCCCCCCTCCTCCACCCCCCCCCCCCCCCCCCCCCCCCCCCGCACAAACACACTGCTTTCCGTACGTAGCGTGCAATACTGTGGAAGCTGTAGCAAGAATTGTTGTCGCTGCACTCGCAACAAGAATTGGCGCTGTGTTTTTTATTTAATTTCAAATATTCACCCCACATAGGCACAGTGAACGGAAGTTACATAGAAATCAAGAGTGAGGGTTGGGAAAAGGGTTGGGTTAAGGGCATAATCAAAATATCGAAAAAAATCATTACCACAAGACCAAATGCAAAAACAACGCAGAACAACCAGCATACTTGAGGAAGTCAGCTAAGTTAGAGGTGTGGAAAGATGCAGTAAGTGCCTTAAGCTCCCTTACGTATTTGTCTAAGGCGACTCGAAGCAGAAAGCAATTTTGCTCTTTTTCTGAGTCGACTGTATTGATCAATATTGATCAATAAATTGAATCGATCGTTTGGTGATGCATTAAGGCTTTCGCCTTAACATGACACCAACAAGGCAACTTATATACTTGAGTACCACGAAGAAACTGGTTGTTAGGAGGACTTGATATATTAGGTGAGGCGTAACACGTAGAATATGCGAAAGGAAAACAAGTTTACCAGCGCATGCGGAAGAATTTTCTCTCTTGAGACTGATTAATAAGAGAAAGGCCGGTTAGCTACCTTAAAAAGTCAGCAAACTGTGTCGTGCAGTCGTTGTTTCTAGCTTTCTTTTTCTTCTTCTTCTTCTTCTTCTTCTTCTTTTTTTTTTTTTTGACGTTTTATGTCGTCCTCATTTTAGGTTTCGCAGGCTCGTGCTCGGCTTGCGTGAACATCTGCAGCCGCGAAAGCCGACCATGAACCGCGCGTCGTTATGCACTTTACACCGACCGAACTTCTTGCGTAGCTTCCGCAGCTTTGTACGCCGTGTACGGATCGGAGTACAACGCATATAACCACGGCCGCTGCCTAACCAAGCAGCAGCAACAACACAACGCACACTCGCGCGTGGCTTATAAACAAGAGCCAGCAACGGTGGACCGTTGACGAAGCCCCATAGATTTCGGCGGGACGCGTGCGTGTTGCTCGTGCCGCCGCTGTGCTATATAGCCTAGTCGTAAAAACGGTGCAACGCGATGCACCGCGTGCTGAACGAGATCAGAGTCACGTGCTCGTAATAGATGCGCGAGCTGGCTCTGCGTTGTTGTTGTGCCTTGGCAGGAATTGTAGTCTGTATAGGCATAAAGACTCTACGCGCGTTTACGAGCCCGCGGGGCGTCTCGAAACGCAGAACCCGAATTAGTCGCCCAGCCGAGCAGGTTATTAAGGCCAAAGCTTTAGATGCCTGATCAAACGCGAAAACTCACCGTTGGCGTCGTCGGTGTCCAGCGGCGGCGGCCACAACAGACGTGATGCCGGAAAGCATCGTCACGCGATGACGGCACGATATGACGTCATCATAACAACACAAATCGCGAAAATTTGTGACGTCATCAAGACTTCACATGACAACGTCATAGTATGACATCGTCGCCTGGTCAAGGAACGCATTGCGAAACCCGGTGATGTGCAAAGAGCTTGCAATGCCTCTGACTCTGGAAACAGTGCGAACCCACGGCGTTAGTGAAGCAGGAATTCACTATGCCTCTCTGAACCAACTTGCTGTGGGCCGATTTAAAAGGCGAAAGCGGTTTCATAGCCCGAGGATCAGCGCAAACCACACATGCTGGATGTATGAGCCTCGGGCGATGAAACCGCTTCTGCCTTTTAAATCGGCCCACAGCAAGTTGGTTCAGAGAGGCATAGTGAATTCCTGCTTCACTATCGCCCTGGACCGATCCTGTTTTCATATGATGGACACCAGCTTCCAAAATCAAGTGGATCGACTAAAAGAAGCTGGCTACCCGGATTCGCTTCTCGTTTCTGCAGCAGAAACCATAAAAAAGAAGAAAACTACCAGAAGTGGAGAGAGTGCTGATCACAGGGACAAAAGCAAAACGCGACAAAGTCGCGGTGATCCCTTACACGCACCAGCTATCACACCGGATGAAAAAGGTCGGTCAACGCATGGGCGTGAAGGTCGTTTTTTCCGCACCTTGTGAGCTCTCCCAACTTGCCAAAATGACATGTGCAAGCAATAAACCCAAACACTCTTGCAAACGTCCTTCCTAGCCGCATTGGTGCTGCCAGTGATCATAGTGGTAGCGAGGAGGCTCTGAAGACAACTTTCCCGGTGTGGATTAATCACGACTAAGCGCCTTAATTGGGCGGGACAACGGTCCTAAGGACATCGCAATCAGGGGCTTAGGAATAATTTTTTTTTTGGGGGGGGGGGGGGGGGGGGGAGTGGGGGTGCGGAAGGGGTGCACCTACTTGATCTCAAGTGGGGGCCGGGCAGGCAAATGGTCATTTTGCGCTATGTCTGCCATGGCGAGAAAAAAATGTGAGGGGGGGGGGGGGGCACGGGCCCGTTGTGCCACCCCCTGGCAACGCCACTGATCGCAATGTATGCTGGATACCCCAATTTGTGGTTTTTAAAACAGATTGGATTCCCCTGGCAGTTACAACGGCAATCAGGAAAAACTTCTTCAGCAAAAAAAAAAAAAAAAAAAATAAAAAAAAATAAATGATAATAATAATCATAATAAATAAATAAATAAAAAAAACGAGCCAGTTCTGGCATCCGTGGCCTTAGATGTATGAAAAAAAAAAAAAGTAAGGACAAAAACCACCTGCCAGGAAAAGGTCTTTGATGAGCTAGGATGCATACACCGCTCGACATTGCCCAGGCGTCTCAGATATACGGCGGGTTAAATTACAAAATTACGCCTCTAAAATCCACGCGCGATTTAAACGGAGACCGCAGTCGACCGCAAGAGGGCTAAGCGTAAGAGGGCGAAATTCGGTGGCACCCGCGTAAACGACGGGGGAGATGGCCGATAGGCGACCGATAATTGAGGCCAGGAATGATACCTATAGATTAATCGGCATGCTTAGTACCTACGCCCTACGCTGTCGGGTCAGGAAGGGGCAAACAGAATGACAGGATAAATGACCGCAGTAAGCGAAAAAGACGAAGACCGAAGGGGCAAAGTTTACCGTACTCGGTGCACCTAGCGGACACATTGGTTCCGTTTAGAGAGAGAGAGAAAAGTGTTGCAACTTCTATACTATGACAGAGACGCGCAGGCAGCGGTGGTGTATAAACACTGTATATATAAAGTGACGAGTCTTAAACTTAAATGCTTATCTTGAATGTAGGGACGGAGTTTGTGACATGGGATACTTATGAGGCGCCTGCTCAAGACCCCAGAGGCGGTCGTCGCATGCGACCGACGACATATTTGCAGAGAATGCCGCAAAAATGATATCAGGACGGCAGCTTAATGATCGAATGACAAGTAAAGACTTGCATGAACCTATAGCTTAAGCGAGAACACTTACAAACGCAGTGAGCGATGATAGCGTTAAATAGAGGCCGTGATCTGGGAACTTCCCGTTGAGATGACGACAAAGCCTCCGCGAAACTTTAAGTTGCAGTTGGATGGTCGAATTACATTTAATGGTTGATGAT
Source organism: Rhipicephalus appendiculatus (assembly GCA_030522465.1). Lineage (NCBI taxonomy): Eukaryota > Metazoa > Arthropoda > Arachnida > Ixodida > Ixodidae > Rhipicephalus > Rhipicephalus appendiculatus. The sequence goes on from JALIZH010020216.1 coordinate 9,899,724, forward strand.
TGCGCCAAAATACCACACGAGCGATGACAAGTTTTTTCAACAGGATCGGATTACAGCCCGCAGGGTAAACAAACAACTTTCCCGCAAATATGAGAGGACGGTGGTATTTTTTTAGCAAAGGGCAACATATAGGGTCGCCCAGTAGGTGTCATAGCCCTCCCTCGTCACAGCTCGGCAAATACCCCCCCCCCCCCCCTCCCACCAATTAAATGTCTTCCCTTTCTTTACTTAAAAAGCATCTGGACTACGTTTTCTTTTATTTAGCTTGTTTGCATAGGCATGCGCACGGAGGGGGGGTAGTGGGGGCGGCCGCCCCCCCTAGTCACTTAAGAGGGGGGGGGGGGCGCATAGTCGGCTCCATACATTGATATAATAGGGAGGGGGGCGCTGCGACTCGGGGGGGGGGGGGGCACAAAGTCAGCCCCATACACAGAGTAGGGAGGGGGGGGCGCTACGACAAACCTTCGCCCCCCCGCTGAAGGGGAACCCTACGCACGCTTATGCTTGTTTGTTTAACGTAATAGCCGCTTGTACGCATCCTTTACGAGTAGATTTTGCAGAAGCAAACAGCGTGCCAGTATTACGCCCTTATATAAGGAAAAGTACGAAGCAAGGGCAACGAACTACAGGGATTACATCAGCGAAGAAGACGGTCCGATACGTCGAGACTCGTCCACTCGCATGGGTGCCATCATTAGCCTGGCCAGAAAGAGACTTTGACGCCCCCTGACGTCACAGGCCGCCAAAATTTGTGACGTCATAATGACTTGGCCGCTTAATCAAATGTGGGCCAACGCCGGAGGCACTGCAAAAAGCCGTGAGTTGCAAAAAGCTTCCTTGCAATGCCTACGATCCCAGAGGTCATGCAGAACCACTTAGAGTGCAGAGAGTTTCATTTTTTTTTTTTTTGTTTCTTGGAAAGGTGTGTGTGTTGAGGGGGGGGGGGGGGGATTAGGACAGTACAATCAACTGAGAACAAAAGATGAAATGAATAAGGGCACCCAATCCGCTCCAATAAAAACAAACCCGCGATAGCCCTCGCGCATTTCACGGCGCATGCTTTTGGGGAACCACAACACCGCGCGTAGCGGATCACGCATCGCGGTGCCGCTAAATCATAAAAGCTACTCGCACCTAAAGCACATCGGCGTACGGGGAAGAATGGCTGCGTTCACGAACCAACTCTGGGGAGGAAGCGAATGCGATCAAGCGCCACGAAAACGGCCGGTCGTCGACACGAACAAGGCCAGAAAACACAATCGCGGGAAGCGCCGCGTCGCTGCGATGCTTAAAGAGAGATACTGTCTCTGCACAAAAAAAACACAGCCCAGCCTTCGTATCACGGTAGGATATTAAAAAAGAAAAATAACAGAACAAGAAGCAAGGCACCCTTCTTCCTTTCACCGCGACCACGAAGCGAGAACACAGTCTCGAGAAAAAGAGAGGAACCCACGGCGAAAGCGAAGCGAAGCCAAAGACGAAGCGGCGAGCGAAGCCAAGTAGAGATGGAAACGCGAGCCCGTCCTTGCTCCAGTTCTCAGCGCCCCAGCAGCAGCAGCAGCAAGCAAGCAGCCAGAGGGAGTAGCCTCTCCTATGCGAACGACTGCGACGACGACCGACGCCACCGTATGCACCACCTCGTCGGAAGCCGCCGCCGCTGCTCCTCGCGTCCCATGCAGCGGCGGCGGCGGCCACGCCGTTAATTTCGATATTCATTTGCGAGTCGAGGTCAGCTGGACGCGACCACGCCGGGGAGAAGCGAAGACCAATCTGTCTTGCGCTCCTTTCCGTTATCGCCGCGCGCCACACCGCGCCTCGGCTCTCTCTATTTTATTTTTCGTGCGTGCGCACTTCAGCCGCACGCCGGCTGTTCGTGCGTTCGTGCAGCAGGCAGGCAGTCAGACCGCGCCGCTCGAAAATGTAAGCACCGGTACGTTAGTAGGGCTCGAAGGGAGTCTATACCCGAGGAGTCCCGAAGCAAAATGCATCCGAAGCCGTCTGCGCCTGGCTGTTCCAGTGCTGCTGAAGACAAGGCGTATCTAGTGTCTGCACCGCTGCTGCATATCCGTTCGCCTTCGCTCGGAGAGCCTTGCGTGCGGCCACCGCCGTATGGATAAAGCCGAGCTAGTATCTGTTTTCCTAGTATTGCATACAGTGATAGCCCGAAGGAAGAAAGGAGGAAACTGAAGGCAACTCCTTCATCCACGGGGTCTCGCTCCGTTTATACAGATGCTACCTGTCGCGAAATCTGTGCGGCTATTAACTACATGAATTAGGAACGAGGCAACGAACGCGAGAGTTGAAGGAAACTATGCCGTAAAAGAACTGGACCTGGTTAGAGTGGTCCTAAACAAACGAGGGGTGGGTGGGGGGGGTTACAATAGAGCTGTTAGTCATAGTAAACAGCGCTGCGTTGCGCTTCATTTGTATGCGAAATCGCATAGGAGAGTGTGTAGTGACTAGCTGAACGATATATTACCCATTAACTGGCTCGAATGGCGAAACAGGGAGCAGTCGCTCTAGTACAACTCCCAACGCTCAGGATGCAGCGTTGATTATACCGTTTCAGCGAAAGCGCCATCTCTTGGCGATGTGTTGAACCCCGGAAACCTTGGGTTGTTTGACTCTGGTTTCCAAGATCGGCTTCCATCAATAAATAATTCCATAAATAATTTCGGCGCAGTAAGAAGGATTCGGCAATCATTTATGTTATTAGATCTGACATAACACCCAATAATGAGGAGGAGGCCATTCAAGTGCAATCAATAGCTGGGTGACGCGATCGCAAAAACTTGGTTTCAGTAATTTCAGACGCAATAGCTAACATATGGTTACTGGTATGCTAGCTTCAAAACAGTTACAAATGTTAACAGAACAAAATAAATAGCAGTATCGAAATCAACCATATCTCACTTCACAAGCACTAATTGCTGGTGTCCTGCATATAGGGCATGGAGACACTGTTCTTAAGCACTTATGGGCTCCTCAAAATACATTGTTTTTGTGCTCTTGAGGTTTCAGAAAATCCAAATGAACAAGAAAAGAAGTGACTGCCCGTTACAAAATGTTCAAGGCTGAAAAGGTAAACGTGCACTGACACCGCACAGTACACGGGCCTCTAGCATTTCGCCCCCCATCGAAATGCTTTCGCCACTGCCGGGATCGAACCAGCAACCTTCGGGTCAGCAGCCGAGCACCGTAACCGCTACACCACCGCGGCGGTAATAAGAATATTGACAACTAGGCCTGAATGCGCCGAAACAGAAGCTCAACGTAGCCATGAAGTAGCCATGGCGCCAACCTGAAGGTTTTGTAGCACGACGGGGCCCTAATGTAGCCAATTTGGCGCAAAGTAGCCACCAACGGCAACGCTGCCTCTATCTTCCACTGAACGTTTGTCTCGTTAAGATAGTAAAGAGAGAGATAAAGAGGGCGCTCTAGTAAATTATGGGCGCGTTAAGTTAGCGTGCTTCGAACTCCAAAGGAACACGCTCGAATGCGCTCGAGTGCGACGCCTTCGGAGCTTAGCTTAACGGCGATTACCGCCGACTGCTTTCGGGGGCACGAAATCGTTACATGGCGAATGTTGCGTTGCTTCCACGGTAGGAACGAGTGGCCAAGGAGAACGCACTTCGGAGGAGGAGAGAGTCGGAAACACGTCATTCTTCCGGAAGCCGTAGCAGGGGCGAAGTCTCGTGCAGGCCCTCGTGCACCATCTCAGGGTCGGAGCGCTCCGTAATCACGCACCGGAAGTTGCTTTTGAACGGTTAAGTTTACAAGAGCGCACCCCGCTGGCTAGAGCACGCTCGAACTCCTTAACTTAACGCGCCCTACGACTATGCATGGGTCACTACTGCAGCTGGCTGTCGCATGACAACAACACTTGTCTATCAGAAAACTCACAAAGGTCCCTTACACATTCACGTAATACGACTCGAATGCGAACGCCATCTTTTTTCTTCTCAGTCGATGTACTGATCCTCCCCGCCTCCCTCCGAAAGCTTTCAGCAACTAACGGGATATTGCACTGCCTCCGTGATCGGGGGCATTGCAAGCCCTCAGCAGCTCACCTGGTTTGGCACTGCCTCCGTGATCGGCCCACCTCTCACCAAGCAACGTTTTCATTTCATGACCTCACCATGTGACTTCATTATGACGTCACCACTTTTGGAGATCTGTGACGTCACCACGTCATGATTTCTTGCGTCACTCGTCTTGACGCCGACGGCAAATTTTCGCGTTTATTTTGCCTTAACAAAACGGTCCAGTACAGGCTACAGCCAATAGTGCAAGCCTGTCGTTTAAGGACTGCACGTTCTTGCAGACCTTAAGGACTGAAAGAATGTGTTCATCGCACTCAGCTGCGATGACTGAACAGCGTAAGGTAAAATGAAACATGACCGTGCGCTTAGATTTACGTGCGCATTAAAGAACCCCAGGTGGTCGAAATTTCCGGAACCCTCCACTACGGCGTCCCTCATAATCATATCGTAGTTCTGGGACGTCAAACCCCAACATTTATTATTATTATTATTATTATTAATATGAAATGAAACGTCGCAGTTCGGGTACATGTTGATCGTAGTAGGCTAATGAGAGTCCTCTATTTGCGCGCCAGTTTCTCTTGCAGCAAACCTTCAAACTCGACATTTATTGATCGCGTAGCTCTTGCAAGAAACGAGTTTGTGAAAAGGTTCATACGTTTAGCGTAATCATTTTCATGATGAGGTGCACGATATTACTCGCTCGCTTTGGCCGCGTAAAGGTCAATTCTTCAAAAAAGCCAATTAACGTAACGTCATTAAATCGCGACAAAACTTGCGCTCGTTACGTACGTTATCTAAAAGGAGTCAATGCGGAGGCACCCGATGATATAGTAACGCAGCCGTAATTTATATCGCTCGTATTCTTAAGAAACTGTTGTGACGTTTTAAAAATATAAACTCCCTATAGAGAATAATGAACTCTTTCTTCTTGGAGATAGTTGGAAATTGACTTGGGAGATGCATTTTCAATAACCAATCGATCATGGCCACGGCCATAACTATTTAATGATATCAGTACCTAGTGGTCATTTTTTAAAAATTTTGTTCTTATATCAACGTCACGCAAGCTATGGGAAAATTTTAACTGGGTGCACGCGTCGTTAGTGTGCACGTGCACATTGCGTTCCACAATCTGTCTTCAAAAAAACAATCTTCAAATGACACGAAGCTGCAGAGATTGCCAGATCTGATAAAGTGAGTAAAAAAAATAGAGGAAAAAAAAAAAAAAACTCGTCCTTACCGCATTACCAGCGGAACCAGTCCCTACGAAGCACCGAGGGTTTTCTTTTTTTAGCTTGTTTCACTGACGCGATTCACGAGGACTTCATTTATGCTTGACCAAAATGCTTACCTTTACCAAGTACCTACTCCTTCATAATAAACGAAGTAGTGGTTATGTAATCACTAGAATAAACCTAATTACCCAAAACGTACCGATTAGGCACTGGACGACACGCCCTTACCCAGCCTGGCTAGCTTCAAAATTTCCTTATCATGTCATCCGTCTCGGATTTTTGTTGATGCACAACAGAGGGAGAAGGGGTGCTGAGAGGTCTTTACAACCGTGTTCATCTTACCGTGATAAACCCACTCCGTCACTCTAATGATATGACGGGTTTTTTTCAGTAGACGTAGTTTATCAACTTACGACGCACATTTTTTTTTTATTGAAACCATTCTATCTTTCAAAGGCTCTCCATCGTCATCAAAGATACTCTGATGATTTGATGAATCAGAGCGCCACCACGTGTCTTCTTTTTTGGGACACCATTTACGCGGTTACGTTTTAGAAGTGTAGCAGTAGAGGAAACGGATGTTCAGAAATGGCGCTACAGAAGCCCAATCCACTGACGGGTGCTTTAGCCAGTGTTTTGGCCACCTATTTAAGTGCACGTTCGCAGAATCCGGAAGCAATCTCACGGTCACAAGAAAAGATGCCGCTGCTAAAGCCCAACTTCATTATAAGTAGTAATTGCCAGGAATGCATTAGGGCCTGTTTGGTTTTAGGTGCCACCTTCACTGATGAAGGACTCACAGGTACAAAGATGTCCGTAAGTGGCAAGGAAATGCGGTAGGCAAAAAGACAGAATACTGCGGTCGCTAAATCTTCATTATCTTTCTTTACGAAGACATTTAAAATAAAGAGAGAGAGAGAAAAGCAGGGTGCTTTGAATACATTAGGGTCATTCCACGTGAAACGCCCAAGCCCAAAATTCGACCACCAGCGATTCTGTTGAAAAAAGTTTGAGCTGGACGGTAACTGTGTGAGCGTGATTTTAGTAAAGTATTTTCGTTCTAAAAAATTGTGTGGTCACGTGACCACCCTTTGAATTATTTGGTGAAAAGGAAAAGTTCGGTGGGAATAAATTGTGCGTATTCAACCTTGAAACTTGGTACAACGACACGTTGTGTTTTAAAGCATTCTTTTGTAATTGTTCGTTTACGTGACGTCACAAGTAAAACCATGTATTATATTTCCGGCTTAAATAGGCTTATCGAATACGCAAGAAAACATGCAAATACAGACATTTTTAGTAAAAACGGCGGCAATGTTATAGCCACAAAAATTTTTAGCTCGGTGTTCCTGGATTATCCTTGTTTGGTGTTCTTGCCTTATCCTTGTTTAGCACTGGGAATTTTCTTTATTGAATGCGTTATCATGAGTGCGCTGGGATGTTCAAGTTGCGGTGGTTGCTGCGCACGGTGTACACTACGCATGTCCTTCTAGTTCTGGTCCGTATAAAAAAGTGGAGTGACGCAACAAATTAATGTCAGTTGAGAGTAGCGCTTTGTCCTGTCGTCTTTCTTGCGGTGTCGTTTGAGAGAGAGATAGAACAACTTTATTTAGAACGCCTGCAGAGACGATTAGGCTCCCTCCACGCAGGGAGTTTCGCGCTAAAAAAATAATCACTAAGGGTTCACGCCAACTATCCCGCCAACGCATTGTGTATGTTCAGAACCTAAGATACCCATGCTTAGAAAGTTGTCTCATACGCGGGCGGATAGCTGGGCTAGTTGGCACAAATTCATATACTATACGAAAGAGTACAGACAGAAAGGTGCATCAGAGAGGCACAAAATCACATGTGTTTCAGTTTTCTGTGTGTGTTCGTTTGTGCTAATGTAATGCTGTGGTCCCAAATGCTACCATTCGACAAGTAGTGGGAAAAACTAGAATATTCGCACTCCCTACAGACCAACGGTCACACGCCACCGCCAGCGCAAGGCTAACTCCGGTGGCACCATGTCAGCGATTTGATAGTAAACATATACATTCATAAGAGAATTCGTTGCTGGGCAAGTCGGTTCATATGGTAAACTGTAAAGCGCAAATTAGGTACGGGATATAGAAGAACACGCACAGCACAGCATAGAGCTTGTCCTGTGCTGCGTGTTCTATGTCCAGTACAAAATTTGCGCTCTGCAATTTACGAGACACAATAACCCACTGAATGGTAAACGCAAGCGGAGGTTTGATTTCCACATCACTACTTACGAATTCAACAACAATTTTGACAAGTAACGCTATACAATACGGAATTAGGTTCATTTATCTGTATCGCCTTCAGGGCAACTAAAACCGGTGTCTCCTTAGAAAAATGGATTTAGACAGTCTATAGATTGTTTGAATCCATTGTTAGACATTCTATAGGCTGTCTAAAATCTATTTTTGTAAGGGTCACCCGGTGCACTTCTAATCACGAATAAATCCGATCGGGATCAAATTGCTCAGCAGTGATTGGATGCCTTCTGCAGCTTGATTAAAGGAGCCAATCACGGTCAAGAAATTCGATCTGGACCAGACCCCGATCGCGATCAAAGGTGACCGTGTGACACCGGTATGAAAACTATCACGTATAGCGGTCGCTGTAACTAGAAACAAAAGGTCAGAGGAACACTTATCCGGAATCTTTAGTTATCCGGAGTTTCCATGGCCGCCGAGAGAACGAGTATGCACACATGTTCAATCAATAAGATTTCGCGTACAGGTTACCATCAGTAGCGCTAAGGGTGGTGTCGTTAGTCTAACTCGCAGACACTGTAATCGTTTTTTTTAATTTTTTTCCTGCCAGAGGCGATCGGCAGGAGGTCTATCGGTATGAACCGCAGAGCGGAGGCAGAATTAGTTCTCTTCCAAAGTCAAAGCTGTTATCCACCTTTGCATACACATCGCCGTGTAGTCGCATGGAGCGTAAAAGATAAAAAAAATGTTGGAGATATAGAAAAGTGAGCATGCGAAGCCGGCGACGCCACGTGGTTAGGGGCATTACAAATGTACCGTTTGCAAAATGGGGCCAACGCAGAACCCGCGGAGCCACGCAATTTCAGAGACAAATGATGCATGTGCTGACATGCGCGCTCTCGACGAGCTCCACGTTTTGCTTTGTACTCTCTCTCTCTCACGAGATCACGCTGTGTCCCTTTCCCTCGGCTCTAAAGGACAAGCACCGAGAGTGCTCGCTCATTCCCCGAATCGCTCCACGCTGCTTCCGAGCTATTTCGCCAGCGCTCATTTATTTGGGGCTTAGCTGCGAAGCGAAAACAATTGAAAATTCGTTCGCAGTCCAGTAGCCTTCGTATAGCGGGACATCGTTCATCCGAAGACGGAAACTGCTTTGCACGAACCCGACTACCGTGTGCTCGGCATATGCATGCAATATTTATATAGGTATACGCGCGCAGGCACGGCGGCTGACAAAGTGCGCGTGCAGAAATTAGCTGCGACCACGCAGAAAGTCGGTGGTTTCTCTGGCCGCGCCAAGCCCTCTTGCGAGACACCACCGAAAAAAAAACAGTCGGAACAGCGGGACGGCAGTGTAGTGTAAGACGAGTAATATGTAGGGCACGGTACACAGAAATATGGTCACGGATTAAAAAAAAAAATGTCGTCTACAGTGTACACGACACCGTGATTACGACGCAGTAAACATGTGAATGCCCTGATTTTGCGGTACGCTTAGCTTCACCTCTAAATTGAACGCCGCGGAAGCAATTATCAGCAAGAAAATCATAGGAGCGTTTTCACGTGTTTGCTCAAATGGAATTTGCCTGCTAGCGCTCAATGACTTCCTTTGGTCCGTTTCGTGGCGTCGAACATGAATGGGCAGATTATATGCGTATCTGTGTAGCTGGACATTCTGGACATTTAATCTGTTTAGACATTCAGGCTGTGAATCCTTTTAACACGCTACCCTCTTGCAGACCACGCAGTGGAATTGATGAAACACGGATAAATAAATAGACGCTTTCATCAAAAAAAGAAAAAAAAAAAGAAAAGGAAACAATCTGTCCCGTGTTCAATAAACTTCCACTCGTGCATTCCGAGAATACGTCATTCACGTATTCCAGGAAGTGGGATGCAGCATACCCGCTTTACCGTCGGTGCCGGACGTCGTGTACAGGCGGGATCTGAATATAACCAACGATGAGACCAATAATTGTCAAAAATCAACCACACATACCACACACGACCTTTCTTTTTTCTTTCTCTCTATACAGTTTCGGAGAACCTTCCCTCCGGAAAGCAATGCGCACACGTACGCAGAGGACAGGCCAGTGTACGTCCCACCGGTCGACACCGCACCCACCACGACCTCGCACCGCCAGAGAACGACGCTGTGCTCCTGGTAGCAGAGGTTCCACCCGTGCTCAATATCGGCCATAATTGGATTCCACGAGACCCCAGCTTCGGCCATCCCTTGCCCTCCTCCTTCCCTCATCACTCGGCGTTGTAGAACACTCCCCAACAAGACTCGCACGTCGCCGATTAGCCTCCAGGTAAATTAAAGCGCCGCCCCGAGGTTACACTCTCTCAACGCACGCGCCGTAGGAAATACGGCGCCCAATGGGCACGTTGTGGCTTATATGTAGTGCCGAGCACATGTCGAGAATTCATACTGCTGCGCCCCCCTCGCGGGAATCTACCGCATACGCAAGCCTATCAACTCCTGCTTACCCGCCCTACGGGCATGTTGTGGCTTATATGTAGTGCCGAGCACATGTCGAGAATTCATACTGCTGCGCCCCCTCGCGGGAACCTACCGCATACGCAAGCCTATCAACTCCTGCTTACCCTCCTCAACGTAAAAACATACCACGGCGACCACTCCTGCGGGCTGTGTGTACGTGCCTCGAAGTTTTGCTGGATAAGAAGATGGAAGCGGGGATGCGCCAACCCCTACGGTGTCGCAACGTGTTTCGACGCGCGAGCGATGACAACGACGACGTAGTACCTCCCCGCAAACGTATACATAAGCAACTTGGGTGCGATGCTGAAAGCTTCGCGAGACAGGACCCGACCGATTACTGTCAATTTGCGAGGAGGCGAGCCCCCCATAACGTAGCGAGCGCCACCCGCGGCGAAAACGAGCTAAGCCGTCGGCGCCTAAGGGGCGTGGCAGGTGGCGCAGCCCTGTTGGTAAAAGCAGGAATCACTTCGTTCATTGGAATCTTTCTTTTTTTTTTCGTGTTATCGATACTCTTGCTATCGCCCAAGAGGTAGCTACTGGTTCATCTAAGAGCGAACATTATCCGCCAGAAAAAAAAAAATAGAACAAATCACTGACGATCGCTATGGAAAACATCGCCATAACACTCATTACAACGGCGAGCCAGCTACATGCATTTACGGGCTTATGATGCTTTCGAGAAATGTTATAACGAGTAGCATGCTGCCTATAAGAGCTCGCAATGGAGTGCAACAGTAGCTGCGCCGAAATGACGAGATTCAGAGCGTACGGTAGCAATCGGCAATGAATTAAGTGCGATACGAGTCTTGTCGGGAAGGCCGTCGGCGCCGGCGCTTTGGACTGCCGAATACCAATATACGTATCATTACGTCACCAATAGGCAGCTGCCTCGGCATAACCGGAAAGCAAGCATGAAATGATACATAGGAAAAACTCAAGGGCCTGAGCTGTGACGTATAGCTGAGAATGATTAAGCATTCGAAAGTTTACGGTGTGACGCTTTCCTCCAAAAAATCTTCTGAAAAGCAGCATGCGGTTTTCAACGGGTGCGGTGATTTTGTTGCAGTTTCTAGATATTCGGTGTACTGTACCACGTATTTGTCAAAATTGAAGGACACTTTGTAAATTCCCAAGTGTGTTCGGCGAACGCCTGTGCCCATTGAGACGGAGTCGGTCAGAATGGAACGCGATGCGCGCGTCTCCCTCTTGCATGATTGGACACACTAGGGCACAGCGACGCTACGCAAGCAAAGCGCGAGCGCTGTAGAGTCCGACGCGAGGCGCGACCGAAGCGACCGGCGTCCGTTGGCGCGCCCCGGCGGCCACCTGGCACCGTGCCAGGGCACGGACGGAGGGACGGATGGACGGACGGACGTGAGCATGAGACATTAAAGGCTTTCGCCTTAAAACACGTGCCACTCTAACACAAGGGGCCCAGAAACCATTGTAGATGTGCTGACCTGAAGGTCGCAGGAGCGAATCCCCGCCGCGGCGGCCGCATTTCGATTAAGGTGAAATGCTAGAGGCCCGTATACTTGTGTTTAGGTGCACCTCACAGAACCTCAGGAGGTCGAAAGTTCTGGAGTCCCGCACTATACGGCGCCCCTCATAAATCATATCATGGTTTTGGGGCGTAAAACTCCCCCGAATTATTAACGTATAGGCGTACGTCATGACGTACATTAACGTACGTACGTGACGTACTTTACGGCCAAAAGCCAAACGAGCTTGTCTCACGCAACTGGTGTGCTGCATCTATAAATCTTGGATTTCTTGCCAATTCTATTTAAGAGAGAGCACGTGGAAGGCAAGGAGCCTGCTGCCTCAAGGCCCTCGCAGCCACTGCTGCACATTACGTTGCAGCACTCAAAATTATCCTCGCATTACAAGCGCCATAACCTGCGCGCACTTGGTCGGCAAAGTGCGGAATCAACTCACACACATGTAAGAGCCATGCAGCGCTTATGCAATCCTGCCCTCTTAGCATATGAGTGCACTTTTTGTATTTGTTTGTACGTGCGGACGAATTACAGATAGTATTTAAATGTACTTTGCTGCTACGAAGCCGCGTTTAACATCTTTGCCGTCTAGCGCTATATCCCAATCGCTGCCGTCTAAAGCTCGTAGTACAGAAGCCTGCGAGGCCGCCAAACGAAGCAAGAAGCGAAGCTGTCGCAAGCGATCCCCTCCGCGGGGCTCAGAATGCGGATATACTCAGCATAAGGAGATGTCGATCGCCTATCATTCGATCCGCAAGCGTGTCTTTATATAGACTGTACGCCAGAAAAAAAAAGAAAAAAAAAGGTCATTTGAATAATACGGCGATACGCTGAAATCACGAGCTTAATGCGCGAGCCCGACTGCGCACTCCGCGGACCGCACAGAGATCTCACTCCACGGTAATGGCTTCCACTTACTTCGCGGAAACCCGGAGAGGCGCACGGCGTCTTGCGCATCCGCATTAGACAGGAAGGCGAGAGCAAAATGAAGGCACTCGGATTTCGTGTCTCTCATCTATTCTACATCTTTCACTTAATTTTTTTTCTTTCTTTAAATCTTCGCTGGCGCTAAGTGGCCACTCCCCGAAACAAGCGTAATATACACAGCACATCCAAGGATGAACACGTCAGGCGCGCTGCGTTCGGTAGCCGGCGTTGCGGAAAAGCAGTCGCATACATGCATGCATGCATTTGGAAAAGAATGCTTACGTTTCCAGCTGTAGCGCGCGCTTTTAATGGGCCGCCAATTAAAGCGCGCGTGTTCCCACATAGATTCGTATCGTCGCGCACACCTCCTCGTCTATGAGCCCATTGCGGAGGGGCAAGGGGGGGGGGCTACTTCTTTGGCTAATGAGTCGACAATTTAAGCCCGCATCTTCCACGCAGACAGGCTTGCCCGTTGCCGGATACACACCTTATTGCGCGTATTGAACGCGGAGTAATCACGGTGCTACCGGATGACGAAACGCGGAATTGCGCGTGCCACGCGCGTCAGAATTCGACTGATGCGAAGGACCTCCATGACCGCTTTTGACCCATTCTGGTGCCCGCTGCGAAACTGAAATATAAAGCACCATGCGTGCCGAAGAGATGGAGAACTATAGCAATGAAGAACCTTTCCCTATGCAGTGAAACCTCGATGTATCGAAGTCAGTAAAATCGGCACTTTACTTCGATGTACCGTAACTTGGGTAAACTGGAGTTCGACCTTTTAAGCAAAGTATACACTCGCGAAAGGGTTATTTATTTATTTATTTATTTATTTATTTATTTATTTATTTATTTATTTATTGAATGAGAAGCCCCGGAATAATCTTTCAAAACAAACACGGCAAAAAGCTAATTTAATAACGCGAAAAAAACCAATCTTCTCGAACCTCAGAATCGGCGGCAGTAGCTTGATGCTGCGCCGGTGAAGCAATTCTGTTGTCAGCGGCCAAACGTCACGCGTGTACCTCCAAAAAAAATTAATGTCCAAAAACTCACTGTGGATACGATAAGCGTTAGCAGAATTGCGTGCAACTCAGCCATATGACCAATGGCTACTGCCGAAGTCGCAATTTGTCGCCTCAATCATCCTCTGGGGCACCTCTGAAACGGCGTTACATTAGTCATACTGAGGTTGAAAATACATGGGGCTCTGTGTATATCAAATTTCAAAGAGTGAAATACTTCGTTATATCGAGAATTTTGTTATATTTAAGTTCCTTATATCGAGGTTTAGCGGTATAACGAGACTGGATGCACGGAGGAATGTGGTTCGCCCTCTCTTGATATAGAGACCGAGCGATAGAGATGAAAGATATGAAAGAGATGCGATAGGCGGGCAAGTTAAAGGGGCCCTGCGACACTTTTCAAAGTAGCCATGGAATGTCTGTGCGCTGTTTATCTTCAAATATGGAATGTCTTCATTGAAGGAGTTTATTGCCTCACGAATCGACCGCCGAACAAAATTTTAGAATCCGTCAAGTACGAGCAGAGTTAGAGATTTCTTGCACGCTGTAATTGCTTTCTTTATTCTCTCGTCCAGGCGAGCGCCCTAGAAGCTAAGCAGAGAGGGATGGCACGGGGGAAAGAAGTTACGTCACGCGCACTTCATGACGTTGAGCACTTTGTCTTTTTTTTTTCTTCAAACGCGCGGCTTACCCTTCAGTGTGATCACGAGCGAGCGCGTGGATACGTGGCGGCCTCCCGTGGCGACCACGGTAACTATACAGCCCACAATGCTCAAATCAGCCAATGGGGTGAGCTTGGGTATATGCCGCGGTCATTTGGGTATACGGCATCATTTGTAGAAAGAAGAGGGAATGATTTCTCGCTGACTGAGAATTAATTGTAAATTCCAAGCCGCGTACTGCGCTATACACGTTTGGCCCGCGTGTTCTCAGAAGCCTCCAGTAGCGATCGGCAGTGTTTTCTGACCATGGCGAAAAAGTGTTGCAGGGCCCCTTTAAGAGGGAGATCTCTATGAAGTTTCCTGCCCTGCGCCGGGGAGGGGTAAGGCGAGATGGGCAGTTTATCGCCGCCTGATCGCCTCAATTTATTGTTTCGGGAAACCCACTTACTCAGAAGTCCCACGGTCACGTATGCATGCGCCTAAGACGACTCGAAGGAGACTGCCATATCATTATTTTGCTTCTTCTCAGTCCATTGTATTGATCCATATTGTGTGTTGCAATAACACCGGCTCTTTCACGAACATCATCAAGCGCATCGAAATTTCCCCTCGAAGTTTTTTGCCTCTCTATGTACTCTCATCCACTAATGTTTCTGTACCCACTACTGCACGGACCGCGAAGCGCCTGCAGTGTATAGTCAACAACAACAACAACAACAACAACAACAACAACAACAACAACAACAACAACAACAAACAAAAAAAAAAGTTTTCTCAAGGGTCGCGATGTATATCGATGTGCTGCTGAACCTCCAAACCACTGCTCATTCGCGCGGCCTCATCCCAAGCGCTGCATATACGCCCGCCCCGCGGGTAGTGTTTCTCACCACTTCCGGTCGTCGCGGATGAATCGAGCGCCACTTCCGGATTCGAGGCCAGCCATATAGCATGCGTCAATTTCCACGGTCGAAGCCGCCACCACACCACCGTCTCGGCCCGGAACCATCAACCACAGCGGGCGGCCTGTGAGCGCAGGTGCATGGAGGCGCGCGTCCGCGTCCGCGGTACCCCTGATTACGGCCGTTACTCAAACGCACGAACGTACGAACGTACGCACGCACGCACGCACGCACGCACGCACGCACGTCGTCGTCTTCGTTCAGACGTCGTCGCAGCGAAGAACAACGCACTCTCTCTTGCGCGCATGCTCACAGAACGGAGGAAGAGTACGGCAGGGCGGCGAACTACCCGGCCCCCTTCCCACGTCGACGGACGCTAAACATCGCTGCAATACAAAGCGAGCGCGTGCAGACAGAAGGTACCGTACTTTCGGGTTTAGATTCTACGAGGAAAAAGTTGGAGGACGCTTGATGTTCGCCTTCAAGAGCACAACGCGATTGCGTAATCGGGACCCGTCCGCATCGTCTTCTCATTCGTTAACTTGGCTTCGCTTAGATTCTCGGCGAACACCTCAACCGTTCTGCAAGGAAACGAACCTATGTGCGCGTAACACTGGCCGTTTCAAACTATCCTATCCTGCAAGTGCTGTTGGGAAGTGCCCACTACACATCCGTAAGGTGCCACGCGCACCTGCCCAGCTGTACACTTTGTTGATGCTGTTGCTGATAACGATGATATGCCCGAGTGCTTTGTGATGGATGGGTGGGCCTTTAAAACACCCACTCGTTGCGCAATTCACATGTGTTGACGCTTGGTGTTATTATATGCTTCTGCCACGTAATATTACATGCGTTAAGGAGACTCCTACCACTACATGATATTCATGTAGTGTTTACTACGAAGCGTGTTCGAGAAATGGCGTGGCTCTGTGGCAGAACGCCTAATTGTCGCGCAGATGGCCTTGGTTCGATTTTCACTCGAGCGGTGGTTTTTATTTATTTATTAGCATCTTTCTCGATTTTTTCGTTCGCGGACAACGCTGATTTTTCGCTCATAATCATCGGCACTGACGCTGACTCCGACACCAACACCGTAATTTCTGCGAAACGAGCTCTTTAACGTTGTCGCGTTAAAATGTGGCGTTGGAGAAAACTGTGAATCACCTGTGGCGCATGCCCGCATACCATCGGCCATGTTATGCGTGTATGACGGGGGGTCGGGTGGGTTGAGCGCGCATTGAGCGAAATTTCAATCGGAAGCAAGCCTCCGAAAAATAAATTCAGCAGGATTATACTCCAACATTAAGCACGTTAACAACGATGCCCTCATGGGTTTGAAGACACATCGCCAGGACGTAATAGGTGGCTATGTATACGATGTGTGTCAGCTAAGTCAGGCTGCGCTTAAATGAGAGACAGGCTAAGACTCGAATAATAGAAGGCGCAATAAAGCTGTTGTTTTGGCTAGTTGCTGCGTTCTTGAATACATAATGTAGGGCTGAGCGAAAAAACACGTACGAAGAAAGGCAAGTACACAGGACCGGCGCAAACTTTTTTTTTTGTTTAGCATCCATATCGTATCATGGTTTTTCGTCTGTTTTGTTTTTATTCTGTTATGCTATCATCTTGGGTTTGTTTCCGCACTTGCCATTTTCGTCATTTGGTTGATATGCAAATAAACATGATTCTTGTCATGGCTTGTCTTCGACAATTCATGTAAACCATTACTGTCTCGTTTTTAATAGGGACGTGTCAAAATGATGTATATTCATACTGGCCTGAATCGGCTCTCTGAAATACAGCTGAAGTCAGCGCACGTCCAGTATCCTTGCCTTTCATCATATGTGTTTCTTCACGGAGCACTGCACTATGTGTTCAATATAAAGCGATTCGACCTATATGGTACTAACCCGCCACTGTGGACTAGTGGTTATCGTGCTCGACTGCTGACCTGTAGGTCGCGGAGTCGAATCCCGGCCGCCGCGGCCGCATTTTCGACGGGGGCGAAATTGCTCGAGGCCCGTGTACTTAAATTTAGCTTCACGTTAAAGAACTCCAGGTGGTCCGAAATTTCCGTAGCCCTCCACTACGGCGTCTCTCATAATCATATCGTGGTTTTGGTACGTTAAACCCCGCCAGTTAATATTATTAGTGATATGTTATTCGGTTATCTGTCCATGTCCGTCAGTAATACTATGGAGCACTTTCTATAATCACCGCTGCTGGGTGGTTCATTTCTGCTCAAGGCATCGATAAGAGTAACAAGACATCAATGTTTCATTTTAGGGGCGAAGCTCCTTAAGGTCGAGGCTTGTACATCACTCCCCCGGTGTAGCCACGCTAGTGCGATGACGATGACGCTGCCATCACGGCACAGAACATGCAGGGTAACCATTCACGCCAAGACGATGCCGATGACGCTGATGACGATGGAGAATAAGCGCGTTCCAGACCACACATTCTCTTTCTGTAAGGAAAATAAAGAGAGAAAATATTTAAAAAAAATGAAAACGTGCACGCACTGAAGCACGGGAGTGTGACATACAGTCGTTGAGCGAGGCCGGTTGAGCGCAGGAACTTGAGCAGCGCCTTCGTCGCTTTCTGGCTGGAAGCTCGAATTTTTCGGTGTACTACAAAATTGATTTCGCGGAAAGCGGCCGGTATTAACGGAAATAGTAACGTTATAAGCAGAACAACGCGTTCCTCAGTTTCCGCTTTCGCCGATTCCTATGATGTCGGCCTCTCAGGTAGATACTTGTGAAACATGCTGAGCTTGGTAATTTTCACAAATCTATCCACGCTGCGCAGATATATCCAGGGAAAACAAGTTCTTAGCCATCAGTGAACTTGGCGAATGCGTGCTGCATTATACGTGACAATACGACCATGATGATGATGATGATATGTTGGTTTGTGACCAAGGGCGAAGTGGGGCCAAAGAGCACCATGTCATTGCATCAATGAGTTGCTTGTGAGCGGCAGCTGTAAAAGGCCTAAATATCAATCGCTATGAGAGTGCGTAAAATGTACATATTGGCTAAAATTATGAGCGTGCTGGGTGAGGCTAACCATGGGGACAGCACATTTGTAGATGAAAAAAAAGGGAAAAAAATTAATTGAGCGAGAAGGAATATCTTACACCACAAATGCATCATTACAACCCCCAGCTACTTCAACTCGCAGCTTACGAATATACTCAGCAGATAACTGGACAGACCTACATAAGGCGCTGATATCTCGTCCTCAACTTACGCGATTAGCGACAAAGCAAACAACAGTAGAACAATGATAGGATGGCGAGCTTTGTGCCACTAGGAAAACTGGCAACGCAAACAACCTTTTTTTTTTTTTTTTTTGTCGTCCGTTTCAGATATGCCTGTATACTGCGTGGAGGACTAAATAGTAACTGTTGGGCTGTTATGTCCCAAAACCAGGATGCGCTTAGAGACAACGTAGTGGAGGGCTTAGGAAATTTCGACCACCTGGGGTTCTTTAACGTGCAAGAAAATCTAAGCACACAAGGCCTGTAGCACTATGTCTCCATCGAAATGCGGGCACCACGACTGGGATTCGATCCCGTGACCTTCGGGCCAACAGTCGAGCACCATAACCACTAGGCCACCGCAGCGGGTGCGCGGAGAACTGGCAACAACGCTTACATCACAGAGGGGGACTCTGGACGTGGCTCATATACCGGACGATACGGTACGCGCGCACCCAAGTTCCCAGCACGTGCAGAATTGAGCGCGAACGCTCGCAACCATACATGCCTCACGGACAGCGCGCATGGAAAGCGAGAGAGCTTCGTTGCGTAACATAGGCCGCGCGCTGAGCTGCGGCCGAGTCCTTTCCTGGTCTCGCAAAGCAACGGCGCTACACACCAGGGGGGGGCACGTGGAGGTATTTCATTAAGGAAGTGGACCTTCCCTTCGAAAATCCACTTCCTGCTCTCATTTTTCTTTCTTTCTCCCTCTCTTTCTCTCACAAACACGTTGTTTTGATTCGTGCTGGTAGCTCCCTTTTGTTTCTGGTGCCGTCCGGAAAAGCGCACGAGTGCGTGGAACTACCTGTACGCCGATGCGCAGTTCATCAAAATCGAAGCGAGAAAGAAGGGGGGGCGGTGGTTCTCTGTGACTGCTTGGGAGCAGCCAGGGGTTCTGTACGTTCTACGGGGTGCGCTTGCGAAGCGGGCGCGAGAATCGTCGGCACCACCACCACCGCCACTACACAACACACACTGATGGCGCCCCTATGCAAATGCGGGCGCCCCGCTCGCTGCATGAGGCGCGCGTGCGAATGGCGGCCACGCTGAGTTATTGAGATCGTCGCCGTCGTCTTCGTCGTCGTTGTCGAAGGAGCGAGCGCGGCCGGCGTTGTCTCTCGGGGGAAAATTGCTGCGCCCGGTCCGGCCCGCCTGCGCTTCGTCGAAGACGATCGACGGCTGGGGCGCCGCGGCGCGTCGTAGAAGATGTATTGGTGGGGGGATGTGGCGCGCTTCTGGGACTCCGCGGCGGAACGAAGTTTTAGGAAGTGACAGGGATGATGGAGCGGGAGAGAAAAGATAGAAAAATCAGGGGTGGGTGGGAGAACGGCGTGAACAACACCACAAAAAAAAAAAAAAAAAGAAAAAAGTGGGGCGACTGCATGTAAGATGACTGCGCCGAAGTGTAGTACGAAGCGAGAAATCGGGCCAGAGAACAACGATGTGCGTGGTCCGAATGGACGCTGATCCGCAGGCGACTCAAGAATTTAAACGTGAAAAATCAGGCCCAAGCAAATGCATGTACTTTCGTTTCCAGCCTGTGCAGTTCGTGTCATATCGGCGTTATTTTGACTCGAACACTTACGTCAGAACCAACATTGCGTTTAGAGGCCAGATTTGCCGCGAAATAACGCGGTTATGACGAGCAATCACAGCATTCGTTATCACAGCATTCGTTATACGATGTCGCTTTCAATCCGTGAGTACTCAGCATGCACGCAGGGCAAGTTTCTGATTCCCATATCCCGCACCGATGTACAGTGCATAACGGGAGCTGCATATTGCCACGCGCGTTTCTTTCACTGTATTCGGTTTACGCCCACAAAGACTGTGAACAAACCGCGCCTGCAGTGTTCGAGAAGGTTCACGATTCTAGTAGATCATTTTGTTAAGATTGCGCGCAAGACGCGAACACCCAAGATTATTCGAGAGCTTGCGCGACGACCAGAGATAAGACAAGAATGTTCGACGCGTGAGTTATAAAAGCCGGCGCGTTCCTACGATGTTCAGTTCATCGACGGCCGACGCTCTGTTCGCCGCTATCAGTGCAGTGTGTATTGCTGTAATCTGACTTTCTGTTTACCGGCCACAAGTTCGGCCTAATAAACAGTTTCATTTTGGACCTACCGACTTCTGCCTTCGTCGACGTCACGACCACGTGACATCTGGTGGAGGTGCTGCTTCGTTCATGTACCGGACACCCCCGTCAAGTCGTGAACCCAGCCCCAGTCGTGAAGGAGACGTCGACGCCAACCACGACCAGCGAGTTAGCCGTAGGCAACAAGGTCTACAGCCGGAGTACGGCCCTCTACCCGACAAGACTCGCAAGACCAAGACCATGACCACGACAGCGGCAACGATGACAGCCCCTGCGCCACCTCCCGCGATCGTGATGCAGCCGCCAAGGGAGCCACCGACTTTCCGGGGATCATCACTTGAAGACCCAGAAAGCTGGCTGGAGACCTACGAACGAGTCGCTGCCTTCAACAGCTGGGACACCGAAGAAAAACTCCGCCACGTCTACTTCTACCTAGAAGACGCGGCGAGGACGTGGTTCGAGAACAGAGAATCGGCGCTACAAACCTGGGATATCTTTCGGACGACGTTCCTAGGCACCTTCACGAGCGTCGTCCGCAAGGAACGTGCTGCAACTATCCTGGAGACACGCGTGCAGCTTCCTAACGAAAACATTTCGATCTACACGGAGGAGATGACCCGCTTGTTTCGCCACGCCGACCCCAACATGACCGAAGAGAAGAAAGTGAGCTTCCTTATGAGGGGTGTGAAGCAAGAACTCTTCGCCGGATTGATCAGGAACCCGCCGAAGACGGTCGCCGAATTCGCATCCGAAGCCTCGACCATCGAGAAAACGCTCGAGATGCGGACACGGCAATACAACCGCAGCTTCTCGGCTACAAGCTACGCGGACGTCCAAGTGCTAGGAACCGCCGACCTGCGTGAGACGATCCGAGCGATCGTGCAAGAGGAGCTGCGAAAAATTCTACCTTCAGCGCAGCATCAGGTGGATTCCATCGCTGACGTCGTACGCCAGGAGATCCAGCAATCACTGGGCGTTCCGCAGCCTCCAGAGCCGCAGCTGCAAGCCATGAGCTACGCTGCTGCAGCCCGACGTAGTGCACCTCCCCTACGCCCCCGTCAGGACGCCGCACAGCCGCGCTACCGTCGCGAGACGCCGCCGCCGCCACCACCGCCGCCATCTCACCCACCTGTCAGCCAGCGCTACACGCGCAGGAAGACCGACATCTTGCGTGCCCCCGACCACCGCCCACTATGCTACCACTGCGGAGAAGCCGGCCACACTTACCGCCGCTGCCAGTACCGCCAGATGGGACTGCGTGGTTTCGCCATCGACGCGGCGCGTCCACAGCGGGGTGAAAGACCACGCGACATCGCCGACTACCTCGCAGGAGCTCAGTGGACACCCCGACGACCATCCCGCTCGCCGTCGCCTGGCCGCTACATGTCACCGCACCGCCGGCAGTACGCTGGCCCAAACCGGGGCCGATCTCCTCGCCCTTACTCGGAAAACTAAGGGCAGCAACCGATGGAGGTGCGGTTGCTGTACGACGAACTACCGAAGATCCTCCGCCGCCGACGACGACGCCGCGACGAGACCTCAAGAACCCGCCGCAACCCGGACGCAGCCGTGACGTCGAAACTTCGCGGCCTGAAGATGACCTGACGAAGCAACATCGAAGCAGCGGTACAATCCGTCGTAGCCGTGACCCGACGCCGCGGCCCAACCGCAACGCACGACGACGAACCAGCGACCTCGACGTAATATTCGACGGCCACAACGTCACCGCTCTCGTCGACACTGGAGCCGACTATTCCGTCGTCAGTGGGTCTTTCGCGACGAAGCTGAAGAAAGTAAAGACCGCTTGGAGTGGACCCGAAATCCGGACAGCTGGGGGCCACCTGATAACGCCGATTGGAGTCTGCACGGCAAGAGTCACCGTCAGTAACCGGACTTATCCTGCGAGCTTTGTAATCCTACAAAACTGCTCCAGGGATGTGATACTTGGAATGGACTTCCTAAGTGACCACGGCGCCGTCATCGACCTAAGGTCTGAGTCGATAACACTAACCTCAGACAAGGCGCTCCCACCCCTCGCGACGCCAGGGAACCACGCATTGAATGTGATAGAGGAGCAGGTGACCGTTCCGCCGCTCTCCAGCGTCATTATTTCCGTCGGCACCGAAAACCCTGCGAACCTTGAAGGCGTCATCGAGGGCGATCAGCACCAACTCCTGAACCGTCAAATTTGCGTCGCAAGAGGTATAGCCGAGCTGCGTGACGGTAAAGCAAAGGTAGTGCTGACAAACTTCAGCCACGAATATAGGCACCTCAACATTGGTACGACGGTCGCCTACATCGACGAATGCGTGGCCGCCAGCAATGCTTTCGCCCTATTCGATGCTGCCGAACCTGCTTCGACAATTCGAGGTTCCGAACCACATTTCGACGTCAATCCGAGCCTTCCGACGGATAAACAAGAACAGCTCAAAACCCTGCTCCTGCAATACAACGACTGCTTTTCGTCGTCGTCAAGAGTTCGACAGACCCCGGTCGCACGACACCGCATCATAACAGACGAAAGTTCCAGGCCACTACGTCAGAGCCCGTACAGAGTTTCAACGCGGGAACGCGAGGCCATAAAGCAACAAGTCGACGAAATGCTACGCGACGACATCATCCAGCCTTCAAAGAGTCCGTGGGCGTCACCCGTGGTTTTAGTGAAGAAGAAGGACGGAAGCCTCCGTTTCTGCGTCGATTATCGACGCCTGAACAAAATCACGAAGAAGGACGTGTATCCTCTCCCACGTATCGACGACGCCCTGGACCGACTCCACAACGCGAAGTATTTTTCGTCGATGGACCTCAAGACCGGCTATTGGCAAATCGAGGTCGACGAAAGAGACCGAGAGAAGACTGCCTTTATCACACCAGACGGTCTCTTCGAGTTCAAAGTCATGCCCTTCGGTCTTTGCTCGGCACCTGCGACGTTCCAACGTGTTATGGACACTGTACTGGCCGGCTTGAAGTGGCAGACCTGCCTTGTGTACTTGGACGACGTCGTTGTGTTTTCTTCAAACTTCGACGAACATCTCCGGCGCCTTGAAGCTGTACTTCAAGCAATCAAGGCCTCTGGACTCACCCTGAAGCCAGAAAAGTGCCGCTTCGCATATGAGGAACTTCTATTCTTGGGTCACGTAATCAGCAAGTCTGGAGTTTGCCCCGACCCGCGAAAAACAGCTGCAATCGCTGCCTTCCCACCGCCCACCGACAAGAAGGCCGTTCGACGATTTCTCGGCTTGTGCGCCTATTATAGACGCTTCGTCAAGGAATTTTCACGCATCGCCGAGCCACTAACTCAGCTCACGAAAAATGACGTGGAATTCAAGTGGGGAGCGGCGCAAGTCGAAGCATTTCAAGAATTGAAACGACGCCTGCAGACGCCTCCAATACTTGCGCATTTCGACGAACACGCCGACACGGAAATCCACACCGACGCAAGTAGCGTAGGACTCGGCGCCGTTCTTGTCCAGAGAACTGCCGGCGTGGAAAGGGTTATCAGTTATGCTAGCCGGTCGCTATCCAAGGCGGAAGCCAACTATTCCACAACAGAAAAGGAGTGCCTTGCCATCATCTGGGCAACGTCAAAGTTTCGCCCCTACCTCTACGGCAGGCCCTTCAAAGTTGTGAGCGACCACCACGCCTTGTGTTGGCTAGCTAACCTGAAGGACCCTTCCGGTCGCCTCGCAAGATGGAGTCTGAGACTTCAAGAATTCGGCATTACCGTCATTTACAAGTCCGGAAGAAAACACTCTGACGCCGACTGCCTGTCTCGTGCCCCCGTCGACCCACCGCCGCTGGACGACCAGGATGATGACGGCTTCCTGGGAACCATAAGTTCCGACGACTTCGCCGAGCGACAGCGCGCCGATCCGGAACTTAAGGGCCTTATGGAATACCTCGAGGGCAAAGCCACTGTGGCTCCAAGGGTATTCAGACGAGGACTGGAGTCGTTTTTCATGCGCAACGGCGTTCTTCTAAAGAAAAACTTCTCGCCACTTCGGGCCGACTCCCTCCTCGTAGTACCTTCGGCATTACGTCCAGAAGTTCTGCATGCTTTGCATGACGACCCGACGGCTGGACACCTTGGATTTTCCCGTACGCTGGCAAGGATACAAGAAAAGTACTACTGGCCTCGCCTCACTGCCGACGTCACTCACTACGTAAGGACTTGCCGAGATTGTCAGCGACGGAAGACACCACCGACTAGGCCAGCCGGACTGCTGCAGCCCATCGAGCCACCTAACCAGCCGTTCCAACAAATCGGCATGGACTTACTGGGGCCGTTCCCGACGTCGAATTCCGGAAACAAATGGATCGTCGTAGCTACTGACTACCTCACCCGCTACGCCGAGACAAAGGCCCTGCCCAAGGGCAGTGCCGCCGAGGTAGCAAAGTTCTTCGTCGAGAACATCGTACTGCGTCATGGCGCCCCAGAGGTCCTCATTACCGACAGAGGTACGGCCTTTACTGCGGACCTAACTCAGGCGATCCTGAGGTACAGCCAAACAAGTCACCGCCGGACCACCGCCTACCACCCACAGACCAACGGCCTGACCGAGCGTCTAAATAAGACCATCGCCGACATGCTGGCCATGTACGTCGACGTCGAACACAAGACATGGGACGCCATCCTTCCGTACGTGACCTTCGCATACAACACGGCCGTGCAAGAAACGACGCAGATCACGCCATACAAGTTGGTCTACGGACGGAGTCCGGCAACGACGCTCGACGCCATGTTACCAAACATGACCGACGAGGAAAACATCGACGTAACCGCCTACCTACAGCGCGCCGAAGAAGCACGACAGCTCGCCCGCCTGCGGATCAAGAATCAGCAGACGACTGACAGCCGCCGCTACAACCTTCGACGACGGTTCGTGGAATACCAGCCCGGCGACCGCGTTTGGGTGTGGACGCCGATACGACGACGTGGACTGAGTGAAAAACTTCTGCGACGATACTTCGGACCGTACAGGGTGCTTCGTCGTCTCGGCACACTCGACTACGAGGTTGTCCCCGACGGCATTTCGAACTCTCAACGGCGCCGTGCGCGACCTGAAGTCGTCCATGTCGTGCGCCTCAAGCCGTTTTACGCGCGGTAGTGAACCTGAGGACTGTACTTCTTTTTTCTTTCATTGGACTTTCTTGTGCGTATTGTTTACTGAACTTTCTTGATTTATTGTCGCTATTTATTGTTGCATGTATTTTTACCATGTGTTCTATTGTTGCATGTATTTTTACCATGTGTTCTGTTCTAAGCATCGGGACGATGCCTTTTCAGAGGGGGGACATTGCCACGCGCGTTTCTTTCACTGTATTCGGTTTACGCCCACAAAGACTGTGAACAAACCGCGCCTGCAGTGTTCGAGAAGGTTCACGATTCTAGTAGATCATTTTGTTAAGATTGCGCGCAAGACGCGAACACCCAAGATTATTCGAGAGCTTGCGCGACGACCAGAGATAAGACAAGAATGTTCGACGCGTGAGTTATAAAAGCCGGCGCGTTCCTACGATGTTCAGTTCATCGACGGCCGACGCTCTGTTCGCCGCTATCAGTGCAGTGTGTATTGCTGTAATCTGACTTTCTGTTTACCGGCCACAAGTTCGGCCTAATAAACAGTTTCATTTTGGACCTACCGACTTCTGCCTTCGTCGACGTCACGACCACGTGACAATATGGATGACTCCTTTTGACATACTGCTGCATAGCCTGCGGAAGTGTACGGGCGTACGTTTATCCCACATAAGAGCTCCATTACGCTTTCTGTATTGAGGCGATGGGGCATAGTGTACCACCCTTCTATACCACGTTTCTCGCAGTCATACTTCGCATATGATGATGATGGTGTGATGATGATGATGATGATGATGATGATGTGGAGGATGCAGTACTGGCGATGGGTATTTCCTATGGTGCCGGCACTAAAGTTATGCCTTTTATTAGGTAAGGTAGAACCCACAAAGTACCCGAGGAACATTATATTCCTGCCCATACAGAAATGTACCGAAGGCTATTGAATTCGTTTCGCCGCAGCAGTCTGGAGAACTTGCGCTGTCACAAGTATCTGTATGACACAAAGCTTCCTCTAAAGGTAGTCTACATACACTTCTATCAAGACAAGAGGGATCGACATGTTTTAAACCAAACTAAAACGACCTTAACTAAACGTTTAGGTGCGTGAGTGCGCCCACGAATCCCGAGCAGCGCAGTTAGTCTTGTACAAGCGAATCTGAGCCACTCCCTCTTAACCACAGAGTGCGGCTGTTGGCAATCTGTTCGCGATGCTACGCTGCTGCCGCGGCCTATTACTTTCCCCAATGAAGGAGGCGGTACGATAGTCTATCAACGCTCGCCTCTGTAAGCTATATGACTTGTTGACGTAGAAAAAAACAGTACCGATAGTTAGGTGCGGAAAATCCCAATCGGAATTCGACAGCTCCACCACCGAGACGCATACGATTGCTCGTTAATTCGCTTCCAGGAAGCGACGCGCGCTAACTTCACACATCGACACGATCGCGGTTCGGCACCGATGGTCCTACGAAAACGAAAAGAACAGAAACCGACTCCGCCGTCTTCGAATCCCATCAACGACTATACGAGTGTTGTTGAGATGGTATCTCCGATCGCCGGTGCGCTCGGCTGTTTCGACTTCCGCGGCTTGCGTCGCTAACATTTCCTCCTGATGAAACGAGTTGAAGGAAAGAAGGAGTGGGGGGAGAGGATAGTATTTTCACTATGTAACCCACGCAGGTCACTAGACACGAAAGAAAGAAAGAGAGAAAGAAAGCTGATCGCAGCGCGTGGGCTTATCGTGGTGCTGCCCGCGAGCGCGCGCAGTACGAGCTAATTCCATCATCCATGCCGCTGGCGCGTAAGACGAGGCATGCAAAAAAAAAAAAAAAAGAGAAAATAAAATGATCATCTCGACGACGCGGATCGTTCCTTTTCGCCAAACATTTGTAACTAGGCGCTAGGTAGATGCGTATCACTTAAGGTTCGAAATGCAACAACCGATGCCTGGACCACGCAAGAAAGACATCGTGATTCACTGGGAGCAGCATGTATCAATCGTTTTCTCTCTCTCCCCTCCCATCACTTCCCTTTCGCACGTCCATAGAGCTTCATCGGCTTTTCTCTAATAAAACATCGAGGAAGTCTCAGCTGACGAGGACGCCTACGTCGATATTCAGGTTGGGTGCTTCCCGCTAAGAACACCGCTAAACATTCGCGAATGCCTATTTGTTGTTCGATGGAATTATTGACAGCGCCGAGTGCAACGACTCAGTTGTCGAAGAGACCATAGAATACCAGCGAAAATGTCTGCTTGCATAGTCTCAGAGAACAGTGAAGAATCATGGAAGACCCAGCGCATATCTCAAAGGGGCAGTGTATTTAGTAAAAGAACGATGGAACGGTCCCCCCTCCACTTTTTTTTTTTAATTTTTCTTGGTCTTCTTTCGGACCATGATTTCCTCATCCCATTGCAAGGTATCAAACTGGATGCTATCCTCTGGTTAACCTCCATACATTTCCTCTTCATCTCTCTCTCTCTCACGCGCGCGCTCTCTCTCTTTATCTGTCTATTATGTTTCTTGCTGACCAGAGAATCTGCCAGTGACTCAAGGGTCAATGGGCTGTAGCGTACCGGAAAAAAAAAAGCGCAGAAGGCAGGTGTATGCATTGCTATGTGCCGATTTTGTGGACGAAATAAAACGCGACAAATGTTCACAGCATTATATAAGCTTAACATGACCAGTAGTTTTCCGACGGGCAGGTTTCTCTGGAAACCAATTAGAGCCAACATAAACCTTGTCGTCTTCAAGAAGTCCCCCATGCCGAAACAATTGCTCCTGGAAGCATATCTCGCTCGATTGGTGCAATTGGTTACTTAGAGCAAAAGGAAACTGATGAAAAAAAAAATAAAAAAAAAATGACCGATATCAAGAAGCGTCCTTGAGGAAGATGTCTCGCACGATTGGATGGATTTGCATTATCGTTGTCATCGTTATCATCGTCGATAAAAGGCATCATTGAGTTAGACGTATCAAAGGTGTTTGCAAAAAAAAAAAAAAAGAGAGAAAGAAATAATATAAAACAGCACATACGAATACGTCAACACATTCGTCCTTAACGGACGAAGATGTCACACAAATGGCGGTGCGGAGAACAGCGGCAAGAGAGTTACAATAAACGGTCACTACTCTTGCCTCAAGCGCAATGCAGACTGGGAACAAATAAAAGTACGCTACTATGACACCAAAGGAAAAAAAATAATTGACGAAAACGTTGCAAGCGGCCATATCAAACAGCTCACTCTCGACATGCAGTTATCACAGTCTTTTCGCTTTCCGGTCACAAAGTCGAGCAGTGCAGAGAAAAAAAATATATAGTTCGCAGCAGGAAGAATCGCATCGAGACTCCGAATAGAGTTTTTCTCGTGTTTTCCCCCTGCCAGAGTAACTTTATATATAAACGGAAGGACGCAGCTTCCGGTGCTTGTCGCGTGCTTCGCAGTCTCTAACGTTCTTTCTTCGGTTCAGTTAAGGCATTCGTCGCCAAATACGGCACACAATCTCCCGAGCCTTTTGTCTAGCACCCTCCCCTCTACAACCCCTCATCCTCTTCTCAACCCACATTCGGGCGCCAGGCGTTGCGTAGTTTAAACGTGTCTGTTGTTTCCGCACAGGGAGTAACGTTTCGCGTAATGCTCCTGTTACCGGACGATGTTGGAGACAACTTAGTCTAACGGAAATCAATGACGTTCTTTTTTTTTGTTTTGTTTTTGTGCTTTACGAGCGTTCTTTCCGAAAACAAGGTCTTATAACCGTGTCACACGGGCGTTTGCAAGGCCATTGAACCAGTGGCGTAGCCAGGGGGGGGGGGGGGTTCAACCCTCCCCCCCCCCCCTGCCTAGCTTGTGACGAGCAGCGCTAACGATGATGATAGTTTGTAGTCCAGGCTCCACGGATTTATCTCCAGAGAGAAAGAGAGAGAGAGAGGATAAACTTTATTATAAAGTGAAACTCATCTTGGGTGGAGCCCTCTTGTAGACCCCCCACTGGCCGCGCCGGCTCGCCGGGCCTGGTCCAGGGTCACCAGTTGGCTCCCCAGTGCCAGCTCGGAAAAGCCGTGCCTCCCAAGACCGCGTTGTGAGTGTGTGTCGTGAACGCACCAACCTAGATACACTGCATGGGCTGGCCGTTCTGTGCAATGGTACGTCATCTGTGTAAGCGTGGCTGCGTGGTCACTACACCAGGGGGTATATCCCTGTTGTGTTTACATGTGGAAAAATCACGTGTAGTCATGATATGTGTGGGTATGTGTTCGTTTGGAGGCGGCGCCAATCCCTGGCTTGCTGGCTGCTTAAGTTGCTTATCTCCAGCGTAAACACCTCCGCTGGTAAAAGTTTGCGGACAAACTAAAACGGTCTGTTAGGCGCGCTTAAAGTTGTAACGGACTGCGTGATTTTTCGTTCGCTTCGGAACGCCACTCGTTACAACTGCGCGCAGCTGCGCGCTCTTGCTCCGTGGAGGCGCCGAAATCTGGCCGAAAATCTTCGTTCCTACCGTTTGGATGTCGGCGTACCTTTTTCTGTAGCAGTCGCGCGATGTCTCGCTA
The DNA here is from genome assembly GCA_030522465.1 of Rhipicephalus appendiculatus. Classification (NCBI taxonomy): domain Eukaryota; kingdom Metazoa; phylum Arthropoda; class Arachnida; order Ixodida; family Ixodidae; genus Rhipicephalus; species Rhipicephalus appendiculatus. Next base: position 9,929,742 of record JALIZH010020216.1, read on the forward strand.
GCGCGCAACGGGAGAGGAAGTAAAAGCGCGAGATCCAGTGTCGTCGAGAAAAAAACACGGGGGGTCTGCGTAGAAGAAGCGAAAAATAGAAAGAAAAAGGAAAGAGCTCAGGACACGAAGAAGCTAGATAAAGTGAATATATATATAAAGAAATGGGAGCAAGTGATGGTGCTCCAGAAAGGGCCGCCGAAAACGAGCGATCGTAGCGAGATACCGTATTCTCGCTTTCGCTTTCCTTATACGGCATCGCAAGAGCGGAGAAAAACAAAAAGCCAAAAAAGAAAAATAATAAAAGACTCGCGCTTCGAAAGAAAGGAATCTGAGAAAAAAAAATCGAGTTGCACGCCGATTCCAGGACCACGTGCAATGCAGGCGAAGGATTTGCTGCACTCAGGAGATATTCTCGACATTTTCGTTTTTCTCTATTATCCTGTTCCATTGTCCTTTCTTCTTTTTTTTTCTCTCTCTCTCTCAATCACTTCCACTGTTCTGTACTGGTTCATCGGCGTGTAACATCCTACGTACCAGAAACGTCCCACGCATACTGCTAGGTTTTCTCTATGAAATAATCTTTAAGCGCCCAAAACCCAGGGTGCGCAGGCATGTTAGTGTTGTTGCTGAGGATGATGTATGGCTTTTAGTGGCGCAAGGGACAAGTTTGGCCGAATAACGCCATTCAATGAGTTTTGAGATGACCGTGAACACTGATGGCTGTGTACTTACTACTATAGCTCACCGATACATAAAAAGAGTGCACCAACATATCGCATAGTCATCGACATAGACCTTCACATTGAAACTTCGCAGAATGAACTATCGCTGATGATTCGCAGCGGTTATTCAATAAGCCATCTAGCTAGTACATTATGATAATGGTACGCCACGCGATAGATCAGGGCAAAAGAAGGCAAGGAGGAGGACCGAGCGCCATCTTGTTAACTGGCCTTGCCTTTTGTTCTAATAATAGTATCTGGTATTTTACGCGCCAAAACCACGATACGATTATGAGCAACGCCGCAGTGGAGGGCTCCGGAAATTTCGACCACCCGATGATCTTTAACGTGCACTGACATCGCACGTACAGCTCACGGGCTTCTAGTATTTCGTCCCCATCGAAATGCGGCCGCCGCGGCCGGGATCGTACCCGCGACCTTCGGGCCAGCGGCCGAGCACCGCAACCAGTGTAACACCGAGTCGGCCTTGCTTCGGTCTTACATCCTTTAAACAGCCTCCCTCACCTGGGTTTACCCACACTTAATACTTTGGTGGAGACGCTGCGTATACAATTATTTTATGTTTGTCGTGTTGTAACAGCGTATAACTTGCGTTTCTTTTTAGTTTTGTTGTTATTACATATGTCTTTTTATTAACGTGTCTCTCGCCGCGAATAGCAATATGTTGCACTACATCTATACAGCCATAAAGTAATGATATATTGGGTTTAATGGCGCAAGGGTCAGTTTTGGTCAAATAGCTGGATGACACATTAAATGTAAGGGCGCTGGTATACTGAAGGAGAATGAATAGCTGTAAGTCGGCTGTATACGGGCCTAAAAAAAGTGCGGTAAAGATGCATAGAATGGCTATGAGCAATAAAATCATAAAAATGGCAAGAAAGGGGTTCCAAATGACGATAAAATACGATATAAGCAAGTCGTCGCGCTGTCATTATCGCGATGCAATCGATATACAAACACGTACCATGCCATAGTGGCGCACTGAAGGTGTAAGTGATGAGAGATGCAACTGCCTCACATTAGCCCTTTGAACCAAGGCCATGAAATAACAACACAACTAAACAAGTTGAAATCGACATGTCTATGCATTAGGGTTTATATCGTAGCCTCTTTCAACGAGGTACTTCTTTTATCGGCGTGACACCGCATCCTTACCAGTAAATTAGCCGTCTGAAAGGAGACTATCTAGATATGCCATAACGTGGAGGTTGGTACAGCCGGTGTCTTAGCCCACGCAAGTGCGTTGCTTCTGCGTATAAGCGTGTAGTCGCACTCGTGCGCTCGCGGCGGTGAGCGTAATCGCCGAGCCCGGCGGCGTGAGGGGCTTGAAGCGAGCTGCTTCCTACGCAGGCGGAAATCGGCAACGCTGATACGAATCTAAAGTTTGCGATTTATTACAAAGGTTTCGCTTGCAGGTCATCGGAACCATTCTTCTGGTCCGGTTAGCTTAACTAGAATGTTCGATGCAAGTTCAGAAAAAAGTTGATCCTTTTTTTTTCCGTCTCCTATATCCTGGCTCCAAGTTTCGTACGTGAGGCTGATTTGCACGATATTGTCTTGTTTCACTCGAAGTAGGAAATTTATGAAATGTCTTTTCTTTTTTTTTATCTGCGCAAGTGTGTTTCGTTCGCGGCGATCTTTCCTCGATCTAACTACATCGCAATACTCTTTACTTGAACGACGTGCCAAATTTTTGTTTGTGTTTGGTTTCGTTTTTTTTTTCTCTGTATTTCCATCCTCTGATTACGGCACTGCCGCCACGGATTATGTCACCTTACTTCCCGCAGGCGCGGTTGGCGCGCGTGTGCGTGGGAGTGTTACACTGTATACAGTGCGCTACACGGTTAACGAGAACACCGAGTTAACAAACTATCATTGATTATTGTTAAGATAAGGACATAATTAAACAGCCGCGCACTACGATTTCATTCAGGAATACGCCCATTCTATTCATTATAATGGACGCTCATATCTGATAATAAAGTAATGGAAAGCTCTAGTTATATCGATTCGATTATTGGTCAGACTTTCAGTTTAACCATGGAACGTACTGCGGGGTTATGTTTGTTCTGTGCACGCGTTGACGCACTTACTCCGGGCAACTTCTGACAAATTTTGGCTGTGAGACCGTCTATAACGATACTGTATGCTTCTCTGTGTTACGTCGATACCTATGCGTGGCAGTGCGGCACCTCAATACAATTTGAAGGCCCTCGTCAACTGTTCAATCTGATACACGCCACCTTTGCTGAACTCGATAAAACTGACAGCAGTCCCTTAGCAGAAATTGGAATCGTGACTCCAGCCATTGTTGGCCCGCAATGATGTATGCTGGTACCAGTATGCTTCTTGAACGATTCAGTACTGACTGAAAATAAAAAGATAGGCAGATTACAATCATTACTTGGACATATTTTTCTGCCTTTATCACATCCCTTTAGTTGGCATATGTTCGCTGAATTGTTAATTTGCGTAGCATTTATGCCTTTCTTCATCATCTTTTTTTCATGTCTAGGGATAACACTGAACGCTAATTCAACAACAAGGCGCAAACCTAGCAACATACACATAGTATACTTCTGTCAACATGCATGACCCAGAAAAAAAAAATGTAGCTGGAAACGTACAGCTGGGCCACCAGATAATCTTTATTGTTTCTACTTCTTTTTTTTTCTTTTTTATCACGCACATTCTTCTCCCGTCATTTTCGACGGTTGAAAATAAATATTATTTCTCTCTCTCTCTATCCCATCGTTTTACCAGAAGAGAAGCACTAAAAAAAAAGCATTTTGAAAACGTGCCAGATTGTCCCTTATCCCATGGTCACCTGACAGCAACAGCAAAAGTCTGCACTATTTTAACGTCTGTGCTATGGCGACGACATCTTGAATTTCTCTCAATTACTTTTCATTAGTCTCAATTGCTCAACTTCTGTCAATTGCTTTTAATTACCTCTTACGTATTCTCAGTCACTTCACTCCGTAATGCTAATTTAGGGGACGTTAGGCATGGAAATACGAGGCGTGCCTGTTGCTTTTTTGCTTTGTTCATTTTTTTTTATTTTTCGTGTTCAGAACGTCGACGCTCATCTTTCGCGTTTGATAAGGCACTACGGAGGAGGAGGAGGAGGAGGAGGAGGAGGGAAGGAATGAAAGACAGGGAGGTCAACTAGACGCGCGTCCGGTTTGCTACCCTGCACTGGGGGAAAGGGACGAAGGGATTAAAAGAAAGAAAGAGAGGAGAGGGAAGAGAGCACCGTCAGGCTACCTGCATGTGCGCCTGTCCATTGCACGCCTACAAGCGGTCGTTTAACCCTGTCGATTTTAAAAAACGTAGCAGTGACCGCGTCGCTTTGCTGGCCTGCGACGCGTAGAGCCACGAGCCAAGGATCTTCTCTTCCGAAAAAGGTATATCGTCTGCGATTGATTCCAGGTCCTCACGCGTAAAAAAAAAAAAAAAAAAAAAAAAAAAAAAAAAAAAAAAAAAAAAAAAAACAGCTCTACAGAAACGCCGAGAAGCACCCGCAAAAATCAGAAAAGCGAAGAGTGAAAGGAGGAAAAAGAGGAACGGCTGAGAGCAGTGATGACCGAGAAATGTCGTCGCGGTACGCGGAAAAAAAACCCGTGGGAGAACAAGAGTCGAGCGCCTCGAAAGAAGCGGGCAGCGTGCAGATTATTTTTGTTGAAAAAGAGAAAAAATAAGAAATAATAAAGTGAGAGTGAAGCGAGCAGCCGGGCGAATCGCAACCGTACCGCTACTGAAGACGCCGACTGCCCGCTCCAGTGGGGGGCTATTTTAATGCAATTTCCTCGCCGAGCGACGAAGAGGAGAAAATAACGGGATGAGCTAAACAAATGCCGTATCCTTTAGAGTCTAACCATCCTTGCTCATGATTTTCTCCCCTGGGTATTTGCAAGATATACTGCGAAATAACTTTGTTACATCTAGAGTGATTGAGTGAGTGCTTTGATGGCAACAGAATTTTGCAAGAACACAAGAGAAGCAATTATCAAGGCGAAAACGTTCGATGCCACATAAAACGCGGAAAGTGACCGTCGGCGTCGTCGGCGGCGTCAAGACCAGTGATGCAAAAAAAAAAATCAAGAGAGGACGTCACATGTTGACGTCATAACATCGCATCGTCGCTTTGTGAAACGTGAGCCGATCCAGGAGGAACTGCGAAACCACGTGTGGTTCAGATACCAGTGATAGTGAGTGAGTGAGTGAGTGAGTGAGTGAGTGAGTGAGGTGAGTGAGTGAGTGAGTGAGTGAGTGAGTGAGTGAGTGAGTGAGCGAGCGAGTGGACGAGAGTGAGCGAGCGAGTGGACGAGAGTGAGTGAGTGAGCGAGTGGACGAGTGTGAGTGAGTGGACGAGTGTGAGTGAGTGAGTGAATGAGTGGATGAGTGAGTGAGTGAGCGAGTGAGTCAGTGAATGAGTGAGTGAGAGAATGAATGAGTGGATGAGAGAATGAATGAGTGGATGAGTGAATGAGTGAGTGGATGAGTGAATGAGTGAGTGGATGAGTGAATGAGTGAGTGGATGAGTGAATGAGTGAGTGGATGAGTGAATGAGTGAGTGGATGAGTGAATGAGTGAGTGGATGAGTGAATGAGTAAGTGGATGAGTGAGTGGATGAGTGAATGAGCGAGTGAGTGAGTGAGTGAGTGAGTGAGTGAGCGAGTGAGCGAGCGAGTGGACGAGTGTGAGTGAGCGAGTGAGCGAGTGAATGAGCAAGTGGACGAGTGCGAGAGTGAATGAGTGAATGAGTGAGTGAGTGAGTGAGTGGGCGAGTGAGCGATTGAGTGAGTGAGCGAGTGAGCGAGTGAGCGAGTGAGCGAGTGAGCGAGTGAGTGAGTGAGTGAGTACGCCTTACATTCTAAACAAAACGTACAAGAAAAAGCGACAAACGTGACATTCTGAATAACTAAGTAAAAAAGGTACGATGCAGAGATACGACGAAGTCAATACATACTTCAGAGAAATTATGACTGCTTTGAAACTGACTTTTCATTGCTCTATCGTTCTTATGCTGGGTATCAATACGGAAACTTGTCAAGGGGTCTTTCGTTCTACCACTTCAGCTGCTATGCACTGCTACTATTATCATTTCCCAAGGTATTGACAGCGCGAAAAAAAAAAAGACGAAGGACAAGCGAGGGGACACTGACAAGCTCTATTTGTGTTCCATCACTTGTCCTTCGACTAATTTTAGTGCTGTCAATATCTTGGGCAATGGAGGACCAACTAGCCCATAGAAGGGTGTACTCAGCCAAGCTTTCATCGTAATAAGTTACTATTTTCTATTTCGCAACACGGGAAGACGTTACTCAGGTTGATGCGCCTTAGCCGGGGAGCTGCACGATCTTAACACATTCGGTTTACGAAAGGCTCGAACCCCTATTTCTCCCCTTACAGAAGGGAAACTAACGTGGCCTCACAGAATAACCCTTACGTCCAGAATACACAACTCTTAGAGTAAAAAGAAAAAGGCTAGATTGGTCACGCGGGTCGGTTACGTTCGAGCAAACGCGGTAACAGGGAAGTGCCGCCTGGGAAGAACAACGCGCGGCGATGGCCGACAGAGATAACAATCGCACACTTTCGACAACTTTTCCCGCCGAAGCCTTTTACGATGAAAATAGAAAGACAAATAGAAATACGTGAGGACACGGCGAGTAACGGCCCAGCTACGTAACAAGTTCGGAGAGTCCGAGGAAAGCCGCATAGATAGATACCTCGATGTTGCCCAAGATACGTACGTACGTACACAGGCGAAGAGGCGTAGCGAGGGGCAGTACGTTCGCGATGCGTCGTCGCTTGGAACGCTCCAGTGGTTCCGTGAGTGTAGTCGCCAAATTGGTCCCTCTAAATACTATCTTTTGCGGCGAGCCTGTCAAAGCAATCAGGAAGACGCCTCGCGAAACCCGAAGACAGGCAGGCATAGGGAACGCGTGGGGGCCGCGAAGCGAGTCTCGCAACGACACCATATACGAGAAGGCGTCGCATGCACCTCCGAGAAACTGGAAAGTGCTCCGGTTCGTTGGCGTATGCGGAGGAAAAGTCTGGCCAAATTGGATTACAATACCTTTCGGTCCCAGAGCGTTTATCGGACGCAAGAAGTACCGCATCCTCGCGCCTACTGCCAGCGTTGTCAATCGTGCGAAGGATGTAGAATTGTTGGATCATTTTAATTCGTACGGCAAATCACTTCTGCGGAATGCCGCAAGGTGAAGGAAGGGTTATTAAAGGGGAAATTGCCGTCCGACCATTTGTCCCGCCAAGCTACGAGGAAATCCATGCGAATTTCTCCAGCCGGTCTGAGAACTGGCTAACCTTTCTGTCCCTCCTTTCCTCCTCCACCTCCGCCATACGGTATTTTTCAGGAGGAAGATCTCTTCTTAGCTGAAGAAAAATTCGTCCTAGTTCGAGGTTCGATCCTCGGACATATTCGGGATACATGTGCTTCGAGTTTCCTGGTTAGTTCAACTGACGAAACGACTGGCCCCGGCAAGACGTTTGTCCCGGGTTCGAACCACGGACCCAGACGTATGTTTCATCAACTTGGAAGCTTTGCCTTCGGGGAAATCGGTGTGGCTTTCCTCGTTGTGCTATAAAAGGGTTGGTGGAAATTTTCCCTTTCATTTTAATCGGTGAACATTCTTCGGCAATACTACCCATTCCTCCGTCCGTCCGTAACGTAACACGACAATGTTCTGAACGTGTAGAGAGAGCGGTGAACGTTAAATGGATGAGTGTTGCCGGAATACCGTGTTTAGTCGCCTGCTACCCTCACCTGAGCTACCGCATTTACTCACGCACTACCAGCGGTGATAAGCGCTGGTTAGACATCAACTGCCAAAATGAAAGCTAAAATCGGCTAGTCTTGTCATATATTTGTCAAATAATGCAATTACAAATAATTCTCGCGCACTATACGAAGATCTCGCAGCAGAAAGCTTCTACTTCAATTGTTCTTTCTCCAAATATTTTATATCGGGGTCGGGGTAGGGGGGGGGGGGGGGGGCATGAGTCAATCTCGAAAGGAAGTATGCCATTATGTACGCGTGTATACATCAAAGCTAGAAAAGATGTCTCGGCAGCCAGACACACCTTCTCCTGATTAAGTGAGGATTATTTCAATCAATCAATCAATCAATCAATCAATCAATCAATCAATCAATCAATCAATCAATCAATCAATCAATCAATCATATCAGTGACCTGCCTACATAGGCGTACAGCACAAGATGTATTACGACTCATTCTATCTCTCCGTATGGAGACTCCTAGTTATTTAATAACTCTAGTAACCTCTTGATTCACAGTCGACAATACTGATTACGTCATGTGCCGTAATTACGGCGTAAAAAGAAGGTTATCATAAATCCAAGGCATGCACATGGGGGGATGTCCCGTAATGCGAAGTGGTTAAGTGGTCTTCATCAACCTGCGACAAAAGGTGTCCTATGCCAACAACGCATCTAGCCAGCACACACACACAAAAAAGAAGCAATAAACAAAGAAAACCGGATGCATGTGCTTTTCCCGCTAAACGCTATAACAAAAGATCGGGCTAGCTTCGTGTCTATAACGAATAAACGTGGCCTAAAGTGTGCCACACAGACCCCTGCTTTCTACATATACATGCACAGAGACATGCTCAATCAGATAGTGCACGCAGAAACACACTGTGACGCAAATATCTCGAATCACTCCCCACAAACGATTGCGTCGTTACTCACATGAGCGCCTTAAACGGTCCTCCCGACAAATTGTCGAAACCTCGATATTTCACTACAGCCATCATCTCTCTCCGATCTGCTGCCAACAACGAAAACAACGGCAAGATCGCCGCCACGTGTATGTACAACCCGCAGCGACACACAAGCAAACACACGCGGAGCACAAAGCATGTGCCCACAAATTTCCCAGGCGTTCGAGTGAGGACACGCTATAAAGTACTCGCGCACGCACGCTCACGGCGCGCAAGAAAACGCTATACATCAGACAAACGCATCGACACACAAAACGGGAGGCGAAGCAACACAATCACGAAGCGCGATTACGGCGAGCCACTCCGCGCGCAATTTAGGTAAGCATCGCGGAGCTATCGGTTTCGCTTTAGAGAAAAGAAATCGCAGCGCCACGGTTCTCGCCCTCGAGGCATTTCGTGGGGGCCGCGGGTTACAGCGCGTCATCGCGCGCGCGCGCCCCCTATCCACGTCTTTATCGCCCTCTCGCATCGGAAGCCATTCCTGGGTACGCGCGATCCCGCCGGAGTAATGCTACCCGCTAGCTGCGGCAGCCATTGTCGTGACCGGCCTGCAAATTCGAAGAAAGTGGTCGCGCCGTTTTCACCTCTTCCCGAGGGCTGCGGATGTATCTTGTACTACAGACTACTGCGCTTTAGCGAATCGTCGTTCCGGGCCTTAAGACTGCGACTCGCGAGCGCTCAAGTGGTCCGCGATAAATCTCGCCCTAAACGCCACGGCTGATTGCTCCCGTACGGACTTGCTTTGTGTGTGTAGATGTATGTGTACTTGTAGCAAACGCGCGGATGCACGCTCGCCCGCCGTATTACATTTCGAGGCCCGCTGAACGATTGGAATTGCGGGCGCGTATACATAACTCGAAAGAGAGGTACCCACCACTCCCCTTCCGTTTTAAGGCGCGCGAGCAGAACCCTTCGTGCCTGCTCATTTGTGTGTGCGCCATGTCTTGCGGTTACCGAATGCACGCGCGTACAAGCCGAAGTCCCACAGAACGCCTCGGCTGACCAGTTCTGCGAGAGCCCGCGAGGTGGAGGTAGCTTTGTGTAACGGATAGGGTGCTTCGATGCCAGCGTTCTTTCATGCGGAGTGGTATAACAGGGTCTCCATATTACGTTGGAGCACGCAGGGACGTGCTTAACTGTATGATAACACCGCATAACACGTTTTGACCGCGCGTCCGGCACAACATGGCAGCGGCGCGGTCACATGGTGTCACCCCCCCCCCCTTTTTTTTTTTGACGAAAGGCGGCGCTAGCATCGAGACACACGTACAAACAAAATTATCATGCACCAATTTGCAGCATGACGCTACAAGGAAATCCATATGTATGTTTTTGGAAGAACGCTGCCCACCTGACGGGAAAACCTTCCCACTTTGGGATTCGAACCCGGGACCACCGTCTATCCCGGCCGGTAAAGAAGGCCTCGTCAAGCGCGAAGCTTTCTTTCTTTGAATCCGTATATATTTCCTCGAAGCTTAATGCTTCTAATGTGTCGATGACACTTTTGTTCCCTTTCATTATACCGATGCCACGCCAGCATTGCTCGCTATAGCCGTTGAAAGGCGGTGTCATGTATACGACTGCATTAATACGTTGGTATTTTTTTATTCTTTCGAGATCAAATCAAATGTTGATTTCATATTATGTATACAGATAACAAACACTTATCGGACCTGCAGCCAAAGGCCAGTTGAAGGTCCCATAAAAAAATATGTAGGAAATCCTAGCACCGCAGGGAGAGAGAATTAAACTTTACGATTAGACACGCGTTCTCTTCTCCCAGAGGTGGGTGACTTCATTATTAGAGGTAGCCATGGCTGGGAATTAAAAAAAAAACAGAAAAACAGCAGTAATAATAGTTACTGGATGTTATTAGAAGTAATTGTAATGTAAATGTGTGTAGTTGGTAGTTACAATTACTTCTAATAGCATCCCCTATACTTTCCTGGGCATCATTGTCTGTTAGTTCTCATTAATATTGTGTTTAACAAAGCAAACGAGCCCTTAAGTTTGAACTAAGAACTGACACACATCGTGTGTACCGAAGAACAATGTAGAGGCTGCAGATACAGGTAAAATAACTATCATTTCCTAAATCTGTATGTTTCGGATACACGATCTAGTAACTTTAAAAAGAGTTACTTAATCGATCAATGGACCATACTCCTAAAATCCCTTAATGGAATCGAAAATATACTGAATAGCGGAATAAAATAAAAATATTTTATTCGGCTAAATACAGGAATACTACAGCATCACACTTCGTAGCAGCGGAAAATCATGAATTCCCTTGCCACGTTCCATGAGGTCGATCGGACTGCACGTCAATGTGTAGACACACTTGCTAGTTGGAAACTGACAACGCTCTTACGTGGGGCTCTTCCCGCACCGAAGACCCGAAGTGTTGAGCACATTTTGTGTGGTTCAAACAAGCAGCCCCGGTGCAGCATGTGCTGGGCTGAAACTGCGGTTGGGCGGTCGGCGAGCACGCGTGCGTTCCTGTACGTGTTCGGACCTTTAATCGGTCTTCGAAGATTCACCATTTACCTTTCATTCCCTTTCCATGCCCTGCACAGGATGGGACAGAAGCCGGCTCATCCATAAAGACAGGTTGTTGATGGCCTAGCGCATTAAGCAGAGAGCGAACAAAGCCCGGACGTGCGCAATATTCCAATACAGGATCTTTACAGACTTCAGTAGCAGCCATGCCGGAAGAACGAGGCTGAGTCATTTATTGATACCGCATGCCACTATTTATTCATTAAGTGACCCAAAAAAGAAGGCCTGCACAAGGAAATACTTTTGGTAAATGTCGCATCCGACTCTCACGTTTCATTTCCTTCATTTTTTTTGTCCGCCGCGGTGGAGCAGTGGTTACGGTGCTCGGCTGCTGACCCGAAGGTCGCGGGCTCGATCCCGGCCGCGGCGGTCGCATTTTAGATGGAGGCGAAAAAGAACACCAGATGGTCGAGATTTCCGGAGCCCTCCACTACGGCGTCTCTCATAATCATATCTTGCTTTTGGGACGTTAAACCCCAGATATTATTATCATTTCCTTCCTTTTCATGATTATTACCACTTCATTTTTTTTTATCAAGGGCTACTCACTTGCCCACATGAAATTCTTTAGATAACCTGCGCGGCCTAGAACCCGATTTCGCAAAGTTAATCGTACCTCAAGCAACAAGGAAGCGTGAATACCTCGCATTTTGAATCGTTGTGCGTGGTTCCTCGTGCTGCGTGTTTATCGTATGCCTGTTATCGACTATAAGTTGTTTATGCGGCTTCAAAATCAACAGCTATCAGCGAACTGGCTCACACGAAGTCCCACGAACCACTTGCGCAACTCGGGGCTTATATTTTGCAGCGGTATCTCAGAGGCCAGAAGAAAAAGGCCTACAGCAACGCTGCTTCGCGTACATGCTTTATCACCGTCGGCGTTGTGTGCCTGCAAATGCGGTTCTTCCGCCCTCTTCATCCGGATCGGCGCGCTAATTCGACTCGACTCGCCATCTGCAGCAGGGCTTCCCTTTCGAGGTTTATCTCGGTTCCCGACCGGTTATCGGCGCGATCTTTATGTGTCACAGGCATGATCATCGAGGCGGTAGGGCCAAATGAGTTTTCAGAGACCCATGCCCGCAGAGATGCCTATACATGAAAGCCGCAGTGTTTCCGCAATTAAAGCGCCGCCCCAGCTCGCGCAAGCGTATTTATATATGAACCGGCATTCCACTAATCTAAGCGTCTCGATAAGTTGCCCACCTGGGAGGCAGTTCGATTTAATCTCCTAAAGTACGGCGACCGCTCGCCGGGAGGCACTTGAGAGGTATTTTGATATGATTGAAGGTGTCGCAACTATGTCAATCTCCGGTATGCTTCGCTGCCTGAAATTTGATATCCCTACCCTGCGTAAGGGCAGCCTAAAGCCTAAAGAGAACAACGCGATCGTTTTACAACGAAGTTGCATATGGCTAGTGTTCCCGTGTATTTTTCTGTCCGTCAACAGAAAAAGTATACGCTACACAAATTGGGCAAACCCCCTTACCCACAACTGGTCCACTAATAACGGTGGAAAAAACACACACACACACACACACACACACACACACACACACACACACACACACACACACACACACACACACACACACACACACACACACACACACACACACACACACACACACACACACACACACACACACACACACACACACACACACACACACATACGGGCAGCAAACACCAATTAGGATCGTGCACGTTTGTGCACGATCCTGAAGCAAATCATGCACAAATGCGGCAAGCCGGACAAGATGGTGCATGTGTCGCAAATAAGACGCATGCTGCTCAAACTTTAAAAAAATCTGTAAAGGAGCATTCGCTTAATTAAAAAAAAAAAGGTACATTGTTGATTTCGGATTTAGTTGCAGGGTGTACGATCGGATATAGTTCGAAATTATTTGTCACCTATCTGTCCCGTGCTAAAAGGCTTCTCCTGTCATTTACCTTCATAGAGTGGAATGACTAACTTAAGGCGAAAGCGTTAGATGACCTCATCAAACCCGAAAAGTGACCATCGGATTCAATGCAAAGCGACGCAAAGAAATCATGATGTGGTAACGCCATCATGAGCAGCGCCATGACGTCGTAGATCACCAGTCTGTAACGTCACTACGAAGTCAGATAACGTGACGTCACATGATGACGTCATCACATGACATCGTCATTTGGTATAAGCGGTGCCGATCCCGGAGGCAGTGACAAACCACGCGAGGTGGTTTGTCATATATGCAGTGGTTAGTCATATATGTCATATATATATGTCATATATATGTCATATATATGTCATATATGCATATATATGTCGTAATATGCAAAGCCATATTAGGTTCAGAAAGCTTTGGGGCGGAGGGGGGGATCGATGCAATCGACTGAAAAGGTAAAAGAAGATGGCGTTCACTTGCGAGTCGTATTAAACGAATGCATAAGGGACTGTGCGACTTTTCTTTTTTCCTTTCATGAAAGTTTCTGTTGCCTTTCAGAATTCAGCAGCAGTTACAGCAGTTTCAGCAGTTACCTGGCGACAGCTGCAAACTGTCACTTACCCTAATGCACATGCTACATCACCGAATATACCCTGATATCTATAGCACCGGCATCTGTAAAGGTCTGCCCAGACAGACACAGCTACGCTTACGCACATGCTCTGGGCATGCGAGGCTAAAGCCAAACGTGTTAGTCCCCATGTTCTCTCGGCGAGGTGGGAAGCCGCTCTGCGCAGCTCCAAGCTCGCCGACCAACTCTGGGCAGTCCAGCAGGCCCGTGAAGCGGCGGAGAGGCAAGGCCTTGACGTCCCCACATGGGAAACCTGAGCCCGGGCCATTAATCTGCCGGACAATTAATAAAGTTTTAAAGACGACAGTCTTTCTTGGGATACTTGAACGCAGAAATTTTGGTCTGTCTGTCTGTCTGTCTGTCTGTCTGTCTGTCTGTCACACGATTCAGCCACCCGGCCAAAGTTTAAGCTCTTGCTGAACGCCCAGCCATCTTGAACTGGTAGCTGCGTTCATACTTGTGAACATTGTCGATCAAAAAGTAAATATTACGCATATCTGAGGTGCAACATCAATACGTAAGTATTAGGTGGTGTGTTACTTTACTAGAAAATACATAGATACGTAATTCTAAAGACCCTGGTGTTTCTTAGGCTGCGCAGAAAATGCGACGCTATGCACGAAAAAGCCCTCTGCCGACGATATGGTGCTGCCACCTGGCAGTGGCCCAGGGTTCTGCACAAGCTCATGTTTCCCGACGCCACTGCTAGATGGCGTCCATATCTCACGCAGCGCCTCCTCTATTTTATCAATGCCAGCCAGATGCGGCCGATTCAACATAGAGGAGGCGCTGTCTGAGTCATCACGGGTGGCCGCGGATGAGACCAGGACTCATGTAGTACGGCCAGCGAAGACTATCGTCTTTCGGCGACATTTGCAGCGAAGCGGGCAGATACGCGGCCAATTGTTTTCCATCTATTTCAGAATTCCGCAGTAATGATTTCCCAACTGCGGAGCGCCCCGTGGTATGACATGTTCGTTCCAATAATAAATCAAGGATCGAGTAACAAGTGTCGTCGCTTCCCGATGGCTCACGCATACCAAGCTGGACTCAAAGCTGTTCCTTTTAATCGTTTCACGAGTGTCGACTTACACACTTACACACGGCGCCGCTTTTCGTTTTCGGCAACACCCCCTCCTTCAGTGAGTTCCTGTAACACTATACAGGTGGACGGCGTCGGATACAAAGAAGTCATATCCTCGCTGTACCCGCCGGATCCGTGCGCGCACAGAAAAGCTCGCCCGATAAGCCCGAACGTGCGAGCACCCACGATTTTACCATTAATCAGATTTTTTTTTTTCACCGGTTGAACGGAAAGTAGCTCGCCCACTGAAACAGCAGCTGGCAAAAGCAGCCCGAGTGCCATATATACGGTGTTACGCGCGCTCCGTGCGCAACTTTGAGGCCACCGGTTCTCGCTATCGGAGTCACCCGCTCGGCGGAGTCGTTGCCTCGCGGCCGGCGTCCGTAATCGCGGAACAAAATCTCACGCGCTCTTCCGCGCACCTCGGCTTTTCCGCGTCTTGTGTTTCAATTTCCGCCCCCTTCCTGTTTTTGTCTCGTCGCCTCCACCACTTTCCTCTATATCCTTTCTTCAGCGTCTCTCAGTTATCACCACTGTTACGTCACCGTCATCTGGTAAGATAGATTCATTTCGCTCACAGCTTCCGTCAGGTAAACCACTCAGGAATGCGTGTTCGTATAAGTACCACACCGCGGCGCGGACCTTCATACTACACGTTGTTGGGGTTTAACGACCCAAAACCACGATATGATTACGAGATACGCCGTAGTGGAGGGCTTCGGAGATTTCTACAGCCTGGGGTTCTTTAACGTGCACACTAATCGAAGTACATGGAAATCTAGCATTTCCGCCTCCATCGAAAATGCTGCCGCCGCTGCCGGGATTCGATCGTGCGACCTTCGCGTCAACAGTCGAGCACCATAACCACTAGGCCACCGCGGCGGGTACTCTTGCTCGGGTGTCCCTGGTAAGTTACTAGCCAGACAAGAAAATTAGACTAAAAGGCTCGCGGTCCCTCATGCTTTTGGTTAAGACGACTTCAAGGCGAAAACCATCATCTTCTTTTAACAGCGAAACTGTTTAGGCTAGCCGTAATTTCTGCGGCATATCAGAAAACTACCATCATCATAAACGGGTATGTACCAGAGAAATTTGGTAAACTCCTACTACTCACCCCTGGCCCACTAAAAAAAAAAAAAATCACGCCATATCCACGAAGTGAATGATGATGAGTGGGCGAAGCTCCGGAGGTAATCTGGTAAACCGTCAATCCCCGTAAATTTTGCCCACTCGATCATCATACAAAGACCTGACACACAAACGCGAGGGGTGTGGTGTGATTATACATACAGTATACACACAATGTTTCATTATTTACATAATGATAAAGTATATACACAATGTTTTATTATTTACATATGGGGTAGATGATGATTTTGTTCAAGAGCTCTACGGACCACAAGAAGGGGTTCCCCTGATTTTGTTTTCCTCATATATGACGTTAAGCTCAGGGGAACGTTTGTTGTCAGCGTTGCCGTTTTGCCTTTCGAGGGCGAGAGCGCGTTCACGATCGTTTTCATCCATGGCGGAAAGAGAACGTATGGTCTGGAACGCGCTCATACTTCATGGTGATCAGCGTCATCGTCATCGTTATCCCGTGTAGTGGGTTCATTCCACTATACTGGAACGCGCTTATTCTTCATGGTCATCAGGCGTCATCGTCATCTTTATCACGTGGAGTGGATACATCCCACTATACGTGGCTACGCACTACTACTACTACTACTACTACTACTACATACTACAGAGGAGGGACAGACCCACGCCCTAAGGAGCTTCGCCCCTAAAAGGAAGAAGGGAACAGTTAGCCCAAACAACAAATGGCTACCGAAGCGACGGCGGCGAGCCGAAGACCCCGAGTACGTACAACAAGAGTACACTAGGGAACAGGACAGGCAACGGCGGCTGCGAGAAGACCCCGAAGCGATGGAATTGAGGCCTACGCCAAACGACGACGTGCCCCTAGGTCTATGAGAGGTGCGAACACTTGGTTTCTGCGCTAGTTTCTGTCTCTGGAGTTTGGAACATCCGTGTCGTTTCTGTGCCTGTCTGTGGTTTCCACTCGATCCTCTCTGCGCTGAGAATACAACGTAGAAACAACCTAGCATCACCTAGCTAAAGCCTAGCAACGACCTAGAAGCAACCTAGAAACAATCGGCATCACCTAGCTAAGGCCTAGAAACAACCTAGAAGCAACCAGATTAGTCTTCAGAATCGTGCAGTTTCACTGTTTCAAGCCTTGCGCAGCTTAGTACAAGGTTCGTCTTTTTTCCTTCTCATGCACTTGACGTCATCCGCGAGGAGCGCTAGCGTCGGGGCCGCCATTTTGAAGGTCCTGCGCTCTCGCCGCACGCGCAAAAAACTCGCTGCACGCGCTGTGTCCGACATCCGTACAACAACTTGGTGACTAGAGACCTCCAAAACGCCTCCTGCGCATCGACGCGCGGACATCACGGCCGGCACGTTCGAACGGACCTTCAAGATGGCGCGGCGATGGTGTTGCCACCTTGCGGATCAATGCTCAGTGCATACCCCCTATTGATTCTTCTACTGTGCCCTTGATATACATTTCTTTTTCCTTCATCTTCTATCATTAAGTAGTATTTCAAAATATTATTCAAACGTTCATATGTCCGATTCTCGGCCAATCACCCAACGTGGGTACAAGCCACATAGACGGACTTTATCAATGTCGTCATCATCACAGATCGAAACAACACCGCCACAACCGCAAACAACAACACCGGCAACAACGATCACGACAAGGACATGCTCGTCATCAATTTACAAAATCTAAAACCTCTTCTCCACCAGTCTGTTCGTGCTTGGATCAATGTACGGAATCTTTAAAACACCACCACTTCCTTATACAAGGTCGTACCACCCGCCAACTTCACGCATCACAGCTTCAAGAACGCTATATACACAAAGGCCCGCCTCAATGTGTCGGTATCAGCGGAAGTTTATATGCAACCCGAAACGGACGCGTTATTTAAAGCGTGTGGATAATGGGTGCTAGTGTTTATATGGCTCACACATTACGTGCGATCTGCGGAGAGGGAGGAACTCCCAAGATCAATACGTGCGACAACACTTCGCGAAAGATCGACCACGCAGGTGTTATAAATGTTCAGACGTTCCGGGCTCATAATCAGAGCGGGACGAACGGCGGTGGATATTGCGGGCGCCTTCTCTTCTATTGCCGGGCATCACGATTTGATGATTAATTAGAGCGGCTCCGTATCGCCTTTTGTTTGGAACCGCAAATGAAAAATTGGCGCCGCGCGATGCCTGTATCGGAATCGATCTCCATTGCTCTCGGGATGCAGGAAGCTTTGCATAGCTTAACGTAACCTTAATGTGAAAAGAAGGAAGCATTCTGTAGATTATGAGAGCCAAATTAGGCCACCGAGATAGTTCGTTGAAAGATAACAAAATAAAAGAAGCTCGCAGTTATACTCAAGCGGTGTTTAAGCGATTGTAAAGCAATAACCTATTACGGCTAGATCAAAGAAAGTAGCAGCGCGAATGGAACAAGGACGACAAAGGTACGAAGCCCACGGGACAAGTGCTGCTACTAATACTATTACTAATACTATTATGGATGTTTTGTTATTCCGTGGCTATTTATCGATATCCACGTGTCGTGACCTACCAAGATAATCCGCGAACTCACACGAGCCCATTAATCAATCATGGCGCCTTTCGAATGATCTCAATATATCAATCTACTTAATCTTCCTACCTGCGCCTTAGAACGTTATGATTAACATTGCGCCAAATATATTTTTTCAGCTAATCTTGTATTTGTGTGTATTGGTCGCGGACTGTATATTTTCCTTGTGTTATCCATCTGAAGAAGCATGCTAGGTGAGCCGGTGGGCTCGCCTAGCACAAACACTCTCTCTGTGCTCGAGTGTGTGTATGACTTCGTGTGTTCGTTTGCTTGTGCTTAGAATTTACATCGCGTTAAAAGAAACCCAGGTTGTCGAGGTAAATCTGGAGTCCCCCCACTACGGCGCGCATTGCAATCGTACAGTTGAACCTTACAACGAACTCTCGATTATATCGAACCATAGGTCGGCACTTTAAGGGAGTACTCACTCAAACTCACTCACCACAATTTTTTCAGCCTTCGCACTGACTCACGTTCACACTCACGTCCACTCACACTCATGAGTACTCACTCACGTTCACACTCACCTCCACTCACACTCATCAGTTCTCACTCACGTTCACACTCACGTCCACTCACACGCATGAGTACTCACTCATACTCAACTCACCACGTTCAAAAGAGTGTGAGTGAGTGTGAGTTGAGTGCACTCATGAGTGAGTGTGCCGAGCTCCATAGGTCGGCACTTTAAGGGAGTACTCACTCAAACTCACTCACCACAATTTTTTCAGCCTTCGCACTCACTCACGTTCACACTCACGTCCACTCACACTCATGAGTACTCACTCACGTTCACACTCACGACCACTCACACTCATGAGTTCTCACTCACGTTCACACTCACGTCCACTCACACGCATGAGTACTCACTCATACTCACTCACCACGTTCAAATGAGTGTGAGTGAGTGTGAGTTGAGTGCACTCATGAGTGAGTTTGCCGAGCTATGTATCGAACTAAATACCCAATACGGTTGTCCACGCTTCATTTCGATTACATTTATTACTTCTAAAAGAAAACCGAAAACGTGTGCGCCGTCGCGATGCCGGCAATAACGCAGAAATATTTGGTTTCCACGAGATTCAATAGTGGAAAGGTAGCATAAAAAGCAAAACCAAGATAAACATTTAAGTACAATTCACAACAGCATTTCTATTGAAATGAGGTTGTGACACTAGAATTTCTCTTTAAAATGTTTTCTCATCATTGTTCCACTACATGTGAACGCTGGCCTGCTTTGCCAAAACCAACTTCATCCGATTGTAATTTCACCTTCTCATATTTCGGTCTGTTTAGTTTGAAACGCACAAGAAGACAGGTAAAGATTATTTCGTTTATAGAGGCTTCGAAGTATAGAATAGTTTGTTTTTGAAGTACGACTTTCGCACGAGCCGATTTGTTAGCGCCGATTTCTGTATATACTCTTACAACGAATATCGGATATAACGAACTAACTTATGGTGCCCGTTCTACTTCGCTATAATGAGGGCTCGAACATTGTATCGTGGCTTTTCCATGTGAAAGCCCACAATTGAAATCACATCTGTACAGCCTTTAAGCCATCCCCGCTTCGTGTAGTTTTTGGTCCGTAGCCTTCACAGTCAGCGCTGTGACGGACTCAAATGAAAGCAAAGTAGCGGCGAAGGCTAGTCATCACTTCCCGCTCATACGTCGCCTGCCACGCATGCGCTGTAAACACGGCCGCATATTGACAGCACATGGCATTCACACGAGGTTCACGCTTCTCGGGACGTAACCTCGACGGCGCGTACATATTCCGGGACCTCTGGCCGAACAATGCAGTTATTTTTTTTCATAAGGAAAAAAACGCGGCGAGACCCATCTCAGGATTGCACGATGCCTTGGTCATAGTGATTCTACGCCCTGCTGACTATTGCGAGAGAGATGGAAAAAAATAGGCGCCCAAACAGCTATAGGCAGCCAGAAAGTGGGACGCATTTCCAGACCAGCGACGCGCGAAACCAAAAAAACTGCTGGTTGGTTTAGGTTTGGTTACGCGGTAAAAGCAGAAACGGCATTGTTGCGGGCGGGTGCGATGTGGCACTTGTTTAAGTCGGCGTTCGACCGAAATCGAAGTCCGGAAAAAAAAATGAACGTAGAAATATACGAGACGGTATTGTTATGCGTGAAAAGGACACGGCCAAACAATAGGGCGCACCGCGCTGATTCGCCCTTATTCCGCGGACGTCTCGCACGAAGCAATTTTCGTTTGCTATTTCACGCTATGCGGCGCTGTTTTCGCGGCGGGAATCGCTGCAGTCACCAACGGAAGGACTATTTTTTTCTTTTTTTCTATATCTATTTTTTTTCCCCGCCGGATGGTAGACATAGAAGAACAGTGAGCGAAGAGTTGAAGCGACAGCTCACGCGAGTTTGCCTTGGATCACATGCTTCACGGGCGAATAACTAACGTGGCGGAAGGTGCCGGAACAACAATTTTCTCGGCTCACATTTACACGAGGGCACGAGATCCACAGCGTCTAGCTTCTAGCTAGCCCTGTGAGGGACTGCAGAGGCGTGCAGGAAGATCTCGGTGTATGACACGCACGACGTTGCACTTGAGCATGTCCGATGCGCAACGCGGAAAGGGATGCCGGAATAATAACTATCAATAGCCAACATCGGGGACAACGAGCCAGGATTCGATGACAGTTAGCTACCGTTAGCCAATACTAACACGCATAATTCGGCAAGCACGCTCATGAGTCAACTCACTCAGACCAGTGGCGTAGCCAGGGGGTAGCACACCGGGCCCGTGCCCCCCCCCCCCCCCCCCGAATTTTTTTTTCGCATACATAGCAAAAAATGGCCATCTCAAGGGGGTGCCCCCCCCCTCCCCCCCCCCGAAATCAAAGAGGTGCCCCCCCCCCCCTTCCACGAAAAATATTTCTGGCTACGCCCCTGATTCAGACTCACTCTTACTCGGTCAGACCCTTCGCTCTCGAAAACAAAGGGGGGGGGGGGGGGGGGGGCAGCGCTACTTAATAACTTTGAGGCAGTAAACGCTTGTCACAACATTTACTACCCTTGTAGTAACTGAAGGTAGTCACTGCCAAGTTAGTAATTTTACTACCATGACACTTACTGCTTACAGTTGCTACCATACAGGGATGAAAAATTCGTAAACAGGGTGTGTGTGCTAGAGCTGAGGTTTCCACAAGCGGACTTGTCTTCTTCAAGGCTGCAACTTCAAGAAGACAAGTCCACTTGTCGAAAACGTCGGCTCAAGCACACATACCCTCTTTTTAAGAATTTTTCATCGCAAGCTTTTATCCTCCCCCGATTCCTGCCTTTTATTTTTTGTATACCCATAGGGAAACAGTTAAAAGTTAGTAACTGTGCTACTCTGACAAGCTCAGTTAAAAACCTGAGACCGTATGGTATTGTTTCTTTATGTGATCACACTGATAACTACGCACCACGACGACATCCTCGGTCGAGCCCGGCCCGGCCCGCGGGCCGGGCTCGGGTATGCGGACGTCTTCCCAACTCGGGCCCGGGCCGGGCTCGGGCTACTCATCTCGGGCATCGGGTGGGCCGGGCAAGGTGCGAAGCCCGCATCAAAAAAAAAAAAAAATATATATATATATATAGACGTTGTGCCGGAATCGTTTTCTAGCACTTAGCGATGAGCACACAGATCACCTTTGTGATTATTTATCCATACAATCATCCTCCTGTCCTGCATCATAGATAATAAACTGCTGGAAGAACAAGGAGTCTAATTATTCTAAGCTTGTTATGCTTGCGAAAAAGATATTTCCGATTCCGGCTACCAGTGCGAGCAGCGAACGGAACTTCAGTTCGACAGGATATGTGATGCACCGCACTTCACTGAAGTCCGAATCACTGCGCAGCTTGTTATTTTTACAGAACTTGTAATCTGTATATACACATTAACATATGTCGTTTGCATATGTTTAACTTTGATATGTTGAATAAAATGCGACATGATCAAAAAGTGATATCTTGTCTCCGCAGCAAACTTTCATAGTGTCGGGCCGGACCGGGCCCGGGTTTGTGTTTTTGTACGTCGGGCCGGGCCGAACGGGCTCGAAGCCCTTTGGGGTCGGGCTCGGGCGGGCCTGCGACGCAGTCAATGGGCCCGGGCCGGGCTCGGGCTTGAAAATTAGGCCCGTGCACAGCTCTAATGCATATACAAACATGCACACACATATAGGCACGAACAGAATATCAAGGCTTCTACGCGGCACAAACTGACTAACAGCAACCCCTAAAGATATATCTATATACATAGCCCTACTTTGGGGCAGCAAATGTTTTATAGGTGAGCTGACTATAAACTCAGACATACTTACGTTTCGGCCCCGACTTTTATGCCTCAGTCCTTGCATATATGGTCACGTGACTAAGCATCACGTAATAACTAGTCAAGAGACATGTTCCCGCCAAAAAACACGTGAAAGCTAGCCACGTGAAATGTTTCCCGCCATAAACCAGGTAACTAGTCATGTAGATAAAATCACGTAACCTCATGGGACATCCTCCCGCCAATACCACGTAACAGCTAGTCAAGTGACATATTCCAGCCCAAAACTACGTAGCAGTTAGTAGCGCAACTAAAATCACGTAACATCACGTAGCATTAGTCACGTGACAAATCCCGTAACAACTAGCCACGTGACTAAAAATCCCCTAAAATCAAGTAATAATCACGTAAAAGCTCGTAAAATCACGTAATCGCGTAAATTCACGTAAATAACGTAATATCACGTAACAACTAATCACGTGACTAAAATCACGTAACATCACGTAACGAGTCACGCGACATGTTCCCGCTTGAACCACGGAAAAGCTACTCATGTGA
Source organism: Rhipicephalus appendiculatus (assembly GCA_030522465.1). Classification (NCBI taxonomy): domain Eukaryota; kingdom Metazoa; phylum Arthropoda; class Arachnida; order Ixodida; family Ixodidae; genus Rhipicephalus; species Rhipicephalus appendiculatus. Next base: position 9,952,980 of record JALIZH010020216.1, read on the forward strand.
CATGTTCCCGCCGAAAACCGCGTGACACGTGCGTAGTGTGGGAAACCAGACCGAAACCGGGCAAGAATAGCCAAGTCTAGCCACACTTAGTAGCCTACTAAGTACTAGCAAAAACCTTAGCACATCGAGCAAACGCCTTGAAACTATTAGCAAAACTTAGTTATAGGTCGAACACTACCTTCGCTGTTGGTTCCGGCCACTAGTGCAAGCTTCACACTTGTCTTTTTTTTTTTTTTGCCTGATCGTGTGCATTTTACTGACGTCACACCCGTGACGGAAATGATGTCGGTGAAGTCTTGGTGGATCCCGGCATAAAACACTTTCGTGTTAAAAGGCAGAAATACAGAGAAACAAACAAGAGTAAAACTTTCAGTAAGATTGAGTACGGGTGAGTACACAGTCAAGCAGAACTTTGGTGGGCCTGTGTGTGAGTGAGCCTGAAGCCGAAACTATACTTTTTGGGATGAACCTGAATGAGTTCCACTTATTTACATAGTAACCAGTGTGGCTTGTACGCGAATAAATACGTAAGGTAGCTAAATATGGTCACAAATTATCGGACATCAACATACCCCATTACGAAAGTAAGTGGAAGAGGCGCAGGAAGAATTTGAAAATCTTAGTTTACAAGATCCTCCGCTAATATTGCTTCGGAAGGTGGAAGCGTTAATCACGGCTCACGATCAGATAACGAAGGCACACTTCATTAACCCGCAGATTTCTCGAGTAAATGCGCCTATACTCTCCTACTGTTTTTCACACGTCGCATCCATCAAACTGTATTCTCGTATCTCGTTAACTTGGTGATACCATGTTAAAACGCGATATAGTCTTTTCTTTCCGATCACTCTTGACTAGCACCACGAAAGAGATATTTACAGCTGGAATGCGATAGCAGGTAGTTTGTTACCCGATCTTGCGTATCACAGGTCGGCTTCGATGGCTTAACCACTTGCTAACCACGAAACACCGCGTGAAGTCTGAGACACCCGAGCCGTGACAGCAGGTAATACCACGTTTGAGCGATTGGGTGTCGCGTACGAGTGAGCCGACGGTCGTTTCGACACCGAAGAAGTCCCCCCCCGCAGATAGAGCGAAGATTCTCGCAAACCCCCCGATTAACACGCTCCGCATTACAGCCCTCATAGCAGCCGACAAGGCTTCACGTCTGCCGGCGGCAATAATTAAAAGCGTGACCATCGTTCTTCTGGTTAGTCATCACCGGGCGTCGCCTGATTAAGGGGTCGCCCGACGTTGACGCTCAACTTCAAGAAAGCTTACAGCGCACTTCATCACGTCAGTGCTGCGCGGCGGCGCTATCTGGTAGTGACGAGTAAGAGCGCACGAATCTCGCGACTAATTTTCAGCGACGAAATAAGCGAGATAACAGCGCTAGGCTCCAGGAATGCAGAAGAAATTAAGGGCGTGAACTCTAATTCAATTCACGCCGCTCGCGGCGAAGCTCCGAGGTGCCCGCTCTCAATCAAGCGGGCATCGTTGTGAAGATCAGCAATTTACGAGAACGCCGGTCGGGCCTGCTAGTGGGGAAGGAAGATATAAATGAAGGTACGAAAGGGGTTCACAACAAAGGAAATAAAAAGAAAATACAACAGAATCAGCCGCCCCACTTGACCTCAACCGGGAGAGGACGGGTTCATCCGCAATCGGGGGATACTGACCTGTCAGTCGTGCGGCGGTACGTAAATGTAGTCACGTGGTTTGCGACGCGCCGCCAATGTCGCCTATAAACACAAAACGCTCGCGGCTACGAAGAGCCAATTACACGGGCCTGTGCAACGCGAGTATAATATTCTTGGATCGTTTATTCATACGTGGCTCGCCACAGTCCCCGCTACGAGACACTGGCAGTGTCACCTCGTGGAATGCAATATGCTTAATCGTTTTCAGGTCATCGGGGCCGCAGTAAGTGCATTCAGAATCCGCTAAGTTCGGTCACTGACTCTTTTAGAAAAAGACGCGGTCCATCTTTTAGTAAAAGCCATTAACTATAGGTCCTAGCGGACGTCAAACTTTTTTGATGTCACGGCTAGCAGGTGCGGGAACATCAAAGGAGGTGCCGCCGCAGATATTTTACCCTTTGGGCATTTTCTGGTAGATTAAGCCTCTTTTCCAAGTTGCTCTCTTCAACAGTTGGAGGAAGGTACAGCTATGCACATATGAAAGCTTACAATCGTGAAGCCCCACTGTCTCACTGCAAAACAGCCTTCACTACAGTGCCGCAAGCAGCTATGATCATTGTAAGCATGACGTGTACTACAATACAGTGCTAGTCCAAACCCAGGCCTTGACGAACGCATATCAAAACACATATACGCACCGAGCATTACGCCTAAAGGGCAAGTCTGCATCGCAACAAAAACAAGCCTCTCATTTAAGTAAGAGCATCTCTGATTGCTTTGTGATTGAGGAGGTGGCGGTCTCATGTAGGCAATCACCGACGAGCGCTTTCACACATCGCATGCTGCGGATATGCCCCAGAACTGTACCGTCGACACGCATGTGGCTTCAACGCGCCGACTAGGCTTTACAGCGTCGCACGGACAGAAGTCCTTCACTGCAAAAGTCCTACACATCCAAAGTCCTTCATGTCTCCAACCCTCCGCATATCAATTTCAACCAGATCTAACATCGACCACTCCTCAAATCCCTTTCATTCAAAGTCCTCCGACTAGCAAGTGCTTCACAAGTGTACCGTTGATGAAGTACAGTCCTTCACTGCTGGAGTCCTCCTTGTCTCGAACCATTCTCGTCTCCAAGCCCCTTCAAGTCCCAAATCATCCGCTGATCGCGTACTTCAATGCTGAAGTCCTATACACATCTCAAGTCCTGCACATGTCTGGATCCTCCGCAGTGTGCTTCACGTCTGAAGTTTTCCACTGATGATCTCCGCGACGGAAGACCTACGTGTCATCGCTGAGTTGAGGAGATTGATAAGCACAATGCGCACACTATTCACCGAAAGGAGAACCCCATCAGTTCAAAGAGCACTGCAAGTCCGGTATACCTTGGAGCCAGTCCTTACAAGCCCTCACCGACACCACGGATTGCAGTCTATTTCATCTAAGACAGTGGAAGTCGAACCATACTCTGCGACGGTTCGCAGTTTGAAACCTCCTGGGTATGCGCAGAGAACGCTGCTATGCACGCGAGCGTGTTAGTTGTCCTCTCTTTCCTTCTTCCTTTCTATGTTCTTTTACTCTCCCTTCCCCCTCCCTCCGTGTAGGGTAGCAAACCGGGCGCAAACCTGGTTAACATCCATGCATTTACTTTGCCTTTCTCACCTTTCTCTCTCTATCTGCGAAGTTTCCTACTTCTCAAGCCCCGTCAAATTCTTCACGGCTGAAGCCCTGAGTTGCTGAAATATTGACCTTCTGAAGCCTTGACTACACTACCGGAACGAGTCAGCCTACGACTGCAGGAAAACCAGGAAGTACACGCATTACTCTTTACTATACATCGTTGCTTCTGTACACCTCAAGGAGCACAGGCACATCGGAAGTACACAACGGAAGAATCGTCCTGTCTTTTTTTTTTTTTATCTTCCCTTGTTTTCGTATTTCCCGCGCATACGTGCTCCCCCCTCTTAACGAGGTCATACGCGGACGGGCGGGCGAGCGAGCTCACAGGCTCGAAAGTGATTCGGACAGCGTATGAAATACGGCGAACAGTGCAAACCGTATAAGGCTACGCCCTTCCATATGCGGCGCCCCGCTGGCGCCGCGCGTACGCGAGCCAATAACGCGTTCTTGCCCGGGGAGTAATTAATCGCGCCGCGTTTGCGGAGCTAAGCCAACGAGTTCGACCAATTACGAGCTTATACCACGAGCGTCCGACAAACAACTGCTAGAAAGGCAGAAGTACTTGATCGTTGGCGAGTTGCTATGGCTGTAGGAGCTGGACGGCCCGGTTTGCTGAAACGCCGGTTAACAGATCACCTGTCTGAGAGTTCGTTGCACGAGCGTCTTGTACCTCAAGAAGAGCAGAGATATGGACGAGTTGGTTATACATTGGCTAGGGTAGTCGCGCTGTAACGTACTTGGACGGACTGGATACACCGCAACATGAAGCGCAAACAACTGTTTATTTAGACAAATAAGCGGTTGTTTGACTGCGTTTCGATTTGTGGTGTGTCCAGTCCGTCCATGTACGTTACAGCGCAATTACCCAAGATCACCTGAGAAGAGTTTCTGTTGGGGCTAGTTGGAATATCATGGATGAAATGGCCAGCGATGCAAAGTTCACAACGACGGCAGACAAGAACGACACAGACGAAGCGCTTCGTCTGTGTCGTTCTTGTCTGCCGTCGTTGTGAACTTCTCAGCGTTAACTATTTCGTCTTGTACCTCGCGTACACATATCGCACGTCACAGTCGCACGGCAGCGCTGTTGGAAACGCCAATGCGATCTCGGAAGGGGAGAAGTGAGAAGCACCCGTTTGGAACACGAAGCCACAAGGAAATCCATACGGCTTTCTCAGAAAGCAAAGCTTCTTAGTTGAAGAGAAATTCGTCCTGGTCCGGGGATCGAACCCTGGACCAAGGCCTTTCCGGGACGGTCGCTCTACCAATTCAGCTAACCAGGTTGCTAGCAACTGGCAGCGCGAGGGCGAATTAGACAACAACTCGGAGCATACAGAGATCGAATATTGCAAATGAGTCCTACGGAATCAGGGGCGTAGCCAGAAAATTTTTTTCGGGGGGGGGGGGGGGGGGGGTTCAACCATACTTTATGTATGTTCGTGCGTGCGTTTGTATGTGTGCTTGTATATACACCCGAGCGAAATTGAAAAATTTCGGGGGGAGTTTGAACCCCCCCCCCCACCCCCCACCCCCCCTTGGCCACGCCACTGTACGGAATGGCTCAATGTGGCGGAAGGGTTATAAAGGAAACAATTATCCCCTTCATAACCCTTCCGCCACCTTTGCGGGATTTCGCGGAACTCATTTGCAAAGTGATCACTCGGATTGCGTTTTCCTCGCTTCTGGTAGGGGCTCCATTAAGTCATAAAGTATCTGTTTTTTTGGGGTGTCTTCCGGTATAGAGCAATCGAATATTAAGGCACCGAGGCTTCATATTCGAGAACCCAACTTCCTCGGAGGTGCATTATTAAGCCCGCTAATGTTTACGACTCAAGGATGTTCCTCATACAGATAGACGACATCAAAATTATGTAGCACGTGTTGTTTCGGAACGGCAAAGCTGCGTGGTTGACCAATTATGCAATTTGGAAGAGCGGCAGAGCCTGGTCAACCTTTGTGCATTTTCCTTAAAACCTCTCTCTCTCTCGCTCTATCTCCGATGGACCAATGCCACAAATAAACGCCACGTGCTCGACTAAGATGCGGATATCAGCAAGCTAAACACCCACTGTAGCTTATCTTATACACTACACAACTCACCCCCCCCACCCCCCACCCTCCCATATCTCTCATATCGAACAAGCTGAAAACTGAACGAGCTGAAAACTGACGCGGCCTTGTGAAATGTAAGTCATGTCACAGATTACCACGGTTAACACAAATTATGACTGTTAACTACAGTCGAGACCGCAGAAAACTAACAGAAAACTTCGATTTCAGGGCTCTCAGCAAGGTTTGTCCGCCCCGGTGGATCAGTGGCTAAGGTGCTCGGCTGCTGACCCGAAGATCGCGGGTTCGACCCCGGCTGCAGCGGTCGCACTTCGGTGGAGGCGAAATGGTAGAGGCCCGTTTACTGCGCGATGTCAGTTCACGTTAAAGAACACCAGATAGCCAAATTTCCGCAGCCCCCCCCCCCCCCCCTACGGCGTCTCTCATAATGATATCGTGGTTTTGGGACGTAAAACCCCAGATATTATTATTATCTTATCAGCAAAGTTCGCTCCCCGAAGGCACTGAAAAGGGGCCCGGAGCACAATGTTCCCGCAAGAACTTTCACTCACGCAATCCCATTCGTCTTTTCTGTGTTACACTCACGAAAACCTTATCGCACGCGAGGTGCGTAGTCTTTTGCACGCAAATGGTCCGCCGGGTTCGCACAGGGATTACGGTGCCTTGGCTGCTGACCGGAAGGTCGCAGGTTCGATCTCGGCCATGGCGGTCGCATTTTGCTGGAGGCGAAATGCTACAGGCTCGTGTACCGAGCGATGTCAGTGCACGTAAAGAGAAGCACACGGTCGAAATTTCCGGAGCCCTCCACTACGGCGTAGGAGCGCGGAAGCTTGGACGAGCTTGTATGACATGACGGAATAACTTCACAGCACCGAAAACAAGGACAGAAGAAAAAGAGGGGACACCACGAGCACTGACTTGAAACTAAATTTACTACAAAAAAAAAGAGCGAAAAAGGAAAACCACATTAGATGGCGCATATGAGCGCAATCTTGCGCAGACGGCTCACAAAAACCCACGAAAAACAACAAAATCACTGTGGTATGACATCAGATTTTTGCAATAGATTAAAATCGCAATCCACCAGACTCAGTGAAGGTTGGCTGACACATGCCTCGCCTTTCTTTTTTATTAGAAAGGCTTCGACAAACTCCTGTGTTAATTTATTGTCGTGTTTAAACATGAAAGAAGTGTCAGATAGCGCCGGTTCACATCCGCAGTCACGACATTGTAGCGCCATGTGGGAATAGCCCGTGCCTTTAAGCGAGCTGTGGAGCTGTCTATGCCTTACATTCAAGCACCGGCCCGACTGTCAACTATAACATCGCCCACACGCGAAAGGAATGTGGTACACAGTACCCCTGTTTACAAGGGCACAAACTGCGTGCCATGTATCTCCTAGCATCGAATGCTTTTTGCACGCTCGTTAGTGCCAAGGCGCTTCTGCAAAGCAGGACAAATGGCACTTAGTTTATTCTTTGCAGAAATCAGGCCTTCTGTCTGAATTCTTGATATTTAAAAAGTGATACAATGTACAGGTACACACCATCCGTTGTAGAACACGGTTCAGAGAATCAAGGAAACATAATTCGAATATATGTTATGAACAGCCACCGAACTAACTGTACTCATCGCTCTCTAGAAGCGTTATCAAATCAACCAACTTTGACTCAAACACGTTAGTTAATCTAAATATCATTTCTGTGCCTGTCTAACAAGAGGCCTATTAGATTGTCCAGCCGCAATTCGTCCGTGCGCGCACATCATGCGTGCCATTTGCGCAGTTCTGTTATGCTCAGTTCGTTCACGTGTGCGTGTTCCATTTCCCCGCAGATCTTGCACGCGACGTCAGCGACGGAAATTGAAAGCGTGACCGAAACGAAGCGCCGAAGCAAACACACTACGCAAACACGGTTTCAATGGAACCGCTTCGTTTGCTCTAAGAATCAATCGGCACGAAAGCGGCAGCCGAGAGAGAGAGAGAACTCTTTATTGAAAAGCAGAGAATTTAGCAGGCATATGCAAATCGCTGACTTGCTACTCTGCGTGGGGAAGGGGATGGGGGGACTGAAAGTAGGGAGAGAGAGAGAGGAGGGGAAAGGATATAAGATGTTGAAATAGAATAAAAAATAAGAAAAAAAGCAGGCTCGTTCTTGCGCGCTTGTAGTTCCCACAGAGGTGCACATGTTCATTTGCATATTGAAATGTGGCATTCATATTATAGGGAAAAGACACAGTCACAGCAAAATCGGGGTCCCGTCGGGATCACTCAGTAGGCTGGACACGGCTGGACAGCCTCGCATTTATCAGATACGACAGCTATATAATGACTGCTAAGCAAGGAAGCGACGATGTGTTGACGATGTGCGAGCTCCGTTACAAGACCAACCACTAAAAATATTTCGCGGACACAACAACGAAAGAGAGTGGCAGAGTCTTCCAAAAGCGTCGTCAGAAGTATTAGAGGCGCAATTTCAAATGATAATTGTTGAGGTTTTATGTTTCAAAACCTACGATGCGATTGTGCGACACGTTATAGTGGAAGGGCTCCGGAAATTTCTGTAACTTGTGTTTCCTTCACGTGCACCCAAATCACGGGATTCTGGCATTTTGCCTTTATCGAAGTGCAGCTGCCGCGGCCGGGGTTCGACACCGAAGGCGTATTTTGTTTCCGAACAGAATTTTCTAATCTTAAATCTCATCGAAATATTCGTAATATCTTATGACGTGACTCATCAAGGCTAGAGATAAGTCGAAACTGGGTTATGCAGAAAGGAATACATAGCAAAGGTTCACTTCATGTCAATTGAATTTTGGCATGTAAAACACAAAGAAGCTATTATTTCATATTGGTAATTATGATCTACTCGAATGATTGTAACAGTAACTGTCTCTTTATCGGAGGAGATGCTCTCGTACAAATCACCAGAAGATATCTGCGGGTATACGACTAATACCTCTCTGCTTTCATGCCATATCTCAGATGCAATTGACGATCAACATTTAACGTGGTGCAACCTTTAATTTCGAACAAGATTGTACGTAAAGAGCGAAACAACCACTAGCGATCGAGAGAAAACGACACAGGTTAACTGCAAAGAGAAAAGCCAGCAGGTTAACAAAGTGCGTGATTGGCTGGACTATACTACACTGGCGTTGGAGGGAACGGGGGAGGAAGAGACAGAATAGATAACAACTGTTGGGGTTTTATCTCACAAAACCACGATATGATTATGAGAGACGCCGCGGTGGAGAGCTCCGGAAATTTCGACCAGCTGGACTTCTTCGACGCGCACCTAAATCTAAGTACACGGGCCTCTATCATTTCGCCTCCATTCGAAATGCGGCCGCCGCGGCCGGGATTCCATCCCGCGACCTTCGGGTACTCGTGTACCAGAACCACTAGAGCACCACAGTTGGTAGACAGAATAGATAACAAAAAAGAAGAAAATATTATGTACAAGAAGAATGCAGCTGTGAAAAAAATATTTAAAAAAGCGATTAATATTGCTCGATGGAAGTCGTCAGGACAAAATTTCTTCGCCATCATCGCAAAGACAAGTCCATTGGAGGCCACGTCGGATAAACTTGATTCTTTCTTGGACATGCCCTGTACATGCATTTATTATTCTTGATTTCGGCTAAGGCGTACTGAACACCCGTTCCTTCCCTGACCCACTCTCAGTGGCTGATCCAGGGGGGGGGGGACGGTAGGGGCGATCGCCCTCCCCAAAGCCTGTGTAACTCCCCCCCCCCCCTCTTCAGTGCTTTCCACGCACCTCCTATCACCAATTAGGACAAATGAGTGGGACCACTATGAGCACACATTAACAGTATTTATGCTATGATGGGGTTTTTGTGCTAGCAAAAAAAAAAAAAAAGTCATGACCCCGCTCCCCTCTCCGGTGTTACTTCAAGCACCCCCCCCCCCCCCCCCCTAAAATGAGTCGCTGGATCCGCCCCTGCCTACTCTGCTCTTCTTGTCCCTTAAGGTTGCATCTATCATTTTCCTTTCCATGGCTCACTGCGTCGTCCTCAATTTGAGCTGAACCCTTTTCTACAACTGCATATGTAAAGAAATAACCATTTCGGAACTAACTGCATATCGAGCCGCGAGAGTGCAGCGGGCCGCGACGATCGCGACGCCACACGGACGCAACGCGGTCGCTTGATGAAAACTTCAACGTCTCTTTCGACTTCGGCCACCAAAGCGTCGTGCTAATTACAAGGTGCGTGCTCGTGGGTCCCACCTCTCCAACTGCTGCGTGGATGCCCGCAGCAGCGGCGGCAGCGTTGCGTACGCTACGCGAGGGGTGAAAGCTCACCTCCTGCACGAAACGACCGCGGTATAATTACCGGTAACAGCAAAGCACGGGGCGCGCAACCTTCCTGTCAATGACGGGTCTCTCGGCTTCGTCGAGCTTGCGTGTGAGATTACGCAGCTATGGCACGGCGAGGTATGCGGCAAGTAGTCGGTGCAATATGAGGCCTGCTGGGCTGCTCCCAGTTTTCAATATGTGCCTAGGAGTGTTCACAGGGGGGAGCAGGGAGGTCACCCCCCCCCCCCCCCCCCCCTTAATCATCTGAGTGGGGGAGCTAAGTGTGCCCCATGCCTTTCCTCAGTCGGATCTGCCCCGTCAATTATTAAATATGGAAGGTTATGGCCATGCAAATTTTTGTCGTTAATGACGGCATGGGACAACCCCTATGCTGCATTCCAAGAACTATGTACTTCCAGGCTTTACAACCGAAAAGCCTGGGCCCAAAGCAGAACCATTGTCAGGAGTACGGCATCGCTTAATTTTCAATTTTGCATCCATTGAGAAGCTTAATTGCTTTCAGACTTGACCAACATGTGATCCCCCCCCCCCCCCCAATGGAGAACCATTCGCACGCCTATGATGAGACCTATACGGCTGCGCTCACTTTTCAATAAGTGCGCGCGACTGCGCCCAGTCCCAAGCACCATGTACCTACATAGGAGAAAGGCTATCGTAAAATGTGCCACCTCGTCTACTCAGTGGCTCGACTTTCAGCACGTTAAGCACATGAGAACGAGAAAAAGAGATTGCGGGTTACTCGCCTCCTCTATGCTCGTAATTTCGGGTCATATGACGCGCCCGAGGCTTCACCTGGCGCGTAGGCAGAGCCCCGGTGAGCGCCCGCGGAGAGGTGAAATGTAATTGGCGTCAACGGCGCTACTAATGCGCGAGCGCTCTTGGCTGGATTCAACTCGTTGTTTCGGCATATCGTGGGCACATACAAAACGATCGTGCTTCAAGGTGTTTCACTTCAAAACAGTGCGAGATTTACGGAATTGCAGAGAGGGGTAAGCATGAGCCATGGCTTCCGCTAGCCTGTTGCTTTAAAGTAATTGCAATGATGAGTGAGGGAGAGATAGAAAGAAGTGGAAAGGCATAGAGATTAGCCAGACGAGCGTCCGGTTTGCTACCCTGAACTGGGGATAAGGGAATAGGGAATTAGGAGGAGAAAATGAGAGAGGGGGGTACTGCAGGTACACAGGAGTACAGTCGGTCACTGAGGCTGGAGTTACACTGACTTACACAACTTCAGCGCTGACATTCGATTGGGGAATCGCAGCCTTTGCGGGGGGCACTGGGTGAGCCATGGTGATTACTGAAGCGCTGAAAACACTGGATTAAGAACCTCTAGCTGTTACAGGGCAGTTCGGGATGTAGGAGTATTCAGGAAGAGGAGGAAGAGGGAAGGAATGAAAGACAGGGAGGTCAACCAGACGCGCGTCCGGTTTGCTACCCTGTACTGGGGGGGGAAGGGGTGAAGGGATTAAAAGGAATAAGAGGGAAGAAAGCATTGTCACGGTACGTGGGCGCCTGTCCATTGCATGCCTACAATCGGTCGCTTAACCCGGTCGATTTAAAAAAAAACGTATCAGTGCTCGCGTCGCTTTGCTGGCCTGCGACGCGTAGAGCCACGATCCGAGGATCTTCTCTGCAGCTTATTCAACAGCATGAGTATGGTGTCCATAAGAGACCGAAGCATCGCAGCAATGGCCTGGTCTTTCTCGGGCAAGTCGTGGGGAACCAGCGCCGTGGTTGCCTCGACCATTGTCTCCTGCCACCATTGAAGTCGCTGTGGGTTTTACTTTGGCTTTGGCTGCGGTTCTGGCTGTGGCTCTGGCTGCAGCTTTGGCAATGCCAGCCATGCTTCAATGTTCATGGGCTCTGGTGTGGTCTTGTCCCTAGAGGTGCACTCAGAACGTGTCTGGTAGGAAGCAGAAGATGAATAAGGATGAATACATAGCAAAACCTCCGTTCCCGCTATATGACGTAACGTCAATGAACGTATTAGATGCGTCCCCTCCGTATAGTCCGTCCCTCCTTCCCACTTCCCGCGTCCCACACTACCACAGCGCATGCGCGTCCCCCTCCCCCCCTCTCTCTCCTCTCCTACGCTCACCCCCTTTCTCTACTCTAGGAATCCTCTACTCTACGGAGCGGCGCCCGCGTCCGACATCCCCACAGAGCACGCGCGTCCTCTCCCCTCTTTCCTACGCTCACCCCCCTTTTTCTACTCTGGGAATCCTTTACTCTACGGAGCCCGCGTCCCGCATCCCCACAGCGCATGCGCGTCCTCTCCGCCTCTCTCCTACGCTCACCCCCTTTCTCTCCTCTAGGAATCCTCTACTCTACGGAGCGGTTCCCGCGTCCCACACCCCCCCCCAGCGCATGCGCATCCCCTCTCTCTCCTCTCCTACGGTTCCCCCCCCGTTCTCTCCTCTAGGAATCCTCTACGGAGCGGCGCGCACGACAGGTGGTGCGACAGCTGCATACTCCGCTGGGAGCACCACGGTAGTTCCGCGTTATGAAAATGACGGAGCGCGCCTCATTCTCTCTCATGTGCAGCGCCGCGATGAGCGCCCGGTCGACACGCATTCTATGTGCATTCTAGGTCGACACGGAAATTAGCCAGACAACCGAGACTTTCATACACGTTACAGAGAAGATTTCGTGAACAGTGGAAAAAGATGAACAAATGTAGAAATTGGCAGCCCTGTTTAATAGGCCAACACCGCCTATTAAAAGTACCTATTCGACCAAGCAACCACTTTCTTGGGTGCAACATTACCGCGGTTCAAATGGAGCAATGTGTCAATTTTGTGACGCCTGAATCTGAAATGTGACTGCTACAGACTTGCTGTACAGGCCGGCATTTAAGCCGTCTTCACCACCTTCGTGCAACAGGTCTCAGGCCTGATCGACCACTCCACCTTAATCGCTGGAATCACGGACCGCTCCACCGCTCAGTGTTAGACTTCATACATAAAGAAAATTTGAACATGTATTTTCGGACACCGCGCAATCCTGTACCTGAGGGCAGGCTTTCGAAATTAAAAAAAAAGAAAAAAAAGCTAACCACCATTCGCGTCTCTAGGACTACTAATAAGTTTTACCAACCAACCAACTTCTTGAATTCATGTATTCAGGTTTGCAGATGACTAAAGACTGCACTTCTTTCTACCTCCGCCGAGGAGAGCATCCGGAATTTTTCGTTCGGAACTTCCCGCCACTGAAATGTTGGCAGAAACTCGTTGCAAGCGTACAAATGAAATGCAACGCTTTAGTTTCTGGTTCCCTGACGAAATGTAACGAATTAAACCTCACTCTTATCTTATCACAACCGACATAAAGCCAAGATGAAAAGGAGAATAGAAAATTAAGGCAGCACTGGCAAAGCGTAGCTTCCTGGAAACGTAACTAGTTCGTGTCGAGGCCCGTAACAATTTCCCCACGCGACCCCTTCACCTCCAGATTCTCAACGAGTTCTTCCCGAACCTTCGCTGTGCGGAAGACGTGGGAAAACTCCGTGTGGGCGAACAAAAAAGTCGAGCGGATTGGATGTGAGAGCGCAGAACAGAACAGAAAAAAAAAAAGAATAAAAAGGTCAGTGAGATCACGGCTTTCCCTCGCTGCGTAAGCTGGGAAGTTCCGCGGCGTTACAGCCCCGCAATGCACGAGCACTCACACATGCAACGGCAACAGCGCCGAACGAGGGCAGAGTCGTACATACCGCAAGATGCGGCGTATTATCCGAACCGTCGTATTATGCGGAATACCGTTCGGAGCGAAGAAATAGAGGGAGGAAAATTATTTGTGCATGACTGAAAGGAAAGATATTTCTTCAATGACAATATCTGGGATTACCCGCGCCAGAACCACCATATGATTATGAGACACGCAACAGTGGAGGGCTCCGGAAATTTGGACCACCTTGGTGTTCGTTAACGTGCACTGACATCGCACAGTACACGGGCCTCTTACATTTCGCCTGCCTCGATATGCGACCGTAGCAGAACGAATCGAACCCGTGACCTTCGGGTTCAGCAGCCGAGTGCCGTAACCACTGTACCACCACGATGGACAGAAGATATTTCTTCAAAATGATGTAACATCCCCTGCGTAGTCGGCTCACGTAGTCGGCTCCACCGTTCACCAGCAAAGCCCAGTGGCAGAAAAACACATCAGGGTGTCTAACTGCCGGCTGTCGTGTATAGACAGTATATAGCGAGCTAAATACGGCGCTTCAGTGTGTTAGCGAATCAAGGTTGCCCGTGGGTGTACCTTTGCGCGTTCACGTGTGCATACATGCCGTGTTAAGAGCTAAGAGCTGTCGTGAATCTCAAATATTTGTTTGACAACCCGCACACACGCACGCACCCAATGCCGGAAACCACAATGATGAATAGACTCTTGCCAGGTTTCACTAAAACTCAGTCAGCTCGAACACGCGTTTCTGTTCAACAGTGAATCGATAGAATTTCGGCCCCTGCTACGACTTAAGCGCGATTTCCAACGGCAAATACATATTAAGTAGAAGTCGTTACGGCACATACAGCATAGCTCCTCGAGGGAGGGGGAAGCGAAACGCGAGCGCCTCCCGCAAGAATGCGTGACGCAACAAGAAGGCCGCCATCGCCTCTGCATCGCCCCCCAGGGGTCAAGCAATCAGCAAGCAGCCACCGAAAAAAAAAATTATAATAAAACAGGTGAAGAAGAAAGCAGACCGAGGTCAGAGGGGGGAAGAAGGCGTTCTTCCAGGAGCCGACGGTTTGGGTTGCCCCCCCTCGGGCTGACCAACGCCGGAGCACGGCTTCTGACGGCGACAGGAGCAAGAAGGGGGGATGGGGGGAGAGAGAGAGGGGGGAGAGAAGGGGTCGTCGCAGCGCAGTAGTAATACAACCCTCTCCCCTCGGCGTCATCCCGCCGTCGCCGGAGGCGTACGCGGGTGGCCCGACTCCTCTTGTGATGGATACGCCTGACATAAGAGGAGAGCAACAGCGAGATGAACCGAGGAGCGGGAGGAGGAGGGACGGAGGAGCTCGCGCATCGCAGAAAAAGAAAACCGGGCACCGCCGCAGCAGCAGCAGTCTCTGGCCGGCCTTAGAAACGACGCGAGAGTATAATCGCCTCGCAGGCGGGACGTCTCCGTCGCGCCAATTTAGGCGTCAATGCCGTCAGATTGTTTTTTCCTGTTTGCGTTATCGTTGTTGTTCGCCGGCCGAACTCCTCGAAACTTCCGTCCGTCGAATGGGTCGCGATTACGCGGCTTCCTCGTAGATGCGAGCGCGAAACAAGCAGGGTCTCTTATGTATTCACCTAAGACGACACGAAGGCTAAAGCCATCTTCTTTTTATTCTCGGTGGATTGTATTCATCCTCCCTCGCCTCCCCCCGAAAACTTATTGCACTTAACGTGGTTTTGCACAGCCTCCGTGATCAACCCACCTTTGACCAAGCGACGATCTCACGCGGTTACGTCACGATATGTGTCCTCATGGTGACGTCATGATGACGCCACAAATTTCGGTGAAATGTGACGTCATCATGCAATCATCACGTGATGATTTCTTTTTTTTTTTTGCATCACGTTTGTTGACACCGCCGACGCGCAACGCTGACGGTCAAATTTCGCGTTTGATTAGTCATCAAAGCAGGGCCGTAGCCAGCAGGGGTGGGGCCCTAGCCCCCCCCCCCTTCCAAATTCGGATGGAGGGGGGGTGTTTTACCGAGAATAAATAATGAAAATAGGTGGTTTTGAAGGTTCTGACGAAGCAGTTGCCTTGCCCAACGTTGCCCGCCTCCACTGCGCGGCCGTCGACCCAAGTAGAAGAATAGTGCCCTTCGGCACGTGGCACTGATACAGCACCGCTCTGAGGAGTTCGGACAAGCAATCACAACTTTGGGCTGTCCAGAGGGCCCACGATAGGTCTCGGCGTGACTGTCCCGTCGTGGGAGCGGCCCGCCGTGTCCTTTAGGGCACACGCCTTCGGACTTTCATTAATAAAGCTTTTCCAAACCAAACTGCTCAGAAGGGAACTTTGCAAGCCTTGCCCAAGTTGCGGTTGACCTCGTGATCCTCCGTACGAAAGGTGCGGCGAGCACACAGGCATACTTTTGGCTGTATTGCACACTGGCGCAGAGGCACGGCACTCAGCCACTTAGAGCGTAGGGGTTCGTTTTGCGGCACTCAGCGGAGAGTCACGTCGGTTTGTTTGCTGCAGCTCAAGCGGTATACACCATTCGAACATCCGGCAACATCACATGTAGGCGGCATTTTGTCAAACTATCCGTCACAGCGACTTCCGTGAGCGTGCAAAGCACACGCAGCAGTACGTGATACCGAAGCTACCACTGAGACCGCTGAGGCGACTGAGGCGGGACCGTGTGAGCGAAGCGCAGTTCGGAGAAAACGGAACTTCTGAACCACTCGCGCGGTTCCCCATGGTAACGCCAAGCAAATCTTTTCTCCACGAATAATAAAAAAAAAAAAACGGACAAGCAGCATTGTATTTTGTGTTGTAATGCACGGAAGGTTCTTTTTCTATTGCAACTGGTCTGATTACTAGTGATCAATTGTACTCGGAACTCTTGACGTCATCGGGATCATTCAAAATATCCCACTCGTGGCGCATGTGGTGTCGTCCATTTACCTTAATTTCTCGATTAGTGATGAAGTACTGCCTGTTGATAATATTGACGTTTTAGACGTTCTCAAGCATTGGTCTCTCCCTCTGACGTAAATTGCCTTTAGTGTCCCTTTAATAAAGGCCGATCGACGCGGACCGCGCAGCAGAGCGACCAGCAGCCGCTTCCGTCTTCAGGAGCTGTTATGTTGTTCACACCACAGGGGCAGGGCACAGGATACAAGTTGCGTTCATAGAGTGTCACGCGGAGGTTGCGTAATTGAAAAACGTGATTACAAAGTGGGCCCAGGAGGTGAACGCATGAATTGGTAATGACGTAAAGCGACTCCGAACGTTACACAGTGGTTCGCGCCTTGTCGATAGCATCACGATCTGACCGCGGAGGGTGATGGATGATTAGGAAGGCGCATTTATGCGGTGCCGAAGGGTTCGTTAATCTGCTAAGTAGACTTGTGTCTTTAAGCCTTAAGGCGTTGAAAATCGTGATTCCGATCACGTGAGCAGAGCAGGTCTGAATTTGGTCACGATGCGATTCACCCCCCCCCCCCCCCGCCATCCTAATCAACAGAAGCGCTACTCCTTCCATGCCGCAGTATTTACTATCATCATTATTTTATTTATTTATTTACATACACTGTCAGTGCCTTGAGGGACTATAACAGGAAGGGGGGGGCAAAAAAAGTGAAAAAGTAGTAAGTAAACAGATTACTGATACATACTTATATGTACACACATGTACATATCCGTATACCTATATACACATAGATACTCATACAGATATACACATATAATATCGAGAGAGTTAGCGCAGATTTTTGTTTGGCCATAACTGCAAAAGTATATATATCACATAACATTCAAAATATGGTTACTATGGTTATTGATAGTTATTTTAGAACGTGAAGTTTCAAGCTAAAACAAATCGCTTTGATAGAAACATGGTACGCCGATGATTTTAAACAGTATTCACACAAGCATACAGGGGTACAATGTTTCAGTGAGTAACAGGCGCACATTAAAAGCAATAATGTAGAGACCTAAATGATCATTATTAGAATCCTTGAAATCATATCGTGATACTTATCCTGCGGCACAGTCTGTCCCATTTATTAATTGTATTAGATTGTAAACTATTATGTTTAGTAAGTGTACAGATATATAACTTTCTTGATCTTAAAAAGAGCGTCATCTGAGTGTTTCGTCCCAGCCCTAGCGCCAACCCTTTACGCTGTGGTTACGTCGACTGAAGCAAAACCTGCCTCTCTCTTATACTTTCGTTTTGCCTCCGTTTGCTCACAGGGGGGCGTGCACGCATACGGACGTGCTCGCTGCGCGACTAGGTCAACCGGAAGGACAAAATGGCGCCCGTGCGTACGTCGTCACGGTGGCAGCGACGCCTCAAACTCGCCGCTCTCGAGGCATCATCGTGGCGGGTCGTCGGGGCCGAGCAAAGCCGAACGAACGGCTGCAGCGTCGCTGACAGGGGGGGCCAATCAGGGCAGCGATCGCCGCCCCGGTTGACGCGACGGCCGACGGAGGAGCAATACAACTATAATACTCTGTAGCTGCAGCCTTGAAAAAAGAAAAGAAGATGACGTTGTATAGATCGTGATGCGGAGTGTTGCATAGGTGAGCCAGGAAGTTTCATTACGGCGAGGCTTCCCTGAAGGAGCGATGCGTCCCGTCCGAGATGAATCGCAAACCGGATGATGACTTCGGCGATCTCCCTCGTGTGTTGTCACGATAACGCATGCGCAATCTGTATAGATGGCTTGCACGTGACGTCACGGTCGCAGCTTCTGGACGTACTGGCGCTCCACGATGGCGGCTTTGATGACAGACAAGTTGCGGTTAACCTGCTTCAATGTGATAGCGACGTGACAGCAACGCCTCTGGGCGTGAATAACCTGCATATGCGATGCTTCGATAACGTTAATATGACATCGCAAACGTCGCTTCCAACAATGCTGGTGCTCCACAGTGACGTCAGTGCAAGCCATCTATACTCCCGTTGTGTTGAAGCAGCATGCGACGTGACGTACTCGTGGACGTAAAGTATCTGTACAAGGTTCCGGTCAGAGAGACATTCGCTGGAGTCACTAATCCTAAATACTGGACAGCACGAATTCGACACAGGACAAATAAAGCACAGTGGTACACAGCACAAGCGCTATACTCGCAACTGCGTCAGTGTTCTTTTTCCGTTCTGTGTCTAATCCGTGCTATCAAGTATTTAAGATGATGGAACCAACTAGCCCAGCAACGAATTTTGTTAAGGTAGAGTCATTAATGCCCATAGACTCGAGTCGCCAGAAAGATTGTGGGACTTATGCTGTAGATTCTTCCTCTTTTGCACGCTGACAAGAAGGGGAGTTTGCACGGTCCGAAAGGGACTTCTAACAAACTGGTCCTTTGTACTGTCCAGCCAAATATAGTCTCCTTTACCACTAGACCTGGGTCATCTAGACATTGGGTGGCGTCATCCGATGGTTTTAGTACCGGGTTTCGGTACCGAAATGTAGATACTGAGGCATCAACTGGTATGAAAAAAAACTCAGCCTTTCAAGGGCGGAGCACTTTGGGGGGCCGGGCTGTGGTATGCGGTAGTGTGCTGTAGTATACTGTCGTCTTCATTTGGCGTAACGCTCTATGTGTGTAGCATATTGAGCGCGCGCTCGCGCCAAGGAGAAATCTTCATCCTCTTGTTCATCGAGCGCCTTGATGATGATCACTTATGATCAGCAAAAAAAAAAAAAAACACTGCGCTTGGCGCAACGCAGGCAAAATCACATATAAAAATAGAAAAAAAAAAGGAAGAAGCAAGAGCGAAATAGAAAGAAAGAGAAAGGGAGAAAATAGGAAGAAATAATAAAAAGAGCAAGAAAAGAGAAAGAAATAGACAAAGAAAGAGGAAGAAAGAAATAGAAATAAAGAGAGAAAAAAAGACAAAAAAACAAGCAGAAAAGGAAAGAAAGAAAGGAAGAGAGGGGAAAAGGAACAAGAAAACCAAAGAGAAACAAAGAACGCTGCCCAGCTCGGCACTTCCTCCAGGCTTGGCATCCCTAGTGCGAAGCTGCCTGAATTTTTTTTTTTTTTACTACTACACAGTTACTTCGAAGCATGGCTGGTGAAAATAACTAAACAAGCAATCATCATTCATAAGGTAGTTTCTTGCAATATTTACGAATTAGATGTAGCTCCTGCTCCTGCTGCCACCTTCTGACACTGGGGACATCCACAAAGAAAATCTTCGGCGCACCACGCGAGCTCTCATACCTCCGCGTGGTCATGACCTCCCGAGTGGACTTACTCGTCAAGAGGAGGTATCGCTCCGAAGGGTTCGCGTGAGTGCAACTGTGACGCCTTCGCGCGAGGTGGGGCTACACCGACACAACTTCAAGCTGCCCATTTTGTCCTGCGCCGGTGCGGGAAGCATGCAGACCTGAACCACCTCCTATGGACATGCCCTGGGCTTCAAGCGGCTCGTCGACGCCATCTGAGGCGTGCGGGACTTCAGCACACCAGGCCGCCTGACTTGCAACGATGGATATACGGTCCGAAACATAGGTCCCTCCTGGACTTCATGGAGGAAACGCAGCTACACAGTTTTGTGTAATGTGTATTGATGCCGTAGGGCAAACTCACGCAATAAAAAAAAAAAAAAGATAGAAAAGCTCTGAGGTGCATAGAGTGGAAGATGCTCCATTTTCGAGGCAAACCTCCCCATGCTCGAAGAGAAACGGGTTGTCAAACAATATGCGCAATTACCTGACGACGGATAATGGACACTAGCTAATAAAACATGTGAAGTGTCGCAAAAGGCTCATTCGGCAAGCTTTGCCTGCGCGTATCTTTTGAATACAGAAAAGACATGTGCAAAAATGACGCCCCTTACGCTGCGCGAGCATTGTGGTTTTGGCAACGAAGAGCACTCCGAGACATCCACAATCGTCCGCGCATACACCTTCGTCAAAGCATTTACGGCGCACTCTTTCACACACCGAGGTCATCTCGGACAAGCGACGCACCCCGAAGCGCTTCTCGGGCGGCCGCTATACACGAGTCCTAGAACGCGAGCGTCCCCTCCGAGGCCATGGACTCATCCACAAACCAGCACAAAGCGGCAAACCCTTTCCTTGTCAGTACATCTGCGAGACGATCAAGACGAAACCATTTTCCAAGAGGTAACGCTTTCTACATGTATACAGTGCAACATTCGCATCTCCTGTTCTCCGAATTAATGCACTTTTCTATCGGGACCCAAAGAAAGCGTGCGCGCAGAAGGTGCAAGAGAAGAGGCAGAAAA
The DNA here is from genome assembly GCA_030522465.1 of Rhipicephalus appendiculatus. Lineage (NCBI taxonomy): Eukaryota > Metazoa > Arthropoda > Arachnida > Ixodida > Ixodidae > Rhipicephalus > Rhipicephalus appendiculatus. Next base: position 9,973,638 of record JALIZH010020216.1, read on the forward strand.
GAGACACCTTCACGTCCACACAAGGACACACAGGTCTTCTCTGTGCCGAGCGAACAAGAAATAACAAAAGGTGGTATACACCACGAGCGAGGAAGCCTCTGCCAAGGTTCTCGAAACACATCGACAAAAGGAAGAAAAGAAACAGGATTGACATGTAGAACACGACTACCGACGCCAGCCAAGCGCCTCACAGGCGTATCGTGGTGATTCATCGTCATCGACTTGCGCACACGGGGGGGCAATAACAACATATAATTCTACAACAAAAGGAATAACAAAACAGACCGCCCTAGTGCACGGCCAGCCGCACAGCTCAAGACTCTTCCCGTCTAGCTGCAGCCCGCATTTAAAGAGGAGAGCCACAACGGAAAAGCTATAACCCTCGTCGTCTTCAGGCGCGATGGCTTTGCGAATGAATCACCCCGGAACGGGGCAGCAGTGACAGCTCGGCCTCTAGAGCTCTCGCGAGGAGTGTCGAACCATCGAGTCGGCCGCGAGCCTTGCCGGAAAGATTGGCAAGCCAAGGTCGTTCCCTCCCTGTGGTCTTCGTGCCTTCATTCGGGCTGCCATCGCTCAATCGACGCCCATGGCGTTTTTCCGTGCGCGGGAGACCGTGCTTCGGCGAAAGAACGGCGGTCAGCAGAGACGGACGCTGTTGGGGCAGCGCGTCCCGGCCCGGATCGAGAGATCGTCGCTGACGTACGCGGGGCCGTCCCAGACGTCCGCTTTTACGAACAGCCCTGACCGACTGACCGACGGACGACGGACAGATCAAATCGCCCCCAGCAGATACGCTTGAAAGACAATGCCCCAATACCCCCCCTTTCGACGCAGTGAAAGCGGCCAACGTCAGTGAGAAAAGTATACAGCAACGGGCATCGCGCTACTGGCGTACAGCCCTTTGATGATGTGCCTCGAGTGAGATCGATACCACTATAATGTGCCGTAAATCCGAACACTTGTACACAGTGATGCTTACCTGTGAGGCAGTTGCGTATGTTGCACAGGGTGGTATGTATTTTTAGATGCGAAGCATCTTATGCTCGGGGCGTCCGTCCCTTCGGGCTATGTCCGTCCCTCCTTCCCACGTCCCACACCACCACAGCGCGCATGCGCGTCTCCTCTCTCTCTCCTCTCCTAAGCTCACCTTCTTTCTCTCCTCTAGGAATCCTTTACTCTACGGAGCGGCCCCCGCGTCCCACAGCCCAACAGCAGATGCGTCCCCTCCCCCCTATCTCTCCTCACCTACGCTCACCCCCTTTCTCTACTCTAGGATTTGTCTACTACGGAGCGGCGCCCGCGTCCCACAGTGCATACGCGTCCCCTCTCTCTCCTCTCCTACGGTTCCCCCCTGCTCTCCTCTAGGAATCCTCGACAGGGGATGCGACAGCTGCATACTCCGCTGGGGCACCACGGTAGTTCCGCGGTATAAAAATTACGGAGCGGGCCTCTCATTCTTTCTGCTGCGCAGCGCCGCGATGAGCGCCCGGACCGCTGCCGTGAAACGAGAGCGGCGGCGTTCCTCCCGCTCAAGCTAATTATCTCCCCGCTGCTTCGCATCCACACATGCTTCCCTTTAGCGGGAGATGGGGAATTTTTTTCAAGGGCCTGGTCTTTTATGTGTTTTCCTTTTCTTGTATTACGTACAGGTTCACGGGAAGCACAGATGGAACGGCAGCAACAGTTACGCTTCCATAGTTATTTGCTCTCGAAGCCGACGACAGCATTTTCCGATGTCGACGCAGCAAATGGACACCACGCAGATATAAAATAATTAGGTAAGCTCCAGGACAACTGATAAGCTGTCGATGGGGAGCCAATACACCATAAAGGTGGCGTTCATTGATCTTCGATCCGTGTTGCACGTTACTCTGGGTCTTATTTCTCGGGTAAACCTGGACAACAAGAAGTGTTCTACAGGAATATGAGAGCAAAATGTGACACACGCGAGCACAAACACGAAGATTTTTAAAGAGAAAGCTATAGGTGGGTACGCTGGCGCCCCCCTTTCGCGAGACTCCATTCCGGCGCTCTTGGTTTGTCAGCTATCGGCCGATAGCAGCAATCTGCTGTATGACGTCATTCAGCAACCGCCGCCAGCTCCGAAGAGAGTGAGGAGAGGGCGCTTGAGAAAGTGGCAACTTCGCGATCCGCTTGTCAACCCTCCTTGCCGCGCATGACTGCAAGATGTTCCCCACACGGGGAACATCAGAGTGTTAGCCATCATTATCAAGCAGTACCCGAACGTTGGTCGTCAATAGCACCTGCATGTATTAGGCCAGTAAATACGGTATGCACAGTGGCGGTCAAAATTTTACGGACCACGGGAGCGCGTGGCTAAACAGCACCGCGACGCCTTCTGACGGCTGCCTGCGAAGCTCGAGAGCGCGCACCGCGCGCGCGCCCCTTTTTACCTGCCAGCCAGCTCGTTCGCTTCTTTCAACAGCGCGCGCCCCGGAACGCCAGAATAAGCGCAAGGTGTCACTTCTGCTGTAGCCGGGGAACTACCGAGCGGTGATATCGCGATGAAAACACGTAATTTGTACAGGCAATGCTCGGTGCGCGCCGCATTCTATGCCTTAGTCCCAGACGGTCCGCGGTGCCGCGAACATGCATACGGCGCAGTGTTGTACGGAACGGCGTTCCAAGGAACGACGTTCCAGGAACTAGTTCCTTTTTGGAGGAACGGAGGAACGCCACCGTTCCATTCAGGATCGCTGGAACTGTAACGGTAACTCGTTACGTTTACGAGGGAACGGTACAGGGAACGACGTTCCTTTTGTAAACGTTCCACGGCAGTCATCAGGCGCACGCACGCAGCCCATCACACAGAAGAGGTCGGATGGGCAACCGCGTAAGGCGCTAAAATGTACCACTCGCCTATCACGTGACTTTGATGCATGCTGGTTTTCACTGTAAAGCGCCTGCCGCGGGCGCAGGGTAGCGAAAGACGCTGAGACTGACCCCGTGTGGGAGAAATAACTGATTTTTTGTGTCGTAAAAAGAAATTATCATCATCATGAACCGGCACATGCTCTCTTCTGCCTCTTCCTCTTTTGCTTCGCTCCCAGAACACGTGCCCTGGTTTGTCCGGCGCAGAATGCAATAACTCTGATGGACGACAGAACGAGCACAGAGAGAGCGAAAGAGACACAGGGGAAGCGAAAGCGAGAAATTCTTGGCCAAAAAAAAAATTTCGGCAAGGCGAAATTCGAGACCGCCTATCCAGGATCCGAAGGCGAGCGTCGTAACCACTCGGCTATCCACTTTTTTCTTTCATAGTATTTATTCAACATAGGCATGACACTTGACAGTAAATCAATACAGACAGGGAACTAATATGGTCAGTGTACTCGTATCGTGACCCAACGATGAACACACAGCAGGAAAGAATTTGCATTCACAGAGCGAATACATCAAGTAACGTCCATTACGATTTATACACGTGAGCGTAAACACCTCCCCAATGCAAATAACATTCTGGCTGACCTTCCATTTGCTCGTAGTATACATTTCTTAGCTGAGTGACCATCCCAATGAAGTGGGATATTGACGAAATTATTGGCTCTGCGTTTCTCTGCAACATGCGCGCACACAGGGCGTAGCATAGCCTTGCCTAGTAGAGTATACTAAAGCCCCTCCATGCGTTTTCCGCCGGCTAGGTTAGTCATAAAAAGCGGCGGTAGACGCAATGGAGGGGCTTTAGAGTATACCAATGGGGTGAAAAAGGGAAGTAAGGGTGACGAGAAGGGTAGAACGAGTATAGAATAACAGAGAGAGAGAAGGGAAGATATATAAATAAAGAGAAAGAGAAAAGTAGATAAAAGAAAGGGAAGAAAGAGAGATAAAGATACACAGAGAACAAAATATACAGAAATATGTTCGCTGACTGCAAACAGGGGACTTTACTAAGTTGCAGATATATATCCTGGACATTATTTTCGAATCACATTGAAATATTGAATCAGCACTGATTAAACGCCTAAGTATTGTCCCTTTTCATGGGGTTTCCTGTGCAATAAATTTATTTATATTGGTTCATTGGTGGATATCACTATTTGAATATCTGAAGCGCAGTATCCTGGCTGCGCCTTTGAAGACCGAAGTGGAATGTGCCACATGTGTTAGACTTGGAATAGACGAGCACGAAAGTTGTAGTAGGGCCGGTGGCCTCTAAAAAATTCGTCTATGAGCGTTTATTTAGATTCCTCTCAAGTACGTATAACCTGCTGGCGGCGGTGTTAAATTCGTATAAATATATGCAGCTCGATTTGAGCTTTATATTGCTGACTTTATTTTGTCTAAGGAATATCCGACACTATGTTTTGATTAAAAACTCACATGTAACGTTATTGTAACGACACGTTCCAATTTTCGAAATGTAACTGTAACGAGTTCCTTTTGCATTTGAGGAACTTGTAACGGGAACTCGTTCCAAAATTGGGGAGGAACGAGGAACGAGCTTTCGTTACAGTTTTAGGGGAACGTGTACAACACTGATACGGCGTCAGTTTTTCGAAAATCGACCTTTGTGATAAGGTTACTCAACAACTTTCATTCATGTAGGCCTAACACATGCACGCTGAAATTTCTCGCGGTGTTCTGTGGAACTGCCTTGCGCCCGTTCATACGCGCCTTGGAAGAAGTGACACCTTGCGCTTATTCTGGCGTTCCGGTGCGCGCGCTGTTGAAGGGAGCGAACGAGCTGGCTGGCAGGTAAAAAAGGGCGAGCGTGCGCAGTGCGCGCTCTCGAGCTTCGTAGGCAGCCGTTAGACGGCACCACGGTGCTGTTTGACACGCGCTCCCGTGGTCCGCAAAATTTTGACCGCCACTGTACGTCATTTCAACTATGGCTGCATGCATATGGCTTATATTACCTACCACTTCACACCTATCCTGGTATTCGAGTTCGAAAACGATCGTTACGGCGTCGTTACATAAGCCCTTCATGTCGCGATGTAGATGACACGCATGCCACGGCAATTCATGTCATGTCCATTCCCCTCTTTCATACGTGCATGTCATGGCTTGCGAATTCCGATTTATTCAAAACAACCAAAACAAGTAATGAAACGATATGACCTCGTCACGACGTAGAGGAATCTCAGTAAATTGATAGACACTGTCAAAGTGCCCTTTGGGTCGCAGAGAAATGACTCGCATTTACGAGCCGTCCGCGGAACTCAAAACACACAACGGGGGACCGCCGGTGAGCGCATCAAACGAGTCAAACCGCCGTTTAGCCGACGGCTCTGACACATTGCTTGCACACGCCACGGGGGACCACTTAAAACGTTCCGCGCTTCAGCTGGCGCCGGGAATCTCTACCGCGAAGGCTGCCGGGAGGGGGGCTGGGCCGCTCGCGTTCCGCATATTTGAGCCCTACCCCAATGTCCAAGCTATAACGGCGCGGAGTGTAACCGAAATTCCAATAAGAGCCACGTCAAAAAAAGCTGACCGTAAGCCCATTTAACCGCACTGACCTCTCCTCGAATACGCCAGTTCTGGGGACTTATTCACCTTCACCGTGGCCTCCGTGATTGGTACAGGCAGTGCAACGGCGCGTTGCCGTAGCCACTAATCACTGAGGCCACGCCTTCACCGACTATCCGGCAGAGATGCCACGGAAGCGCGACGCTCGTGTTTCTCGCGCGCGCGCGTCGGTTATTACGAAAGCGAAAACGGCGCGATCCTCGAAATAGCGAAAAAAAAAAACGAAATGCATCGAACGCGACGCTCCGCAGCCAGGGTAGAACAGCTGTTCTAGCAGGCTGTGTATGCAAGCGTGCGGACGTCTACGCTAGCTGGAAGCGAAGGGCGAGATTGAGGAGCTGTCAGCGTGTGTAAGAAATAAAATTGACGTGCTTTTAGTGCATACGACCACCACTTTTTCTTTTTTTCCCCCCCTTCAATCTTCGAGAATCACCGTCGCGGCCTCGCAACCAAATCGAGGCGCAGCGTAAGAGAAGAAGAAGAAGAAATAAAACGACGCAATGACGAAAGAAAGGCGGCGAAATAAACGCGCGCGCTTCGGGTTTCACGAAAGATAAAAAAAAAAAGGAAAACGTAATATAAGAGAATAGAAAAGTGGTGGCATGCGCCAAAGTCAAACTCCTTCGCCGCCTATGGTCTTCCCTGCCAGCGTCGCCTGGGGCGACGCGCGCGCTTCGAGGCGGAATTGCCGGTTTTACCTTAATTACCTCGCGGGTCGAAGCCGTAATAGATGCCTGCGCTTGCTCGTCATGTCAAAAGCCTTGGCTCGCGCGCTATGCCGCGCTGTTGTAGAAGCGAAGACAACGACAACTATAGGACTCAGCCACGGAGCCAGCCCTCTCGGGCATGCGGCGTGTCGGGGATCCGTTGTCGCCAATCGCGAAGTTCGAGAAAAAATGTTAGTAATAATAATGACATAGTGATTGGGGTGATGGAACGACTTGGCCGCACGCGTTGACGGGCGGAATTTATCCGGCAGGAATGCGAGACCGCGTTATAGGTGACCGTTAGTACGTGACCTGACGCGCAATAAGCTATGGGACAAGGAAGATGGTTACGTTTGACGGATGCTTAAGTACACAGAGTTAAAGGGGCCTAGGCAAAGAGTGTCGTAGCGAACGCTTGTCAAGGTCGTGCAGCATTTTGCTTCCGGTATAAGGACGTTTCGGAGATGCGGCGCTTTTCTATTTTATAGCATGCATGAGTTGGTCCTGAACTTCTATGGCCATGATGGAAGCAAAACAACTCCAGTATACAGGAGGGTAGAACGCGGTTGGTCTAACCACGTGCGAATGAAAGAGCAAGAGAGAGAGAGAGAGAAACGAAGAGGAAAGGGAGGGAGGCTAACCAAGCTTTTGGCTCGGTTGGCTACCGTGGACCTATATATAGGGTATTTCAAATCGCCAAGAAAGTGACAAAGGACGTAGCAGATCCATAAGCCATCGTTGAAAACAGAGACGGGACTGAAAGCTTTTCCAGTAGAGAGTAATAATATCTGGGGTTTTATGTGTGAAACCCACGATATCAATATGAAGTGTACGCCCTAGTGGAGGGCTCCGGAAATTTCGACTGTCTGATGTTCTCTAACGTGCACTGACATCGCACAGTACAAGGGACTATCATTTCGTCTCCACCGAAATGCGACCGCCGCGGCCAGCATGTTAAGAGTTTATACATGGAGGCAAATGTTACACTGACAATTAAAAAGCCACGAACTACACGTGACTGCAATTTTATCTGGTTAAACTTAAGCGGGACTTACGCTTTACTTTCTCTCGCAACAGACACAGTAAACCTACGTCAACACAGACAGTCGGAGAGGTTGGAAAGGGGGGGGGGGGGGGCTAATCACGTTACCATTCGAATCTCGTCTTGTTAGAGCTTTTGTAGGCCCTTTCATGTTACTTTATGAAGCCTATTTCCGTAAGCAAAGCAGTTGCTCTTGGACGTTCCCACGCACTCACATGTCATAGGCATACAGTTAAATCTCGATCTAACGAAACCCTATATACTTAACAAAGTTCCCGATCTAACAAAACTTCCATTCCCAGGCAGGTACCCTGAGGTACGGCCGCTCCACACACCCAAAAAAAGGTTTTTATGTGGTGGCCGTGCCAGAGGGCTAAATGATGTTCTCAACCCGAATGAACGAAACTAGCTTGGCACCTAACCCGATTTAGCGAAGGTTTTGCTGAAATAAGTGAGTAAAAAAACGACGATTTTTTTTTCTTTCCAATTTTGACGCAGGCTAATTTTTCTTCGAGCATGCGCTCTAAGGCTATAGCCCTAAAACTTCCAGCCACCTTAGTCAGGACTCTAGTTCTAGTTTCATATATGTATATCCGGTGCCCGTTTGCTCCAGCCGCGAATAATTTGTACACGTTATGTCTACAGCGTGGCGATAAACTCAGAAAGGCAGTAAAACGAGAGACGAAACTGCCTGGCTTGTTCGCGGCTCTCCGCAACCCGGCACCGTTCAAGTTCACACCGACGAAAGCCTTGACACTCGGTTCGCGGAATGATTGGCAAGGGCGTTAATACCTTCCAGCGTCTCTGCCGCCACACGACATCACTTACGATCTAATTCTGTTCCGTTCAAGCCACCCATTGTGTCCGTGTCACCGAAGCCTGTCACAAAAGCGCGAGGCCCCGAGAGCGCGCCAAGCGGTGTGCACGGTGGCCAGTCGAAGCAAACACAGCCATAGCATATATACTAGATCAGGCCAGCTTCGAACAGCCCGGCTGACGCGATAAGCAGGATGTACGACACCGCTCAAGGTCTGGTTGTCACCCTGTCGTGCGTTAACATGGTTCTCCGTTGGATCATGCGGAAGTGGTCACTTTATTGCTTTGATACGGCGATGATGATAGTGTCTGGTGTTTAATGGTGCAAGGACCAGCTATGGCCATAGAGTTCCATGTCATGTGGTAGTGAATTTCTAGTGTATTCTGAGACGACGATAACGCCTTGATTAACGCAAGCTGTTATTACGACTCGACCTTCAGCTTGACTCTTGTAATGAAGCCAAAGAAAGCATAGGGTACATTATTCGTAGTCTGTTAACTTTAGTCTAATGATTCCCACTTAAATTGAAAGGAATAAGAGTGGACGAACAATTACCCTTTCCGTCGGTGGGACGCGAACCCACAACCTTCGAAAAACGCGTCCGATGCTCTACCATTAGAGCTACGATGGAGGGCGCTCCCTCGTCCACTTTCTTGCAGGGTTTTGAGCTGCAGCGAACTGATTCTCACTTGAATTGAGAACAATTACACTACAGTTTCCCATCAGTTCCTCGGTCAGTTCCTACAATTCCTCGCACGATTGCCCCTTCTTTCATGGCTTACTCGTGGCTAACTCGATTTTTGAGGTTATAACGCGGATTGTCGATTAATTGAAGAGATAAGTGCACAATTCCCTTCAAGTCGCCCCATGGGGAGGTTCTACGTTATGTCGGCTCCTGCGTGCTACATAGAACTCCTGTGGTATTTTGGAGTGATCAAAGTTTCAGACATTGGAAACCCTTTCCTTATGCTAAGAAATTTGAAGTGTCACGATAAATCCGCATTGCGTCCCTCATAAGTTCCTTCCACTGTCAGTTAGCTTGTGTGCTTTGGTGCTGCTGTCAACTGCGGAAAGCTTTAGCGCTTTAGGAAGAAATTAAACTTACTATAACAAATATCGAAAGTACTAGTTGGAAACGAATGACCCTTACGTATATTAGTCAGTATTACGAATAATCGGGTCCGCTTGCGTGAATAACACCATTGATATAGTATAGATTGATGTGCACCGCTACAGTGCCGTTTGCAACCGACAGACTTCGCCATCGCATTTCGATATCGTCGGCACACATGTTTTGCGCTTCCCAGCATTGCCTGTAAGGAAGTATGGGTGCCTTTACAAGACCACTCATGCTATACACATAGCCGTGCGCACGGGGAGGAAAGAAGGGCCCCCCCACCCTTTCTAGTCGTCTGAGGGGGGACGCCAAGTATGCCCTATACCTTTACCATAAGCGTGCGCAGGGTTCCCCTTCAAGGGGGGACGAGGGTTCGTAGCAGCCCCCCCTCCCTATTATATCAATGTATGGGGCTGACTTTGCGCCCCCCCCTATCGCCCCCCTACCTATGAGGGGGGCTGGCTTTGCGCCCCCCCCCCCCCCCCCCCCGTGCGCACGCCTATGACCTTTACTATCCCGTCTGACCTATCCCGCCATTGTTTAAAGTGTAGGGTTCTGGCAATGCATGTTTTTTGGAAATAATGGCCGCCAAGGGACCCCTAATATTGTATTCCAAGAACAATGTACCTTTCTCTCAACCCGTAGGACCGAAAGGAAGGCCGTCGCGAGTAGCCCGTAATCACTTCATTCTCATCTTTGCACCCATTGCGAATCTTCTTTCCTGTCGGACTCGGTTAACGGTTAGGAGGGGGGGAGCGCTCCCCCCCCCCCCCCCCCACCGCTCTTCTTCACCCCTTTCTAATGGAGAAATCTGCGCACGTCTATGGCTATACATAAACTCCTAGTTACACTGTACACAACTAGTCTTGCAACCGAGTGCGGCACTGTAGCTGCTGCTTCGGAATAACGCTAAGAACGTGCAACTGATCGATACAGGTGCGCTACTTTGAGAACGACGCGCCGCTTCTCACCATCGCTCATACAGCAAACGCATCGCCGGTCTAACGAAAGACCAGCGCTGATCCATCTACGACTGATCCTCTTAGGATGTTTACAGTGCCGGCGAATAATTCCAATACAATGCTCGTCGTGACCGCGGGAGTTGATCCGGCTAAGCCGTGGCCAAATCCCGGCGCGCTAGTCTTATACGCAGTTAAGATCGGGGTCTCGATACGGCGTCGAATCGTGTTTGACCGAGCGAACGGGTTACCGCCTCTTTCTCGCGAACTTCGGGGGGCGCGAGCTGTCACATTTGCCGCGCCGTGCGAGCTCCGCCCAGCTCCATCTCCAACCTTGGCACGAACTCGGGTGACTATTATGGTACATTCGACTGGTCGTTTGAGAGCGCTCTCACTGTGTTTGAAAGTGTTGAATTCAACAGCTTTAAACTCTTTAACAAAAACAAGCTGTTATGCAAGTCATGTTTCTCGTTTCTGATCATGTTTTGACCTGGTAATGCTAGTAACAATGGTTAATTGCTATTTTACGTAATTTTTTTTAGCGCCTGCGGAGCGCTCGAAAACGACCAGTCGAATGTACTATTAGTCTTCAAGCGCCAACCCCGGCGCGTGAAATTAAGAAAGGGAAAATAGACAACCACCTGTTTGTAGCACGAAGCCACAGGGAAGTTTTCTTGTGGCTTCGTGATACAAACAGGTAGTTGTCTATTTCCCCTTCTTAGCCCTTTCGCCACCTTGCGGGTTTCCGCAGAACTCATTTGCATTGAGTGAAATTAACTTTATGAACTGCTCGAAGATCTTATCATGCTGCTCCTGTGGTAGCACTTGAGATGGCACTTGTGTTTTCGAGCTGGTCCGCGTCGTCGAAAAAAATGCATTAGTAGTGGCCAGAAAATGCAACACTGAAATAGATAGATAGATAGATAGATAGATAGATAGATAGATAGATAGATAGATAGATAGATAGATAGATAGATAGATAGATAGATAGATAGATAGATAGATAGATAGATAGATAGATAGATAGATAGATAGATAGATAGATAGATAGATAGATAGATAGATAGATAGATATCGGTGGAAGGGATATAGGGAGAAAAGAAGGGGTAGAGAGGGATAGGAAGGGGTGAGGGAGGTGTAAAATCTCTTCATGCGTGACAGCGACAACGAGTACATTGCTCTGCTTTTCTACGGCGATCATTTTTTTTTCACTGCATCTTTATTGTTGGAAATGTAGCGCAGCGAAAACGCACATGCCGGAAACTCGAAACTTCCGTAGATACCGTGGCGGACAACAAAGCAATGTAATTAAAGCGTGTGTGTCTTTGGGCTACTTGAATGAAAACAAGCCGTTAATGATGGCAAGGAAGCCATAGGGGAGGTTCATTGTACTGTTTTGAGTGTGTCGAAGTAATTGTGGCATACATGTGAAGAAAGTAAAGCGGACGCAATGACAACTTCCCGCCGGCAGGGACCGAACCTGCAACCTTCGGATTACACGCCCAATGTTCTTACCAACTGAGCTACGGCGCCGGTCGTCCACTCTTCCACATTATGGGGTATTTTATTTGCATGAAACCTGGGAGTGTTAGCACCGCTCATAGTTATCACGGCAAGTGTGGAACACTCTCTCTTTCTGCCACATGGCATCACGTAACACATGATATCTTAAAGAGCGGACTGCTGACCAATAAGCCCTCACATACTACCTGAAGGCATCATGTCTGCCCGAACGAGTCATTCACTATGAATGAATGAATTAAGGAAGAGAATTTCGAGGGCCCGTTTCTTTGTGATGAAACCTTAATGAAAACCAGCAGTGGATGGAGCCAAGGAAGGCATAGGGAACGTCAATTGTGCTGTGTTAAGTGTATTTGTAGTAATTGTAAAGGAAAGAAGTGTAAGCATAAGGGCTCGTTTGCTCTGCCATTAATATTGTTCTCATTAATATTGTAGTAACTGTGTGACATTGAAACATACAGAGGAGAGCTGACACTGAAGAAAGGAAACGGACGCGGACAAGAAAGAACTTCACTTGTGAGAGCAAAGCGCGAAGCCTTGAGAGTTTTAGGCTATATTAGCTATTGATATTTTCGCATATGCGTGTGTTTCCACACAAATCTACCCCACAGGCTATCTCGCCTTCAAAATTTTGTGTCAGGGCTCCTTTGGCGAACATGTGCCAAAGGGACACAATACGGTTTTTCTTTTGGAGCCGCCTGAAAAACCTGGCGCTGCAACTGCCCATTGCTGTCTTCTTTATCGATGCGTCCACTCCGCCATTAACCGGCCATAGTGCGGTAAGCTGATAATCCAAGCCACAAAGCGAAGCCGGAGCTCTGAACAAGCACGATTTCGCTGCTTGCAGTGCATACGACCATAAGCGTGCGCAGGGTTCTCCTTCAGGAGGTGGGGGGGGGGGGGGGGGGGGCGAAGGTTCGTCGCAGCTCCCCCCTCCCTATTATATTAATGTATGGGGTTGACCTAGCCCCCCCCCCCCCCCTATCGCCCCCCTACCTATTATGGGGATGGCTCTGTGCCCCCCCCCCCCGGTCCCCCCCCTCCCGTGCGCGCGCCTATGCATACGACCATATACCGTAGGTGTCCGCACGTGGGGGGTTAGGGGGGCGCAGCAACCTCCCCTAATCATCTGGAGGAGGCACCAAGTATGTCCCATACGTTTGCTCAGATAGACCCGTCGCTTCATTGTTTAAAGTGCAACGTTATGGCCATACAGGTCTTTGACGATAACGGTAGCCGAGGGCCATTGATGTTGCATTAAAAGGGCTGTTAACTTCCCATTCTTACCCCTGGAACGCCGGGGACCAAGGACAGGCCTTTGTCGTCGTTGTTAGACAGGCACGTCATCGCTTCTTTTTCATTCTTGCATCCATTGCAAAGTTTGTTTCCCTTAAAGCTCGATCAGTGTTCAGGGGGGGGGGGGGGTACTACGGTGAGACTTCACCCCACCCTCGCTCCCCTAAAGAGTAGACCCTGTGCACGCCAATGCAAACGATCCGTCGCAGTTCTACGGCACAGTGTCTTCAAGACGGTGTCCCCAACGAAGCTGGCGAAATTAAAATCCCAATGACGGATCGGCGGGACAGGAAATGCAAAGAAACCAATGACATCTCGAATAAGCACGACACACTAGCCATATTCAGCGCACCCACGTCACTATACAGAAGCGTGTCGATAGTGTAGCGTAATTACCGCGCGGCACGTCGCCTCGATTTATGCAAGTCGCGTGGTGCCCGCGATCTGTATAGTTTAATGACGTCCCTGAAGCCGCGCCTGCAGGTCTCACAATCGCGACAGGGCAAGTTTAGTTGCGCGCGACGCCGCGCAGAGCGCATAAATCGTGGCAGCGCCGTTTGTGATACGTGCGAGCAGCTTATCGAACCCCTTTCACCTGCATCTCTAACGGCGAATGACCACAGCCGTAGCATTCGGTGCACTGCACGTAACTTCCCACTTCAAAAAAAAAAAAAAAAGGACGTCCCCCGGGAGAAAGCGCAAGGAGCGGCGGCCCCTGGCGGGGGCAATTTGCTCAGGAATGAGCACGAACGCATTACGTCACACGGTGGCCCCGTACAGCACGCGCTGCGTAGGTACTGCGGACGCTATAGTGTGGCTTAAGAGAGTGGCTTAAGAGTGTGGCTTTTTTGTTGTCGTTGTCTTTGATGAAGAATGCAGAACGCTGGTCGAAGACCCTGCGGTGGACACGTGGGCAAACTCACGCTCGCATACATGTGCAAAGGCGTATGCTCTCAAACGCGTTGGCCGAAACGTCCGGCCGCCCAGCCGGACCGCGCGCGGGAAAACGTCCATCCGTGCTTTCGGAAGGAAGTGATGCGGAACGCATTTCTCGCGAGATTCCGATCAACTGACGCGAGAGCTACCTTGTCAACGGCTCTTCAACAAATAGAAACAAAATCAAAGCAAAAATAACGCGCGGAAGAATCATGGGAGGTGTTGTGAGAACGAGGTAGAGAGAGAAGGGTGGGTCTATGAATCTACACAGATTCTTGGAAATGGGCGAGGGTTTACACGCCGAGGTGGCGAAATTATTGCCGTTTTGACGCTTTCGCGCGCGCACGCGCGCGCACTCTTTACGCTTCGGTGCCCGCGAGGGGCCGCACATTGTCTTGTGACGGACCAATCGACCGGCGCTGTGCGTATCAGTGTTTATAATCTCCTTTCCGCACTGCTGGCGCGCACCTGCCGTTAAGTGCGAGTGCTTTTTACAGAGAGTGCGTCGCTTTATTCTAACCTGTAGCACGATTTATAGTAATCAAGGTTGAAAAAAAAAAATGGCAGCCTTTCGATTCGCGTCTTTTTGCATTTCTAAGCAACAAGGCTGAAATTATCAATAGAATAAAACCTTTCCGAAATTGCTCATTCAGCCTATAAGCATGTGCGCGATATGCATTCATTTTCTCTCTCTGCTTGGTGACACGAATGCGAAGGATCACGAAATGCAGGGACGGGCGAGGAAAATGCGACCGGAGTCTGAAAGACAAGACGCTAACAAACAAGCCTCAAGGCCGATTCTATTACTTCCAAATTTGCAAGTGCGCAACTGGCGAATGAATTCTAGCAGTGCACCGTACAGCTGGTATGCGTTGAGTCTCCGACGCACTGTTTTAGGTAAGTACGGCCGCGATCGCTCAAATGACGTCAGCATTCTAATCAATCAATCAATAAACGACTGATTGGGAGAAAGCATTATGCCTAAACACATTGCTCGGAGCACAAAATTGGGTAGGGGGGTGGAGGTATGCTGGGAACTAAGGATGAGAGAAATAGAAAACGAGACGTCACCGGTTCCTTACCACAGGTAGTTACCTGCTTAGTATATATCGAAATTCACTCACGACCGCGACCCTTCCGCTGCTTATCTGCTTGCCATAACGCTCGAAAGAACCTCATTCTGCGCAGGTGAATATCGCACAGAGTGCTGACTTGTTTTACTAAGATCAAGACTGCAAACAATAGAAAAAAACTCCCAGGGTCCCTTTGCATTCCCCTAAGGCATCTCGAAGGTAGAATGCTTTTTTTTTCCTGCTCAGTTGATGTACCTATACCCCCCCCCCCCCCACCCCCCCCCCACCCCCCCCACCTCCTTTCTAAAGCTTTCTGCATCTTACGGGGTTTTGCACTGCCTGTAGGCATTGCAAACCTTCTGCACCTCACCTTGTTTTGCATTGCCTCCGGGATCAGCCAAACTTTAACCAAGCAACTATGTCATGTGATGACGTCATGCTACGTCACGTTATGTGAAGTTTACAGTGACGTTACGATACCGTCACGATGATGTCACGAATTTTGGCACTCTGTAACGTCATCGTGTGATGATCCTTAGCATCGCTTGTGTTGACGACGCCGACGGTCAGTTTGCGCGTTTGACGAGACATTTAAGGCTTTCGCCTTGAAACAAATCGCATGTCTAAATACACTGCTGCCCAGCAACTTCTCAATGTTGCTGGTTACAGACATGTTCACCAACATTGACAAAATCGCAACGCTGCTTTTCCCATGCTACGCAAGTATCCGACAAATCACAAAACCGAGTGGGAAACCCTGCTCGCCAGCGAGGAAAAGGAGGCCCAAGTGGCGCTCCTGGACCAGGCGCGGCGGGCTGCTGAGGCCAGTGGAGCCCTGGACTAGGGGCCCCATCCACCTGTTTCTCAAACCCTTCTCTTTTTTTTCCCCATTTAATAAACGTTTTTCCATGCTCAGCTTTAATCTTTTCAGAAATATGAGAATCCGTCATGCCACTACACTATCAATACTAGCCTGCGAAGCGAACGTGAAAGCACCCGCGCTTCCACAAGCAAAAAGAGAAGACGCGGTAGAACAACAACGGGTGGGAAGGTCCGACATATGTCGGCGCTTTCGCCGAGTTGTGCAATTCCAAACATCCGGAGAAAGCACAACAGCTTCCATCTATTGTCTTCGGCCATCCAAAGTGCCGCATCTCAAGTATCAAGTATCTCCCGCCGACAGGACAAGTGCACTCCGGTACGGAAAGCCATCAGCGACCAAATGCGTTGCGCCCCTACAGACGCCAACTTCCAAGGCCTCCGATATGAGCGACTCCCAGTGAGGTATAGGAAGGCGTAAGAGAAGGCGTAGACGATTCCGACAGTTCGTCATGCCCCTGCAGGCCTGTCGATCGAAGAGCGTTTTACCTTGGTGCAGTCTAAGGGTGTGTTCAAATTCAGGCCAGCATACGAAAGTCTTCTCGGACTACTTCTTAAGACAGGGGTCTCAAACACGCGGCCCGCGGGCCGCACGCGGCCCGCGAGGCTCTCATTTGCGGCCCGCGACCGGTCATGACGGTCTCCACTACAAATTTTATGTTTCTTAATTATTATGTTCATGAGTAGACAGGCATGACTGATCTAAAGCACTGTTTACGTGCAGCACCCCGTGTAGTCACCATATGTGTTGAAACATAACCGCGAAAAAAAAAAGGTACATCTGAGAATCGGCAACCAGATTTTCGTCATTTTTGGATTGGAATCCTCGTACCAAATATCCTTCAGAAATCACCCGTACATGATATATTGGAAACGTTTTCTTTTAAATGGCGACGTCTGCTGACGATTTTTACAAACTACCCTACCCCCCCCCCCTTACACACACACACACACACTTTACATTATTCCAGGCCCTTGCTGGACTAAACTGCGTCACTGCGGCCCGCTGGCTGAGGTGAGTTTGAGACCCCTGTCTTAAGACATCTCTGGGCCCCAATAATTGAATGCATCCAGAAGATGCATGTCTGCGAATAGACTCAACCTGCCCGGACTTTATCATACGATGCCCAAGAAACGCAAAACACGGCTTACAATGGGATCATAAGGAAGCCCATCAACGCTTTCTTTGGTACAGGTTATCATATCTATCAGAGCATTCTGCTCAGGCGCCATCATGCCTTTCCTTGCATCTCTCTCCCTCTTGATTAGAAAACAAAAGTAGCACCGAACTGTCATCCCAGATTTTGATGCTGTCTTCGCGAAGCTCTCTCATCCTCGGCCTTCGTCGTCCAAAATCAGAACGACACTTGAGACGGCGTGCAATCCTCCATTAAAAAAAAAAAAAAAAATGGCGCACCTACGCGCTAGTGGTGTGAAGACTAAGACAACAGTGGATCTGGTGGCCTTAACCTCCTCATTCCCCTGCTCCTTCTCATTTGCCTTTCCCACCACTTGCTATACTATACAAAGCTATGCTATTCTTTGCCCTCTTCCTCCCCCCCCTCCTCACCCCCCGCATTTCCCTTTCCCTGTTCTTGCTGTACTATGCTATACATGGACTATGCTATTCTTCATCTCCCCTCCTCCTTTCCCCTCATTCCTCATTTCCTTTTTTTACTCCCATTGATATACAATACTGTACAAGGCTATGCTAGGTTTTACTCTCTCCCGTCCTCCTTTCCCTCCTCGTCACGCTCCCTACTTTTTCCTACCCTACTGCTATACTGCAATTCTACAAGGCTATGCCATGCTTTACCGTCTCCCCTCCTATCTTCCTTCCTTTTCACATCACTCCTCTTTACCCTCACATACCCGCTTTCAGTGGTGCATACGCGCCGAGTTTTCTGCATACGCTACGCGGCGCAAAGGGAAAGCTTAAACGGCTCTGTTGTTCAAACAACAGCAACAAAAAACAACAGCAACAACAACAAGAACAACAAGCGAGATCGATGTATAAACTTTCAATGCATGGGCGCGCACACGGCCTGAAAACCAAATCGAAGATGAGACGCCACCGGTTCCCAGCACTTGCAGGAGGTGTAGTCGCGCCTTGCTCACTTCTCTTTCCATCGCGTAAACAATAGCTTCGGAAAAAGCAGTTCGGAGTGCGAAGGAGCCGCCATTCGCGTAACCACCGCCGCATCAGGACCTGCCGCAGCCGCCACCGCCGCCGCAGCAGTGGGGCCCTCCAGGCGGTGACACCGTAGCTCGAAGGCGAGAGGGAGAGTGACGATGATGATAGGGCTGTTGGCTCCAGGAAGGCGCCGCCGCGGCCATCGATACACGTCTCGATTGGCGCGGCCTGCCCGGACGCCGCGGCGTTCCAATAAAATTGCACCGGGCTTCGCACGCAGCCGACACTCGCAGCTGGCTTTCTGAGCTGCTGCCACGACAGGCCCAGCTGCTGTGATTACGGAGAGGGCGCTAGAGATGACAGCGTGCTTCCGCTGCCGTTGGCCCTTAGAGAACACAATGGGAGCCCACCCGATGATGCCCGCGGGCTTTCGCCACGGCGAAAAAAAATGTGGAACTAGGACGGGACTGGGGGGAACGATAGAGGTGGTTCGAACGGCCCGCGAGGTACGTATACAATGCTCGACCGAAGTACACATATGCGGGCAGATTGTTGTCCGTCAGCGAGGCGTCCTTCCTTTCGGAAGGAAGGTAGGTCTGCCCCGAGGTGGCCACCGCGGCCGCGCCTTCGCAGCGCAAGCCGTGAAATGCGGTAAGCGTGCACAATAAAATAAGGACTAGCGGCAGACGAATCAAGTTTGACGCAAGACTAGGCAACCGTCTGTGTAAGGCACAGTGTAGCAGTAGATTGGTCATTATTTTGATGTTTTGTGGCGTAAGGCAAAGGTATGGTGCCAGCCGAAGTTAGTGAGCCGATATGCATGAAGCGATGAGCCATGAGTGGGTAAATCTGGTGTTGGCAGTCGCTAGAAAGTGCAGTGGATGCATGTCTGACAAAATTGTGGTAATTATCGCTAAGGTATGCAACTATGCACTCTACCCATTTTAAGATTATGGCTAGTATCATCTCTAATTCATCTCAATTATTCTGCTTTGCCGGTAGCCCTTTCGTGCTTACACGTGGCATCTACGTTATCTGCTATTTCGCAGCCTGGGGTGCTATCGCGGAACGATTCTATTCCTTTTTCTATTCTTTTCGCCGCCATTAGCCGTCTGTGATTGGTCGAAGCGCCTGTCCATCAAGCAGCCGTAAAACAGCGTGACGTCAAAATGACGTTACCACACAACGGGAGCCGGCGTCGCGCGTTCCCGCCCACTGCTGACGTAAGCTTCGACGTCACGCGGAAAAGAATTGGAATAGAAAAAGGAATCGTTCCGCGACAGCACCCCTGGATGGTAAAAAAGAAAACATGGCTTGATCCCTCTGTCATACGAATCGGCTAAACACGAAAGTAAAACGTGTATTCCCATAAGCAGTTGAATGTTTACTGTACAATGATATAAGAGAGCTTGCACAATGTCTCTTAGTGTTTGGCAGCTATGGAACCGTACGGTTTAACGTGAATGCACCCACGTTGACGCTTGGTGGCACATCTCCATCCCCTACGACTAACGTACCATGATCTATAATGAAACAAACCTTAGTGGTAGCTGTAGTAGTTAACGGGGAGATAGAGTAATCAGATAAAGCGGTGTGAGAGCCAGAAGAGCGTCGCTGATCGGACGCGGTACTTTAGAACTTTTGCAGAACTTGGGCTGAAGGTCGCCATCCCGCGGCATGTTAAAGATTTACTTGAACACCACGGCCGGGCGGGAAACGCGACGCGCGTCGTGTCTACCCTCTAGACCGGCCGCGATTTTTGTCGAGGCGAGCGCACAGGTGTAAGAACAAAATTTTCTTACATCGTGGGCGAGCGAAAGCGGAGAACGCGGTGTTACAACCAGAGGAGGCAGACGCACGTCGCAGAGCTGTCTTTTTTTTTTTTTTTTAGTGCGGAGCACTTTAGGGGGCCGGCTCTCGTATGCTGTCGTGTGCTGTAGTATGCTGTCGTCGTCGCTTAGCGTAACGCTCCATGTGTAGCACACTTAGCGCGCGCTCGCGGCAAGGAAAAGTCTTCTTCCATTTGTTTCTCGAGCGCCTTAATGATGATCAGTTATCATCATCACCAAAAAAAAGAAACTAGTGCTCTTGGCGTAGCGCAGGTAAAACCACTTATAAATATAAAAAAAGAGGAAACGCGCGAAATAGAGAAACAGAAAAATAGGAAGAAAATAAAAAGAGCCAAGAAAGAGAAAGAAATAGGTCAAGAGAGAGGAAGAAATAAATAGAAATAAAGAGAGAAAGAAAAAACAGAAAAAAAAGGAAAAGAAGAAAAACAAAGAAAGAGCGGAAGAAAAAAAATCCCCGACCATGACGATACTGCCGAATGCGAATTCTGAGCGCAGCTGTCTAGGTGTTATGATTTTTCGATTAGTTGAGACAAACAATTTTGAGCGAGACATGTATGTATTTATGGTTACATACCACTATATATTTCCCACAACTCTCTCTCTACGGAAACACACGTCCGCCAGTATTTTATTGTACTGAAGGAAGCTTTGTGGTCGGAAAAGGGCATGGATGTATATTCGACTTGCTGCACCAATGCTTGCAGGTTCTCAAAAGCAGCGAGGTCTCCGCAAGTGTTTCGCAATTTCGTCACAGCAGTGGGAATGAGTTACCGATGGCAGAGGAACGGGATGTTCTCGCGCATAAGTGGTAGGAAGGTGTCGTTTTAGGGGCGAATCTCCTTAGGCCCTCACGAATGAACGTTGTCGTCGAGGCTCGCCGTAGTCCCTAGTCGAAGCGCAGGTGCGAAACATCTGTGCGCAATACTATCTACAGAGTGTAGATAGCGCGCATATGGTTTAAAAAAAGAAACAAAATAAAAGGCCACAACACCGTAAAAACACCGACATTTAACCACCCACAAATCAAATGTGACAGAACAAAAGGTTAACAAGAACAAAATGAAAGGCTGTTAACGAGAACAAAATAGAAGGCCACGATTCACGATCCGATGCACACTGCTTCGCCCCATCATCAGCATTCACTTCGTGGATCTGCAACCATTCCTTTAAGTCTATATTAAAGTCACCCACAACCATAGCTCGGCAAACTCGCTCATGAGTCGACTTACTCGGAATCCCTCAGACTCAGACCGAGCCACGAGTCTCAGTCTGAGTGAGTCCGGGCGAGTAATGTTTTGGTAAGTCCGAGTCCGAGTGAGCCCGGTTGAGAAAAACTTTTTCTGAGTTTGAGTCAGAGTGAGTCCTGACTCGAGTGATGGTCTCGAGTTTGTGAGACTGCAACCGACGAAGCTCATCGGTTAGCGTTCTGTCCGGATTGGGCTTCCCGTGGTGGATTCTGAAGTCGTTGTCTACGTTGGTGAGATAGAGCCTGTTGATATCCGTAGCGCGACTCAATGCTTACGTGTACCAGTCTTCTTTGCTTGCCCAATTCATGTGGCACATCGTTTTTTTGTTTGACACTCGCACCTTCTGTACACGGTAGTGGGGTTTGCCCTTATTCCTGTGGCACGCACTCGTTCGCGCGGTTACGCCACCGACGGCGACGCCGCTTAACGCAGGAACGGGGAACCTAAGAGCTGCGTTCTAAAAAGAAAACCGAAGAGAAAACCGAAGAGGGAGCTCCTTAGATCTTGACGAATGACCCGTTGTCGTCGAGGCTCGCCGTAGTCCCTAGTCGAAACGCAGCTGCGAAAGATCTGTGCGCAATGCCGTCTACAGAGCGTACAGAGCGTACATAGCGCGCATATGGTTTAAATAAACAAACAAAATAAAAGGCCACAACACCGTAAAAACACCGACATTTAACCACCCATCAATCAAAGCATATGACAAAACAAAAGGTTAACAAGAACAAAATAAAAGGCTGTTAACCAGAACAAAATAGAAGGCCATGATTCACGATCCGATGCACACTGCTTCGCCCCATCATCAGTATTCACTTCGTGGATCTGTAGCCATTTTTTATTATTTATTAGATGTGAAGCATCTTGTGGCGAAGCTTAATCCGGTGGTGGTGGTGGTGGTGGTGGTAATGGTGGTGTGCCGGCGTGACCACCCTTACTGCGCATGCGCAAACCTTTCAAAAAAAATAATAAAAATAAAAAACCTCCTCTCCCCCCTCTCTCTCCTCTAGGCATCCCTCCCCGCGGCAACCACACACCTCACTGCGCATGCGCCTCCCCTCCTCTCTCTCCCCTCCTACGTTCCCCCCTCTCTCCTCTAGGCATCCCTGCCCGCGGCGTCCATACTCCCACTGCGCATGCGCGTCCCCCCTCTCTCTCCTCTCCTACGCTCCCCCTCTCTCCTCTAGGCATCCCTGCCCGCTGCCTCCACACTCCCACTGCGCATGCGCGTCCCCCCCCCTCTCTCTCCTCTCCTACGCTACCCCCCTCTCTCGCCTCGCGACGCCGACGCAGGCAGCGTCTGCTAGCGAGTTTCTTGGTTGAAAAAACCGACTGCTCGCGCTGCACAACCGTTCACTGGCCACCCCGTATATATGGCAATGGATCTTGACCTCCAAGGTGGTGCCGGTGGGAGATTTCTCCAGTGCGTTGTTGAACAATAAAAATTTGCAGCGTGCGCGTTAACTAAAAGCGGACTGCGGGTCTCTGTGTCCAGTCGGAGTCTTCTGTCTCTCATTGCCCATTAGCAGCGATTGGCATGTTGCAGTAGGAAACACCGCTCCATCACTGCGTGCTTTGCGCCTCCCCAGTTTTCTGTCCTGCGCAACGCTGCGATGAGCACCAGCGTCAACGCCACCGCCAATGTAAGCGTTAGCGCCCGCTGCTTCACATCTACACATGGTTCCCTTTAGCGGGAGATGGTGTAATTTTTTTATTTGCATCTTCCTAGATTTTTTCGGTCACGGACAAGGTGATGATTTTTCGCTCGCAACCAACGACGCCGACGCCGGAATTTCCGCGAACCGAGCTCTTTAACGCAATGGCGCTAATATATACTTCCCTGTGGCACACCAACAACGGCCGCCTTCCTTGCAGGTATTTCATTGTTGGTATCTACGGATTAGGTCCTATTTGAAAGATGTGATTTTTGAAGCGCACGCGCTGTTCCGCGCATACCATAGTTTTCTAATTTGCTAAGAAGGATGGAACGAAGAGTTAACCAATCACGTGTAGGTAAGTTTGAATAGAACTGGAGTGTTACTGAAAGCGAAGCTAACGAAAGCACAACGGCCTTGGAACTTTCCCATCCTTCAGTTAACAAGATGTCAGCGTACTTGCTCCATGCACAAATCATATCGCGATAAACTTAACGCTTGCAAGTAACCACGTTGCCCAAGCCCCTAAATATTGGCTCATTGCGGCCCTTCCCCTCAATTACAAATTCACAGCATTGATTCCCTTTGTTTTTCCCTTTGGCTCGGCAACTTCATAATAATTAGGTGCACGTATAAAGAGTGCGGGAACCTTGGGATACCTGCACGCCGACAAATGCCCAGCGTACAAAACTCATCTCCGATAGCAACAGTTATCAGCATGGGGATAAATGATAATCGCATGACCAACCGATTACTCCATTTTCTCCTTCGATATAGACAGGTCACGTTGCATTTACTCTTACCGCAAACTGTGCGTCACTCGTCGAATCATCCGCAGAGAATATAAGAGCTGACGTCACCGGGACGCACGCGGGTTCGACGGGGTCGCATAAATTCAACGTCCGTGAAAACTTCTTTCATTTTTGCTTGTGTGTCTTTTTTTTTTTAAAGACAGAGGTAAAACGATTATCCCCGTATCCCCTAACTCGATCAACCAACAGCGCGAATCCGAGCAGCGTGTCGCGTCAGAAGTGGGGAGATCGCTCGGCGAGATTACACGCGGGGTGCCTCGCATGCTCATGCTTCCTTGCCTTTGGCACAGTAGTTGCCGGTTACAATGGGTCGGTGCTTTTGTATTCAAAGCTCGTACTCGCGTTGGATGGAAGGCGACGCGGAGGTCTTAAACGAGATCAGCGTAGATGGGCTCCCGCTGAGCTTCAAGCTGCTTGGGACATGCTCTTCGAAAAGAACGGGCAGGCTGTGTCGAGAGAGGAGACGGAAGGGACTCGTGGAAACAATCTGCATCCAATTTTAGGCTTCGCGAAACCGATTGCCCCGGAACTACCTTATTATTTATTTTCTTTCTTCTTGATTCAAGGCGAACTGCTTTTCCGTTCGCTTGCACGGCAGGAACGCTACAAGGAGGGCAGATCAGGTGAGGGGCTTAAGGAAAAAAAAAAAAAAGACGTCACGGAAGACGAATGGATGCTGCCGCGTCCTCCGAGCGAAGCGCACGCACGAATGGACAATGGGTAAGCGTTTGTAGCCGTTCGCGTTCTTAACGAGGGTTAAAGAGAAATGGAGCTTAAAGCTACCGGCATTCCCAAGGCGGCGCTGGGTATATAGAAAAAGAACGCGGTTACTAATGACATTACGGGGCTTACTGTAAGTGATTCTACCGATCAAGGTGATGAGTGCGCGCAATATGGGTTCTTCCTGCCGCTGATTAATGGTCTTTTAAATATACTTATAGCCTCCGCGTGGTACGCCGTGTGTCGACTATACTGCGCATACCTTTACGCGTCGCCTTCTTGAATTGTTAACGTTGCTTTTCTTTTTTTTTATTATTGCGATAGCAATTATATGGACAGTCTCGACGGGTTTTTGCCGTCGGCCGTTGCCGTCGCCGTCATTTCACGTATAAAGTCGAAATTTTAAATATGTAACAAGTAAGTGAATGGTAGTGCAACAGACAAGCGTGGCTCTACAAAGGCATTCGGTTTCCACTACCTCGTTAATACGACGTCCCCACATACGAAATGGTCTCGTAAAAACCCAAGGCGGCGCTTACGAATACAAAAATAATATCGTCTATATGCGCGGGTGGGTCTATTCGCACCTCAACAGCTCGGCGTCACGTGTCATGAACATAAACGTCACGTATGACGTCATGCCACTGATGTACAGTTTGAATGAAAGACAAGGTTCTGGCTGGTGTCATAAGTATCGCTATTCCCAGTCGGATGTATTAATACAATCGTCATGGAAGTAAAAGAAGGCGACTTTCGCTTTCGCGTCGTCAGCTTGTGGGACCGTGTGACGTTTGCATTCCACTCACCCCTACAGCCTCCCAGCGTGACGTAGCCAATCAGACGCTTTTTCCGGTTGAAGCCATTGCCATCACTCATTCGCAGCTTCTCACTAACTACAGCGCTCAAACGCATTTGTGGTCCGCCTCGGTGGAACAGTGGCTGCGGTGCTCGGCTGCTGACCCGAAGGTCGCGGGTTCGATCCCGGCCGCGGCGGTCGCATTTCGATGGAGGCGAAATGCCAGAGGCCCGCGTACTGTGCGATGTCAGTGCACGTTAAAGAACACCAGATGGTCAAAATTTCCGGAGCCCTCCACTAAGGCGTCTCTCATAATCATATCGTCGTTTTGGGACGTAAAACCCGAGATATTATTATTATCAAACGGATTTGTGTACATCAGCCATTATATTATCGTCGTTTCGAACTCAAAAACTTCAGCGAAGAAAAATCATGACGTCAGTATCTTTCTTTTTTTTTTCCTTGAGGGCAGCTGCACACAAACCTAATCCGGCAACCTGGAAGAAGCGATCGACAACAAAACGCCACCAAGGACGCATTCACGCGGTATAACGCCCTGAAATGGATCGTTTTATAGTCCAGCTGCCGATCGGGCCGCGCATGCGTGCAAGCAAACGACGACGCATTCCTATAGTTGTCATCCGCGCGGTAGCTCCAATTACTCCCATCGATGACGGCCTTGGAGTGGCGGCCCGACAAGACCTTCCTCCGTATACATACACGCTCGTATATATACGCCTCCGGACTTCAGGTGCGCGAGGACACCGCCGTTTAAATTCGCTCCGCAGAAACAAGCGGAAGGTCTCGCGAGTAAAACAAAAAACACCAAAAAGTTCAATCAACTTCACGCCTACAGCTTTTCTTTTTTTTCTTTCTTTCCCAGCAAGGAGGCTTATAAGTATGACTGCATCCCGATGGCGTATAAAAGCGGAGCCGATCAATAGCGCCGCGTCGACCGCGAACGCCTTCTCTATCCGTCAAGCTAGCGACAGGAGATTAAAACTCGAATCGGAGCAGAAACAAAGGAACGGGGTGGCAGGGAGGTGGGGGGGGGATGCCGGGACGACGAAACACACATCACGTTGCGTGCCGAAGACAATGAAATTCGGCATACCGAAACGTTCGATAGCCAAGGACAACGGTGCGTGCGCGTTCGCCATCGATGCATCGAAAGCGGGGAAGGTCCCCTTCCTGCCGGATGGATGGAAAGAAGGAATCCGGCGGCCCGAAGACGAAGTGGTGCGGCTCCGGAGCGATAGTATAAAGGTATAGAGGAGGAGTTTGCGTGACTGTGCTTATACACACCCGACATGTGTGGTGCACCTCGCGCGACCGCACCAACCGCGCGTTAGCGTAGAAGACTTCTACGCGGCGCGATCATGCCACTCGCGTGGACCGCAAACAACGACGCATGCGAATGCCTTAACACCACGGACACAACGAAATACCGTTGTGGTAGTTCACAAGCGAAAGCAGTGAAGTCAAGTGAAGTGTATTGATGATGATGATGATGACAATAATGACGACGTAGTTTCTAATGGCGCAAGACACTAGCGCGGCCAATGAACGCCATGAGTGATAACATGGTTGTTAACGGTGACCAATGATTTACGGTGATAGGGTGTAATATGGCTGTAAAGTGACCTAAAAACCACGCACTGTATGCAAGCGTGCAACATACATACAATAAAATTACGACAGTGACATGCGGAGTGGTCTATACGTGTTCAATGACTGACGAGTGCTCGCGATACTAAAATGTCAGAATGTGGAAACAGCACGTATGCCTGCTGGAGGCCTCTGAGCCCAAAAGCCATGCATTGAAGTATATTGAAGTGAAGTGTATTCAAAGTGCAAGAATACAGGTACAGTTTAGGAGGATGGCAGAAGGTAAGGTTCTTGAGAGGGTCTATACCCCTACCGTATGGTGAAGTGCTTTTGAGCGTCACCCTCCACACTGCGGGAAGTACTGGGTTCGATTTCCAGTACGGCTGATGTGGATGGAGGCCCCCCCGACGTGACACTCAGTAGAGTTATGTACAAGTGCTCATCTCGAAAAAGTAGCCTCTCCTTCGCTCTCTCTCTTTCATATCTTTCACTTCCCTTCCCTTCCAACCCGTTGTAACCATCCACGAATGGAGGAAACTTTCTTGAAGCTTTTGTGAAATTTTCGTGATACAGAGAATCGCTGCATCTAATATAAGCCCATCTATCTCTACAACGTAATCACAGGTTAATTAGAGCACATCGAAGGGCTAGTTAGTGCATTCCTAGCAAACTAATGTGACCCATGACGGTATTTTGGAGCGCTAAAACAGACAAGATACACGAGAAGGACTGAACAGGACTCGTGTATCTTGTCTTCTCGTGTATCTCGTGTATCTTCTCGTGTATCTTGTCTGTTTTCGCGCTCCAATATACCTAACTGATCACGTAGCGCATAAATTTCACACGGGACGAGAGAAAGGACGAAGACGAGCGCTTCAGTTATGCATTACCAACACGCCCAACTTCATACTCTTGTCCAAAATACCGTCATGGATCAGTACAACCTCGCCCAAACATCTGTGCTTCTGAACTAATGGGAACTGCGCACAGTTATGAAAAGCACAACATGAAAAAAGACACACACAGCTTTCCAGCAGTGTAGAGCAATGTAAATGCGTCACTTGTCCAGACACTACATCTTCTGATAAAAAAAAAAAGTGCTTTTCAGAATCTCTCGTGTACCTGCGCTCTTGCTGCTACCCAATAGCTTTCGTGTCTCCTTTAGCGTTGTCCTTATTGTGCGCAGTTCACAAACTTTTACCACAAGTATACCTCCCCAAAAGAAAAAAAAAACAAAATGTCGTAGGTATATCTCCGACGCGAACGCATACTGCCAAAAAGATGTCGCCAGTCAAACTACTACCAATTATTTTAAAACCTCTATTCCCAGTCCCGTAGACAAGGGGGGATTACAAACCGACAGTGACGGTACATTCATGGCAGTGATGGAACGGTCGCCAAAGTGTGAAGAAACGTGTTACCCAATCGAGAAACAAAAGAAAGAGGAACCGAGAGGAGGAGAATAACAATGTGCGCCCGTTGTTCAAGGGCGAGAGCAAATTAGAAAACGCGGCCGGCACTAAACAACAACAACAACAAAGAAAATGACCCGGCACTAAACGAGCCGTAACAAGCAGCCAGCCGAGTAAAGCGACACTGTCGCTTAGAAGCTGCGCCACACACGCAGCTTGCTGCTAACGAACAACACGGGCAGGCTTTGAAGGGACGCAAAAGCGAAAAGCGAGTTTCCTCGTATTAGTAAATTAATCTTTCAAGATACCAAAACACCACGCTTGCGGCGCAAAGGACGCTTGGTAGTAGAGAAAACGCGGGAAAAGGAAGTGCGGGTGGCGACGCCACCTTGAAGTTCCCGCCCCAGTCACCGTGACGTCATAGATTTTGACGGCATTACGTAGTTCCTATTCGGTAAAAATGAAGTATGTTGTCTTGTGAGGAAGCCAGAGGTTTAACATACCAGGTCTCAGGTAACTTTCGTGAAGCCAATGTGACTAAATCTGAAAATAAAAAAAAAAAACACATTGACATCCGTGACGGACATCCGTGACGGACATCCGTGACGGACATAGACATCCATGACGGATAAGCTTAAAAGTGATGCTTTTGACACAGATTATCTCATGTATAAGTCCATGGTGGCGAAATGAATTCCACTAGAGTTTTCCGAGTACAATTTATCAGTCTAAGGCTAATTTATTGTTTCCCACATTACAGTCACTTTAACAGTTATATGCCACCTGCCGCGGTGGCCTAGTGGTTATGGTGCTCGACTTCTGACCCGAAGGTCTCTGGATCGAATCCCGGCCGAGGAGGCCGCATTTTTGATGGAGGCCAAAACACTTGAATCCCGCGTACTTCCGATATAGATGCTTGTTGAAGAACCCCTCACGTGGCCGAAATTTCCGGCGCCCTCCTCAACGGCCTTCCCCACAATCATACCGCAGCTTTTGGGACGCTAAACGCTAACAATTATTATTATTAATAACAGCTATAGGTGTGTAAGCGACAACGATATCCTACCACAGACGCTCAGAGCAACCGCATCGTTGATCACCGCATGGACAGTCAGTCGTCCCACCGCTTGGCAGACAGCCGGCTTCCTATAGTAGCTAGGGCAGCCTTTTGTTCGGTGCGCGCGGTCTGCCTATTTCCGGGGGCGGTGCATGAGCTTGTACGATGACCACCAGTCGGTGTATATCGATGCTTGCGAGCACACGCGCGTTGCACGCGAACAACTCGTTTCGGATTGTACGACGCGGCGTTGGGGAAAGCGCTCGGCGCCGCAAATAGGTACGAAGACGACCTTTTCGGTCGCCGTTGTGACAGGAACAAAGTGCTTCCCGTAATGACTTCCAAATGCGATCCGTCAGGCGCTAAACGCCCCCCCCCCCCCCCTCACTCTTCAATCTCTCTCTCAAGCTCTCTTTCTCTTTGTGCGAATCACGCGACAAGACTATCGTGGTGTCAGTGCAATCGCCTGCGCTACAGAAGTGTTTAACACGTGTAAACGGTCAGGCTATTTTTTGAGATTTCACAACCGTGACGAAGGAAGATGTGTCCGGTGGGTCTGGAGAAGGTGCCAAGTCCATTTCCTTGCTCCGCGTTCGTAACAGGCTAAACTGAAGTTGCCGTGTTTCCGCGCGCGAATTAACATATTGCATCAGCTCACTTTTGCGAGACACTAGGTGCCTTTAGTACCTGTAGCCTTTCCCGCAAGGAATAAATGACAAGCGGCTCCTAGCCGTGGGCATGCTCTTACCAAGGAACGATGCAGGTAGCCATGTTAAGTATATTTCTGAGTCCCCAGGATAAGATGCAGGCCTCTCTGTTAAACATTCTGCGTAGCTCAGTTCGTCTTCGCGGGATGGGCGTTGTCCCGGAGTGCGTGTTTCTCTTTTTATTCTATGTTGCGAAGGTTCAGCTTTTTGTTGAAGATGAGCCGATAGAGTGTATCGGAATGTAGATAGCGAAGAGACGTTACAACACATCTTCTGCGACTGTCCGTGTTACTACAATGTGCAGAGACAGAGAGAGACAATCAACTTTATTAAAGGTCCTGAAGGGGCCTGGGCAACCCTTACGGGGGCCGGCCCGGTGGCTCCGCCCATGTGGGGACTGGGAGTCGGAGCTCGCCAGCCACCACTTGGGCCTTCTGGACGGCCTGGTGTTGAAGGGCCCTGTGCAGAGAGAAGCACTCGCAGGCGCTTATGCTCGACTTGACCGCAGGCCGGTGACGGCACAACCTATTTTGGAATGTCGTCCTGAGAAGTCGTCGCGGATGAAGGCGACGAGGGCATCGCTCATATTCCTTGAAGACAACAGACTTTGCACCAGGCGGTTATTGACCAGTAGCAATATTGTAACTCTGAGGAGTGTTCACATTGTGTGTGTGCTCCACCATAAGCGTGCGCAAGGGTTCCACATCAGGGGGGGGGGGGGGGCGAAGGTTCGTCGCAGCGCCCCCCCCCCCCCCCCCATCTTATTATGTCAATGTATGGGGCTGACTTTGCGCCCCCTCTCGCCCCCCCTCTCCCTATTATGTCAATGTATAGGGGCTGGCTTTGCGCCCCCCTCTCGCCCCCCCCCCCCCCCCCCCCACCCGTGTGCACGCCTAGGTGCTCCACCTCTCCCTTTTCCTCTCTACCGTCTTAACTTTCAAGCTCTCCTATCCTCTTCCTCATCGTAGGGTAGCATACTTATATACTTAGTACTTCTTTCCCGACAAACATCCCTGCCATTCCTCTATCTCCCGTTCCTTTAGTCTTCATTGCCCACCTACAAAATAAAGTTCTCCTTTCCCTCTTCTGATTTGACTACGACCTCCTCTTAAGGTGCACGGGAACGACCTTAAACTGTCCTAGAGGGCACTTCTAGAGCGCGCTCTTTCAAAGATTCAACTTTACGCATCGAAACTCGCGTCCACGTTCATTTGCACGAGCGTAAAACGGGTGTGACGGGATTTTGTGTCGACCTTAAGGCGCTGTTCCGTGACTGCACTATGTACCAATGTGTAACGTTTTGTATCGGCATATTCCTTGTCCGTGCGACCGTATAGTACGCCAACTTTAGTTTTGTTATGTGTCAGGATTCTATTTTGTGTAGCTATATCAATGGACTTCTTGATTACGCAATCTTTTTGGTGGTTTGACAAACTTGCACAAGCTTACTACAACTGCGATTTTATGTAGCTTTTG
Organism: Rhipicephalus appendiculatus; assembly: GCA_030522465.1. Lineage (NCBI taxonomy): Eukaryota > Metazoa > Arthropoda > Arachnida > Ixodida > Ixodidae > Rhipicephalus > Rhipicephalus appendiculatus. Next base: position 10,004,949 of record JALIZH010020216.1, read on the forward strand.
AACAGCGAAGTTGTTTAGCAAATCGTTCCTTGTATCTCGTATCACATAACTATCATCATCATAAACGAGTATGTGCCACAGAAACTGGGTAAATCCCGCTACTCACACCTGCTCCACCAAAAATGAAGAAGGCAACAGTTCGCCCCCCCAAAAAAAATGACTGCGGAGCAACTCGCGCCTAACTATACGCAGCCATTGGTAGCCCGAAGATAGATCGCACTCCCGAAGAAACCGCGATCCGATAAGTGAGGCTTGCCACTATGCGCGAACGTCAACTGCAGCGCCAAGAAGATCCGGAGTATAATAAGGCCAGGGAATCGGAACAGAAGAGACTGCGGTAGCAACTGATCCGGAATACAGGGAGTGCCAACGTGCGGCAAATGCGCTCATGCGCGTTCCCTGCGGCAAGATCCAGCGCCTACCGAGAAGCGGAGCGAGCCCGCAGCGCCTCTACCGGTGGCGCCGACGCCACCATCATCAGAGCAATCGCAGCCCTTGTCAAAGACGAGTGCCGCGGGCGGAGAACCGAGGACGATAAGGCAAAGATGAAGACCAAACTTGCTAAAACCTGGCTACAGTCAAGCTGAAGCCAAGTTCAACCTCGCTGCAACTAAGTTCAAGCCAAGTTCGAATCTCGCTACAGCCAAGGTCAAGCCAAGTTCTAACCTCGCTACAGCCAAGTTCTACCTAGATGCAGCAATAAATAAGCACGGGTCCGATCAGCTTTGCTTTGTACGAGCTTTGCGAAGCTTAGTGCAAGCGCTTTGAGATTTTTTTAGGGGCGAAGCTCCTTATCCCGTGGGTCGTGCGTCCCACGTTTGTAGTAGTAGCCACCTGCGTGATGACGATGACGATCGCGATGCCATACAACACATGGCGATGACGCTGCCATCACGGCAGCGTCATCATAGTGGGTACATGGAATGTACCCACTATGCGTCATAACGATGACGCTGATGACGATGACGATCGCGATGCCATACAACACATGGCATCGCGATACCACATGGAATGTACCCACTATGCGCCATAACGATGACGCTGATGACGATGACGATCGCGATGCCATACAACACATGGCATCGCGATATGGTCTCACATGCATATCGTTTGACCACATGCTACCAACCACCATCACGTCTTCGATGATGTACCTCCGGCGCTTTCGCCCACGCATCATCATTCACTCCGCGGATATGCTGCGATTTTTTTTTTCCACGTTGGTGATTTTCGCAAATTCTACTTTCTGTGAATGGAGTAATCGGCGCTATTGAAAACCGACCAGCACTGATTTAAGAAGCATTAAAAATAATAAATAAACGGGATTTCCCGGCCGTTAGCGAGCTCAGGAGTCCCCCGCTATTTAGATGACCGAGAAGCGAGAAACGGCATGTGCTGCGGCCGGCATGCGTGAAGCGCACGCGGCGATCAGCTGGCGTGCTTGCTTATGTATACACACACACGTGCGGCGTGCGACGCGCCTAGTCGTGACGCCGATGGTCAGGTGCGCGACACGCACGGCTGCCCTTCGCCTTCATTAGCCGGCACGCCGTACTCGGGTGACTCTAATTCCCCCCATCCCCCCCGTTAATGGTGGGGGGGAGGGGTTGAAAGGGGGGGAGCTGCTGTTTTAGAAGGGCCTTTTGCAGCGAGGCTGGGATGACCGTATATTTAGTGTAAACGCTAAATACTACAGCACGAAAATGCACCGAAAACGAGCAGCCCTTTCCCCCCCCCTCCCTACGCTATGCTCTGACGTCACAATTCCTAGTATCCTTGTCACCAAAGGGCCAAACAACCGGAGTCTCTCCACTTTTATTTCTCTTGACGGTGAACATTAAGCTGTGCAGTGAAATGGTCGAAATATCCAGCAGCTTCAGTTACGCTCCGTGTCGGAACAATTACTCCACTGTACTCGACACTGCCACGAATTCGTCCCTTAAAATCTGTCACTCCTGCGCGCTCTCTCTCTGTCACACACACACACACACACACACACACACACACACACACACACACACACACACACACACACACACACACACACACACACACACACACACACACACACACACACACACACACACACACACACACACACACACACACACACGAAAGCATCAGTCAGCCAACACAAACCATCAGTCAGCCGACAAGAGACAGTGCTGGTAGTACGCGAATAAATACGGTAGTAGAATTCAGCGAAGAATCGCTTTTCAGGTAAAGTGGATGCCAGTAGGCCCAGGAAGGTGCTGCTTTGGACATCACACGTACAGCGTTTCATTTACCGAACGCCACCTAATAGCCATCCTCTGTCTGCTCCGTGATGCAACGTAGCAGCTGTAAGATCTCCCTTTGATAGAGCACTAGACTAACTATTCATGGAGCTCGCGCCTTGCGCATGTTGCATCCTCGCGGGATCTATACCGACCACGCAAAGACGATCCAATCTAACATTCAGTGTCCAATTAGGGGAAGCAAAAAAAAAAAAGAGGTGGAGGGGGGGATCACGACTCTTGCTGTAGGGTATATTTAAGAGCGAGTTTGTACATGTTACATCGATGAAAAAAAAAAAGAAAAAAACAGCGCTAAAACGGGATAGAGGGGAGAAGAAACGCACAGATTCAGCGCTTGTTTTGCGTGCTTCTTCCCCACTGTCTCATTTAGCACTATTTTTGTTTGATTTTTTCACCGATACTACGACAATGGCAGGGAGCCACTAAGCACACACACACATGTGCTCCGGATACAAGCACACAACAGTCCGAAAACAGGGTCTTTGGCAACGGCGGTGGTGGTGGTGGTGAGGGACAAGGCGAATGAGGTGAACGAGGTAGACGAGTTTGGGGATGAACGCGGGCGGCCGAGATAGAGCGAGAGACAGAGAGAGATAAGCGCTCATTACTTATACGGCGGGGGGAGACAGATAAGCGACGAAGGTAAGACACGTACGACGACGAGTAAGCAAGAACAAGCAATAACCCTAACAACGACGAAGAGAAGGAGATGACGAATAAAGCGAAGAGAGTGAGAAAGGACGATATAAAGACCGGCGCAGACGGGCCATCGTGCACGGTTGGCGTGACTGTCAGCTGTTAGCCCCGTTCGTGGTACTGGCGGCACCGGGCAGACAACGGCGTCGGCGAGATATTCCCGGAGCTGAAATCCCTTCCCTTCTATCGCGGGAGCCTATAGTTATTTTTTTTTCCCGTGCTATCACGCCAGGGCTTGTCGTTCGCAGTTCTTGCGTTGTGCCGAAGCAAAAGCTCGCAAGCCCGCCGGTGCGGTGCGAGTAGGGTCTAGCCCGAGAAACAAGGACATAGTGACAGTCCAGGTAGACGGCATATATCTAATATAAATAATATTATCTGGGGTTTTACGTCCCAAAACCACGATATGATTATGAGAGACGCCGTATAGTGGAGGGCTCCGGAAATTCTGACCATCTGGTTTTCATTAAAAGGGCCCCTCACCAGGCCCCATAACAAATTTTAGTTAGACGCTGGCAGTTGTGTGTCCGATGAGGAGCATTATGCCACAAGAATTTTTTTCAATCGGTGTATTAGGCGCTGAGAAAACCGATATTTTGATGCGGCGCGAAACCATGATGCGAGGAGGCGAGCTCGAAACCCTTGCCGCTCGCCCCGCGTAGCCTTCGCAAGCCAAATCTCTTCCCTACCTTCTCCGGCATGCGGGCGAGGACAACACGTCATGGCACGCAAGGTCACGTGTGCATGACGTGGCGAGGAAACCCAGCCCCTCCCCCGAGCACGCGTGCGGCGTTGCTTTGTTGACCAGCGTTATTTTGTGGTCTACTGCCTGTTTCTGCGGGATGGATGCCTCGGTGCGCGTTCGTTTCACTTTTCACTGGCACGAGAGTGGCGGTATCGTGAGCCAGTGCCGCATTAACGTTTACCTGGACGCGCTATAATAAATGAGCACATTGAGTGCTCGAACGCGCCAGAACATCACTTTCGTTTCCAGGGCTGGCGTCTGCTCGATGCGCTAACCGCGGGGACACGAACGCATGCGAAACGGAGGCACATTAGCCCCGCATATCGCTGCAATTCACTGAACAAAAATGAAAAAGACGCAGACATTCCCTTTGTGCGTCTCATTATTTCTCTCGAGTTTTATTCATGTATTCAAGCAACAAATTCCACAAACTACACATGTCGTCTCAAATAATTTTCGCAGTGTCATGTGCTACTGCTGTCGACGTCAGTGCACAGCCGTCTACGTAGGCTACCGACGTCAGAGCACTGCCATCTGCGTAGGGCCATTCCGCCGTGTACGTCATCCCCTCATTCTCTACGCGCGAGCACGCGAAAGTAAGGGCAAGCAGCGTTCAGCTTGAAATTTGACCCATTTCCGCGGCGCGTAGCGTTGCAAAATTTGGCAGACGTGATCGTGAACGCTCAATGTATGAATTGCGCTCGTCAGCTCAAAATTGTCAAACCTGGTGAGGGGGCCCTTTAACGTGCACTGACATCGCACAGTACACGGGCCTCTACCATTTCCCCTCCATCGAAATGCGACCGCCGCGGCCTGGATCGAACCCGCGACCTTCGGGTCAGCAGCCGAGCACCGTAGCCACTGTTCCAGCGAGGCGGGCTTCTAATATAAAATCAAGACGTGAGTTTATCTCATAAGGGGTATGCACTTCCATCATTACGGTCGCGATATTTTTGTAAAGCCGGCACAGTGAAAAGCGTGCTTTGTCTCGAACTGCTTATCTCCGGGAACACAGTGAAAGCTGGGAATGGTACAGCTAAGTGGTGAGTTTGGACGACACGAGAACACACCCCGCGTACTTTCTTTGCCACCAAGAGTGGTCAAAGCGAAAGCTGGTATGAATTTGATTTTCAGCGGTCATAACCGGTTGACCCCTGCAGATGCTAGGTTACAGTACATACGATTTGGAGTAATAGTGCGCAAACCTAGTACTGAATAACTGCTGGAAGTTTTACGTGACAAACTGGAGTAAGGTGACAAAACCATTATATGATTTACGTGACATATGATTTACGTGACATTTACGTGACCAAAACCATTATATGATTCTGAGAGACAAACTTGTGGAGGGCTTCGGAAATGTCCAACTCCCGGGGCTCTTTTAACGCGCAGAAATCAAGGCGTACGGGCATCTAGCATTTCGCCACCATCGAAATGGGGCCGCCGTGGCTGGGATTCGATCCCGCGACCTTCGTGTCAGCAGTCGAGCACCACAACCACAAGGACCACCGTGGCGCGTGAAGACAAGCCTTCTTGAGGAAACGTCGGACTCCAGCGGCATTCTTTGCTCAATAATCTCTCATCATTCCAAGCCTCTATTTTTCTCTTGGCGTCCGTCTTTTTAGCTAAAGAATGCTTGCAACGTTGAAATGAAGGCGAGAGCCAGCATTCGCAGCTGCATAAAGACGAAAAAGAAAAGCAAAAGAAAAACACCGAGAAACGTATACGAGTGGTTTTGCTGCCATTTGCCGGGAATCCAGGAATCTCGATCGCGGCGCTTATTTCCTGCTTAGGACGTGACGGGATAAGTATGCGGCGCATCCATCATGAAACTACTTGGCCGTGGGGCTGCCACCCAAGGCGAGATAATTAGCGGGTTGGCTCCGATGTAAGACGTGACCGCGGATAACTCCGAGAAAACTTCGGCATACATGAGCAGCAGTCACACCTCTTTTTGTACACCGCGGCAGCGTTGTCTGGTTACTATTCATCTCCAACCTGTCCTTGATATAATCATTTGCGGGCATTTTTCCTAGGCTTTCCAAGTGAAGCGGGTAAAAAAGACAATTGATGCGAGATTTAGTATGCTCAAGGCCCAAATATCCTGATATACGCAAACGCCGAAAAAAAAAAAAAAAAAAAAAAAAAAAAAAAAGACTGAGAAGGTGCGAAAAATGGGGGGGCGCCTCCCATGCCGTTTATGAAGGATTCGTGCGTATAAATTTAACACACTTAACACCTTTCGCAACTTTTATATCTCTATTCCTATGATCGAAAGTATGCGGCATGTTTTCGGAGTTGAAGTTAGATCGATCGCGCTTTCTTATATGCTGCTTATAGATAATGGGTCGGATACAGTTTAATTTGTGACACTGATTCGCTCAGTGAGGGATTAGTTGTTACTCTGGGCACCAACTCTGAGACACACCTAAGACGACTGGCACTTTTTCTTCTCAGTCGTTTGTCCGCCTCGGTGGATCAGTGGCTAGGGTGCTCGGCTGCTGACCCGAAGGTCGCGGGTTCGATCCCGGCCGCGGCGGTCGCATTTCGATGGAGGCGAAAATGGTAGAGGCTCGTGTACTGTGCGATGTCAGTGCACGTTAAAAAACACCAGATGGTCGAAATTTCCGGAGCCCTCCACTACGGCGTCCCTCATAATCATATGGCGGTTTTGGGACGTAAAACCCCACATATTATTATAGTATATATTCTCAGTCGTTGTATTGTTCCTTCCCCGCCACCCTCCGAAAGCTTTGTGCACCTAACGTGGTTTTCCACTGCCTGTAAGATCAGAGGCACCTCACATGGTTTTGTACTGCCTCCGTGATCCGCCAACCGTTGAGCAAGCTCGGATGTCCCGTGACGACGGCACCATCGACCGTTGTGTCACGTGTCGTCATAATGCCATCGCAGATTATGGGGATCTGTGAAGCCGTGATGACGTCATATGGTGACGTCATCAGATGACTTTTGCACCACTCGAGTCGACGCTGCCGACGATGGACGCGGATCAACTTTCGCTTTTGAAGAGACACATAAGGCTTTTGCCTTGAAAGCCCTTGGGGGTGTTTTATCACGTGAGCAGTAACCAGTTGTAAACGTAGCTGCGTAGTTGTAAGCGCTGCATCGCAACTGGGCAGAATGGCACCGCGCGTCGCGTCATGCGATTTTCTCAATCGGTGGGCACATGAGAGCTGCATGCTCATTTCAGACGGATGCGGCACAATGCATAAATCTGTCACGTGTGTAGCTACGTCACTGCACATATTACGTTGCATCTGTGTAGTATGGCACGAGGTGCGCGCCATGTGAACAGCGTAACGTGTGGGTGCTTCAAGCTATATCGACTCCTTGCAAAGGGCTATGCCAGAATCGCAAAGATCGGCCTGGCCTACATTCTTTCTACGTCAACTGTATGGTTATGATTACTTGATGCGACAACTGTACTGTCCTGCTTTTTTTTCTTCGCCGACTGTATGGCGCGTAGTTACACGTTGTCCTGACTGCACTGGCATGATTACATTCCGCGTAAACTGTACTGCGCAACTTTAATTACGTGTGGACTGCACGGTATGGTTACTTCTTGAGTCAACCGTACTGCCCTGCCTTATATACCAGCAGTTATGCGAGATGACCAAATAAAACCAACAGACAATTAAACCAAGGACAGCGTAGGGGACACTATTTGCCGTTTTTAACTATATAGTGCATGAATTAAGACATAAATTGGAAATGAATTAAAGTTGGCGTAAAAGAACACCCCTTCCGTCGGTAGGGGGCCCGAACCCACAGCATTCGAACTTTCCGTCCACTTTATTTCGTTCCAGTTTATGTCGTAATTACTAAAATATAGTTAAAAACAACAAAATAATGTCTTCTATCTTTTCCTTGGTTTACTTGTGTCTTCGTTTCATTTGGCTGTGTCTAACAGTAGAAACAAGCCCCTCGAACGATTTCCCCTTATTTCGTAATACGGCATGGCCACCTATACATACATTAGTAAGGTCCATAACACGTTATACCATAGACAACAGAACGTACAGTCGCGCTCAATATGAGTTGCAACACGCTGTCTGGGCTCAAAATGGCGTCCAACACTGCAAATCGGCACCTACATAGAAAAAAAATTGATGAATCAAACTCTCTCAGTTAGCGGTACTTTCTGAACCAATTTAATGTTTGTCGTTTTCATTGTTCAGGCTTGGGGTCACTTTAACCACAGCCAGCGTGTTGCAACTCATATTGAGTTCGACTGTACGTACGGTTTCCCAAAGAGAGTAACCAATGGACAGGCTATACCATAAAAGCTGCGCCCAAAAATGACATGCATAGTGTATGCGCATCGCACTCGAAGCACAGTGCGCCATAGCGCACGCGGCCCGCTCAAGGGTATGCGATGGAGTCGCCGCTTCGGCGCTTTATCGATGTGGCCTAATCGCTGCCATAGCTCACGCTAAGCGTTCGCTGTCCGGGCCTCGCATTGGGCGGAGCTCATCCATCGCGCCGGTAGAACACGCGCACCCCTTGCATCTCAAGGCCGGCCGGAGCTAGAAAGGCTCTAAGCTGGCCTTTGTGGGACCCGCGCCCTGCTGACAGATCCAACGACACCGTGGTCCGTTTTTCTCCCGCTTTAAGGAGCGCAATATAGGGTGTGCTCCAATACTCATCCATAGACATAGAGTTTCCCTATAAAGTACACTAGAGGGAACTCTGGCGCTATAGTGCCGATGGGAGCTGCAACGCACGACGCTTCAGCCAGCATGGGAATGATGGGTAGTACACGAATTTGCCTAGTCTTGCCCATGGGCGTCGGCAGGGGGGTGCAAAAGGGGCAGTTGCCCCCCCTCAACCACTTCCCCACGCCCAAGCTATGCCAGAGCTCTCCTCCTCTCCCAGTCGCGATGCAACAATGGTTTGCACCCCCCAAGAGAAAATTATGCCGACGACCATGGTCTTGCCTAGCCTTCGTTCTTTTGGTCTCCGTTTGGATCCGTGCGGCCTTGAATCCGCTTTGTCGCAATACGAAGTTCAGCAAAGGTTTGGCAGTTACGCTTCACCACCTTGACCTTGTTCACAACAGTTCATTATTTTATTCGAAACAGAACCAAAACACAACAATAAACAAAGCCACAAGTGCGTCTCAAGCCGCAAGCACGAATACTATTCAAATTTGTGTACTACCCATGCTTCCCATGGTGGCTGAATGATCGCAAGCGCCAGGGTCCCCTCTAGGTTAATTTTAGGAAACTCTATGACCATAGACGGCTAAATATAGACAGCTAGGTGGACAGCGGCCATCTTACGTACCATTGCAATTCTCATGTAGCCGTCTCATCCACAAAAAAAAAAAAAAAAAAAAAAAAAAAAAAAAAAAAAAATTTTTAGACAACTTCGAGAAGGCGGCCGTCGGAGACAAAAACGATGCAGGCTTCATTGCTGTCTAGATGGCAGCTCAGCGATAGCTCGGATCTCGCCGTTATGGGCGCCTGCACAGCAGCAGACGCTTTTCCACGCGCTCAATGTAAGCTACGTTCAATTTTTTTTTTTGTGTGTGGATTTTGACACCAAAGAAGTCTGACAAATAACAATTGTCTTTGTTTTTCTTAGCTTTTTCTTCTCGACGTGCGGTCGCGTCACGTCGCGTAGACGTTATCCAAGACGCGTTCCATTTCTCGGGCAATATGGGCTTGATGCTGTCTTCTAGGCTGTCAGCGTAGACTGTCTACAATGCTGTCCCAGAATTAAAACCATCGTCGTCGGCGTCAACATGAGTTCTGCAAAAAAATTTTCACGCGATGACGTCACTATAAACGTCATTATGACGTCACATATGGCAAAAATTTTATCACACCATCATGACATCATCGCATGTCATCGTCGCTTGGTGACGTGTGAGGCAGTGAGGTAGGGAGGTGGCAGAGCATCACTACATCGTCTGAAAAGAAAAAAAAGATTACATTGCCTCCAGGAAGCCAAATCATCATTCCTGCGCATCGTTACTCTCGTCACTCGCACCGAAATGCTGTGTATCCTGCCATGCGCCCATTCGACTACCTATCAACGTTCATTTTTTTTTTTTGCACACTGCCGGAGAATGGAATGCCCCTTCCTTCTGAAATCGCCCTCATCACGGACATTACTCATTTCGAAGTTGCCATTGAAGACCATCTTTCAAGTCATGAAATCTAACCTGACCCGCCATTTGTTCTGTTTGCCCACCTTTTGATGTATTATGAACAAATGAATAAAATGATTAAATGGCTTCCGCCTTCCAGTCGTCTTAGGCGAATGCAAAAGGGACCCTTGTGAGTTTTCTATCCGCGAAATATCTACGAAAATCGCATTTCTGTGGCATTTCTGGATCTCGGAGTCACCGCTTTTATTTCTACGGTGCAGGGCACTGGCGTACGTAGACATGTTTTCCTGTAAAGCATGGTACATTCATGACTACAAGATTGACAACTCCTGATATGCAACAGTGCTCGATTTCTTTTGCTCCATGCTCACATTTTTTTTTAAATCTTGTGTCTTTCTTTCCCTGTCAGGTTACAACGTATTGTCAAGGCCTGAAAACATTTTGTAGTGTAGTCCCATGTCTGCAACCGTTTCATGCATACAGCCTAAATCAGCCTTATATGACTGATACGAAATCGATGACGTTAACCAAGCGTCTCAGAAGGTCCCACCAACTGGCTCCAAGACGCGTCGGTCGACTGTAATGTATCTACAGGCGACTGTACATACGTTACAGTTGGGCAAGGTACCATGATTCTCAGGGCCAGATGCCGTAATTCAGTTCACGAAAAAGCTGCCTCGTGAAGCTTAAGCACCAGAGCGCGTTGTCAGAAATGACGCATCCCAGTTATCTCTATCTGCACAAACTGCTCCGGGCAAAAAAAAAAAAGAGAAAAAAAAAGTACTTGATATAAATTCACATGAGCGCGGTCACGCAAGTGCACATAAAAGAAAAGTAAACAATAAACTCGACATATAGCAAGGGTACCATGCACCACGCCTACGTTATCTAGGGTGCCAGAAATCCGTACTGTATAATTTTAAGGCCCAAGATATAGCTTACGCCGGAGAGGCCTTGCACAGAATGTATAGCCGCTGCCACGCATATCTATCAACCGCAGCGTCCACTCCCTCTGCAGATTATTTTGGCCAATTACAACATCGTCGGGAATGGTTGAAGAGAGGGTGGCTAGCCGCACGTATAGTGCAGTGTACACAGTATCATCTTCGAGGCGGCAAAATTAATTTAGCCCCGAAATTGGGCGCTCAGAAGCCGATAACCCGATGGACGTCGCCAGTGACACCTGTAGGATAAACACCGGCGTCTTCCTTTGAGCGCTGTCTAATTGTTTTTTCAGGGGGCAGTGAGCTTTAATAGACCTAGGCGCCGCATTAGTTCTCTTTTAATCACCGAAACAAGCAAGAATAAAAGGGCAGTGGTCCGCAGCGGTCATTTTCGAAAGACACCACGGGTCACCCGCAGATTAACGTCGAGAAGCGACTGCCCGGAGGCTTAATTTCTGGCTTGCAAGGTTCATTTTCTTTTCTCGGTGTATTACACGACAAATGGGCCGTCGCATATATCCAGACTATTCTTGCATCGAGAAATTTGGGCAGCTAGAGTGCTCTCACTTCTGATTAGCGGAGGGGGGGGGGGGTCGCGGGGGAGTAACTGGGACAAGCCTGTGGTTGTCCGTGTAGATGAAGTATTGTGTTGGACAAGCCTGCTGTTGTCCTTTAATATGAAATATTGTCGTGTTCAGTTATGGAACTGATGTTTCCTTATGATTTAACGAGGCTTTCACTACACGAGCCGATTTCCTCCGCTGCTTCTCTGCATATCGAGAACGATTGTGAATCTGACGTCGACACAACTTCCACGTTACTGGACTTTCGTACGATCTTGAATTTGAGTAAACGTCATGTGTCTAACAATCCTGCTTCATAATTGATGAGAGTGCATAACTGCTCAGAGAGAGAGAGAGAACATGAAGGAACTATAGCGGCGAGCTTAAGCTGGAGCTCTTCAAGTGCGTCCATATGCAAGGGGAGGAGGAGGAGGAGGAGTAGGAGGAGGAGGAAAAGAACGGCAAGGAGAAAGCTGATCAGGACAAGCTGTACAAACTGTGCATCCAAGTACAGAATACACATCGGTGTATGGGTGACCTATTGGCAGCCGCTCAAAGCACACCTGTCATGCTCGGAAAACATCCTTAAGTCCCTCCTACTTGTAAAAATCGAATATAACAACAACAGGATTCTCTGTAGTGGACAAGCATGACAGTATCGCCTCGGGGAAAATGTTCTCATCCTTCACAATTCAACGTAGGTTAAGCCGAGAATGGCGATACAGGTGGTGTCCTGAAGACAACAACGAAGCAATAAAACTAACAATAACAGTAACCAGACGACAACGGCGGTGTAACTGGGACAAGTATCGGCAAGTGAACGACAACTAGACGACATAACGCGAGCTGCGTGCCTCATAACAGTTTCTTTACAAAGTCACTATGGACATAGAAAGGACATGGAATGGCTACAATAACGAGACTGAATGCAGTATACACCTTTTCTTGTTCTCGCGTTTCAACGACCGCATAACAAACTCATAACCGTCGGCTGTATGTTACAAAGCAGAAAAAAATTTCGTGCGCTAGCCTTTCTTTACCCGGTATGCTTGCTACCAGACCTGCTTGCAAGGAGCCTGTGCAGCAAGACACGGAGCAGTTATTGCCAAAATGAGGCTTTTGTAGCAGCATGTAGCAAGAGTTTGATCTCTGTAGCACTTTGCATCAAATATATAGCTGCAGTTCCACCACTGCGGTATACTGACGCAGCGAAGGGGATCTGATTTATGTCGCCAATCTCTGAGCTCCTAGCATTAGCTATTCCACCAGAGGCCAACGGGTCATAACGGGACGTCGCTGGCCTCTCTGAGGCAAAGGCTATACACACAAGACCGCCCGATCCCGAAGCTTCCATCATACGCTGCTTTGCTTCAACGAGGAATGCCCGTCATTTACACGCGCCCTGAACGAAGGGGGGGGCGTCCAGTCATTCGCGTTAAGAAGCACCGTTACGGTCGGGACGTACAAGACCGCGAAGACCGCAACGCGACAGCACCTTACAGCCAAAGGGGCGGATAGCGCTTAGGGCGTCCTGGGGTTGATGTGCTGGCTGCAATTAGCTAAGCAGAAAAGAGAACAAAAATAACTTGGCTCTTCGCAGCGACGCGCATTCCGTCGCGCGAACGTGAAAGAGCAAGAACCGAGTGCTCGCTCGCTTCGTCACACCACCGCAGCCGCCTGCCTCACTAGCGCACAATTAGATCGGCTCTGCTGGCCGCAAGAGTCGTTATAGGACCTGTGCGTCGCTGCAAATTAAAGATTCGCGGCGCCTGGGGACGCTTAATCATCTCAGCCGGTGCCGTGGACGGTGTCGCCATGCCGTGCGACGAGCGACAAGACGACGCGCACTTTGTCCCTGCGGTTTTGTTTTGCGCGCGCTCCTCTAATCGCGCATGCAGGGCCAAAACTGGTCATCCACCCCCCCCCCCCCCTTCCTCACCCCTTCGATTCCCGCGTAGTATACACATAGTCCCCAATCTTGCCTCGTGTCCCTGGGGGGTGAACAGTGCTGACGGCGGTCACTTAACCATTACGCGACCGGGCGCTTTAAATTTAACACAACACCCCCCCAAAGCATCTAGAGCAGTTTTTTTTTTAATAGTCCACGAAAGGCCATAGTTTAATTCGGGGGTTCAAACGTTTAATCGAAGTTTGCCGCCAAATCGAAGTTCCGGTTCCCCGGGAACTTCCCCCCTGTATATCCTCCCTGCCTTATTGATGAAACATTTAGCCTTGATAGCCACTCCTTATGTACGCTCGATAATTAACACTTCGGAAGTGCCACGTTGAGATCTGAATTGCGAATTACTGGTCGCGTCGTCTTAATTTTGAGTTCGTTTATCGATTCGATCGAAGGACTTCCTACAGGTTCAAGTACAGGCCAAACTCAGGTCGGCAAGCAAGGCGTGGCAAGTTCCTGCAAGACGAGGTAATCATACGTAGTAACCAGGAATTATTACTAACCAGTGGTATGAGGCCGCACCTAATAGTTACCCGTTTAGATCGCTTGTTCATTACTTACATGTCCGAAGGACACATTTGAAGCAATAAGAAACACCTTTTGACACATTATTGCGCTTCAGTTTTACGGCAGAACGTTGTAACATTATAGCTACGCGAGTGGACTTCGCGTTAGGTGATATTTTTGTGACTCGACTGACTTACACGAGCTACCTATATGGGCGATATTACGTAAATGTACTTCGTGGCTGTGATTTTCACGAGCTTTATTATCCGTCTAAAGGAGTAACCGGCGCTATATAAAAGCGCCGAGATATCTTAAACTTGAAAGGATGTAAGAATGGGCTTGTTGGTGGTGATACACGGTGAAACTTAAGGCGCACGAAAAAACACGGACGAAGAAAAGAGACTCTTTTCTTCGTCCGTGTTTTTTCGGGAGCCTGAAGTTTCACCATATATCTTAAACAACACATATTTCTTTAAAAAAGTAGCCGTTGCATTTCTTTCTTTCATTCGCTTCTATGCATACGTCTGTATATCCCGTCATTCGGAAAAGTTGAAAACGTTCCTCCCGTAGAGTTACGTTTCAGACAGTAACGCGTTGGCACAGTGAGAAAAAGGGTGAGGAGGCGCGAGAGTTTGCCTTGTCGCGTTGTAAGATGAAATACTCTGTTCGTAAGCGATGTAGCGTTTATGACCCTATCCTGCACCGGTATAGGTAGGCGGCAGATCTTTTCACTTCATCAATTTCTGATATCTTTCCGCTACATATGTAAAAAAAAAAAAAAAAAAAAAAAAAAAAAAAAAAAAAAAAAAAAAACCCGGAGAAGCGCACGCTATTATAAGCACTACATTGACATGGCCTGATGTTAGGTACGGGGTCTTGTTCGATGTTCAGTGATCGAGTATTCAATGCTCTACTGGTGAATTTTTTTAGTATCTCACAAATGATGGAGTACTCGTCTAGGTTATTTATGTCCTCATAAGCACAGACGAACATGAAGACAAAGGGAAGTATGCTAATTACTTCAGACTTGTTTCCGTTTCAGTTCGTTCTGAGAGCAACTAGTAAGCATTCACATGTCTTATACGAAATCACATTTCCACTCTCTCTGAGAGGTCACGTATAGGGGTGAAATAAATTGGTGCGTAAACTAATGCAGTTGTTAATTACTGGCCACGGGCACACAGTAAGGCGAACATTAAAGGGGTCCTGCAACACTTTTTGCAGCACGGACAGAAAACGCTGCCGATCGGTGGTCGAGGCTCCTGAGAACACACGAGCCAAACGTTATAGCGCAGCACATGGCCTGGAATTTAGAATAAATTCTCAAAGTCAGCTAGACACAGTTCCCTCTTTTTTATGCAAATGATGCCATGTGCCCAAATGACCGCGCCACACACCCATATTCACGGCCATTGGCTGAATTTGAGCATCGTTAGCTGTATAGTTACTGAGGCCGCCGCGAGGAGGCCGCCAAGTGCCCACGCGCGCGCGCGCGATCACACTGAAAGTAAGCCGCGCGTTCGAAGAAAAAGAAAAAGTGCTCAAGGCCGTGAAGTGCGCGTCACGTAGCTTCTTCTTGTGCCATCCCTCTCCCATGCTTAGCTTCCAGAACGCTTGTCGGGACGAGGGAAGAAAGAAAAACTATCACAGCGGTCGACAAATCTCTAACTCCGCTCGTACTTGACGGATTCTACAAAAAAAATTTTTTTTTTGCCACGGTCGATTCGTGAGGCAATAAGCTCCTTTAATTGAAGACATTCGATGGTTACTTGCAAAAGCATTGCAGGGCCCTTTAAGTCCTCTCTTTGTTTTTAACGAGAAAAACATACGGTATGCACCCGTGACGATGACAGCACTTAATCCCCTCCAGCTTGTTCCATAACCCTGCATGCCACCTCTCCGCAAAGGAGATAAGAGTCTGCCATTTACATAAAGGGTAATAGGGAAGATCAAGTTTTACGGACTGCAACCGCACTGCCAAATAATAATATACGAAGTACATAAGGGTACATAAATGTGAAAGCAGAGGTGTCCGAATTCCTAACTGGCATTAGGAAAAAAAAAAAAGAAGTGGACTTGGGCCGGTCACGTAATGTGAATGGACAGTTAACCGATCGGTTAGAGCGACGGAGATGGGAAACATAGGCAAGTACGGTAGAGCGTTAGGTGGAATGATGAAGTCATTAAGTTCGCAGTCATAAAATAGAACATGCTTGCACAAGATAGGGTAAATTCAAAATCATTGGGAGCGGCCTTCGTCCTGCAGTGGGCATAAAATGGCCTAAAAAGTGACTGTAATGGCGCTGACTATAAAATCTAAAGCAATTCTTTTAAAGCTTTTATACTTCGCTTCCACGTCGTCTTGCGATCACGCAACCTACAGCGACAGCATCGTAATTCACCCAGTCTCGAAGGCTGCATATTTTTTTGTGAAAGCAGTAACGTGCGAGAAATAGCAATTTCAATGGCAGCGCGAAGTTTATAACGCCAGTACGACCCCCGCAATCAACATTCACGGACATGTTTTTTTCAAAAGGCTTTCCAACCGGCGACATTCGAGCGCAGCCGTGTAGTTACTATAAATTACGAGAAATAGATTCGCGTTGTACAACGCTTACCATACCGTTCGCCTCGCAAAACGAGTGTGACGTGTCGTTCGCGTCCTCCTCAGCGAACGTCGCCAGCGACCATCGCCCACAAGGCGCGTCCACCTCCGGAGACTTTGCTGACCCGTGCCCCCCTGACCATCGTTACCTCCCATTCGGAACACTAACATTCCGAGCATGCGTCGTAATGACAATAATTCAGCGAGACACATTCACAGCCAGAGCCTGGTCTACGCCCCGTTTGTATATAGAGGCACTTTAACCGACCCATACAGAAATGAATGGAAGAAAAGGCGAAAGAAACGAGCAAAGATTCATTGCTGGGGCCGAGCCGAAAGGAAATCGTAGAGCAGGGCTAAGGCGCGTTCCGCTTAAGCATATAGATGCGAGGCGGCCACCCGGAGACCATTTGAGAAGATGTACGGATGAGAAACTGGTTCGCCTTCTCGAAGAAGAAAAAAATATATATCCAGAAACACACGGTGGTTATCGTGCCAGCGCGTGCCCTTTAACCAACCTTGCCTACACATCCACACCTCACGTCCAACCCCCCTTCTTTCCTTCTCACCCGGTACTCGCTTTACTCAGTGCTCTCTCTCCCTCTCCACTCGCAAGACTGCTTCAGCGAGTCGATTAACCGATAACCGAAGGTCATCAGGGGTGGAGAGGGTAGCCCCCGTAGGCGAGGACCCTGCTCGAGTGACAAAAAAACAACAACGTGAGCAAACAAGGATGACAGAATTCCTCGCAGGTAGGCATCAACGGGGGGACGATTGCGAGCACGCCTATCGCAGCGCCCCGTCGCGGTAACTGAGGACTTCGAGAACGCGCGCACCATTTCGAAGATAAGAGTCTCTGGAGGACACACGCGCGGCGCACGCGGGTGGTGGTCATGCAAGCCGGGACGGCGGAGGTGCCAGAAAAACGTAGCCGCCAGACGAATTCGACGGGGCGTGAACAGGTGCGAACTTGCCGGAACCAATAGGGCGGAACGATAAGACGGCAGCCGGCCCGTCGCAGTCGTTAGAAGGTCTGCAGTGGGCCCCCAGACTCAAGTTGGCCCGAGGCAACGGCAGTCGATGGGAAGGAGCAGTGTCGTGCCGCGTACGTGAGTCCGCGTAGGATGGCTTTTCTGTCCACAACAGATAAAGAACATTCCCACTTTTTCACGTTCCCTGTACTTCGAGCAATGGTGGGGCTGTAAGACGACGTAACTTTCACAGAGGGAAATCTATTAAATGGGGTCATCGCTGATTGACGAACATCGAATACGAGTGTTGTTGCAGCTCTCAAAGATCAGTGTACCTTTGGAAGCTTAAGCAAGTGCTTCTGTATTAGACGTTCACCTTCCACGGCACCTCCCTAGAAAGAACAAGCGGGTCTCTATCCTAAGAGGTCCACATAGACTACACGAAACCATTTCGTGTAGACCATGTAAGCATAAGCGCGCGCAGGGCTCCCCTTCAGGGGGGGGCGAAGGTTCGTCGCAGCGCCCCCCCTCCCTGTTATGTCAATGTATGGGGCTGACTTTGCGCCCCCCCCCCCCTCGCCCCTATCACACCTCCTACCCCTCTCCCTTCTCGCCTCCCCCCCCCCCCCCCGTGAGCACGCCTATGCATGTAAGTCTCTTCGCTTGGCGTTTACTACTTTACAGTGCGGCCCAATGCGTTTGCAATAAGCGGTGTTCAACTGTCCTGGGAAGGCCTCACGCTTTGTAGTGTGATACTGCTATTTTACCAAAACATTCCAGTGGGCCTCTTCTGTATAGAACCGAGAGTCCTTTTTTGTAACTATCTTTTTTCGTCAGATAGTTTTTTTTCCCCGCCTATTTCCCATTCACTTGCGCCAGGACACCGTCGCTGCCGCCAAGAGATGGCGCCACGTACAGGTGTCGCCAAATCTTGGCATACTTGGTGGATACTCCTAGGGTGGATAAACATGGCGATGCGCTCCGTGTGTAACGCTCTTGATGATTTACATCACTTTGGTTAATAAAGACTATGGGTATTTATCACAGATACAAACTCTCAATGTCACATAGGGCTGCAGATATCAGCGCTTCAAGCGCTACTCGATTAGACCGGCATAGGAGATTGATAGGTCAGTACAAAAAGACCATCCCTGCGGTTTAAAAATGTCACAGATGTCCTTTTGCATTCGCCTTAGACAACTCGAAGGTGAAAGCCATCTTATTTTGCTTAAAGTATATGTATTGGTCCTAGTCGATGTATTGATATGAAGACCACGCAGCATGAAGGATGATGATCTTTGCTTTTTTAGTGGCGCAAGCTATAGACAGGTGTGGCAGAAGAGCGCCATGTCCCATGTCTTTTTTTATGTGGTGTTAGCCGTTAACAATGATTTACGACGATAGGATGCAATGTGGCTATAGAGGGGCCTAAAATCACGCGCTCTATCCGAAGCGGAAACGATATACATTGGTATACAGTTGTGGCAGCGAGACGTGGAGTGATCTATGGCAGGATTGAGTCACAAGTGATCGTGATTTCTAGAAGTGAGGAAGCCAGCGCAGAAGGGCCTACTGCTGGTCAGCACAGATATTTTGCGTTCGATGAGCGAAGCGTTGTTTACCTCAGTATGGTTACAGGTTCGTGACACTGGTTGTAGCCCTGAAGCGGAGCCCTGCTTGCAGATAGGCGACGAAAACGTTCCGATTCCAAGCCACATTAAGATGACCACATTAAGCGGCATGCATCTAGTCTCGCGTTTCGGATTAGCTGCGGTAAGCGCCAATCGGCTTCGATACCGCTATTAAAATGCGCAATTTGAAAACGCCAAAATAGTTGGGTGATCTGGTCAACTTAGCCATTTTGCAACTTCTACTAAAGTAAACCGGGGCATGAAATCTGCAGCCAGCCCAAAGATAAGCAAGTTTCCCGAAAAAACTGCAATTCCTAATGAAAGCTAAGAATTTTTCTTTCCACTCGCAGGATTTGCATGTTTAATACTCTTTCCAGCGAACGAAGTCATCGCAACAACGGCTCAAGATTAGATCAGCGGCGCTAGATATCGGTGCAACGCGGTAACGTAAATCTCTCACAATCTCCTCGCGCATATGCTTAACCTCGGCAGGATTACCGAGTTGCCACCAGCTTTTAGCCTGGACTTTAATCATTATAACCGCTGCATGTTTCCATACAGAGCCGGCTCAGTTATGCGTACATCGACGACGAGAGGGAGAGGAAAAAAGCGAAGCAAGAAAAGACTCTGGAAGGCACCCATAATCCTTATAGGTGTCTGGTTGTGGCATTCGCTTATCAGGCGTTCTTGTGCCGCGGTGTATTCCTCCGGTTAACCTTAACAAAACCAGCCGATAGTGAAGCCAGGGAAGGTATATACCTATTCCAGAGATGTTTGTAAACAGGGGTAGGCGTCGTCGACATACTGGGGCGCTTGTAGCGACGTCGCGGCGCGTAGGATCCGCCCAGCCTAAATCTCGTCATCGCCCTTCATGATCACGTGACAACTGACACGGCAGCTGCAAAGTTGTCTCCGGGCACAGCGCGTCGGGGAGCCTCTCGCGTGAGGCTTAAGCAAATTTGTGCTTCAGTATAATATGTTGCCAATTTAATTCTCGACTTGAACCAGAATCAGTGATTTCGTACTGTTATTATTAAAACACACTTTCTTAATTTCCGGAAAATCCGGAAGTGATCGACAAACACACACACACACGCACACACACACACACACACACACACACACACACACACACACACACACACACACACACACACACACACACACGCACACACACACACACAAACGCACGCACGCACACACACACACACACACACACAAAATGCTGAACGTGGCAAAGTCATCGAGGAACAACGAACAACCGGGCGGATGTGAGCGCGCTCAATTTTTAATTTTCCGCGTATAATGTCGTCCTACAGGACGAAATCACACACACACAAAAAAGTGTTGCGACGGCTGCGGATGGCACGCTTTGGGTGCCCCCCGGAAAAAAACGCGAAGTCGCAGCAGAGCGGCGACGCGCTGCGATTTTGCAACGCTGCAGAACACAGCGGAGAGTCGCGCGGGAGGCAAAAAATAATTGATGGTGTCGCGTCAGTTCTCAAGGCGAAGCGGATACCGCATGTCGCTTGATCGTTATCCCTTACAGAATGAGCGGCCCGATCGGCTGCCAAGTTCGGACGCGCAATCACTTTTTTCTTCGTTATTATTTCCGGTATATCGTACTTCCATTCGACCTTAATACATATAAGGTTTCTTTTTCACGTATACCGGGTTCTTTCTTTCATTGGGCATTCGCCAGGCGTTATTAAATGAGAGCGTATCGATTCGTTTATCATATTGTTTTTTCTTTCTTAGAGCAGCAGCGCAATCTGCACCAGAGGACGATGAAGCAGTGAATATTGAGCAATGAATCCTTCCAGTCGCCTAGAAGTGGCTCCTGTTGCACGTTTCAATTTTTTTTGTATTATAATTATTGAACCTCGTATCGTAGATACGGTCGCAATTAAAAGACGAGGCAGGATCGCAGTGCTCCACGTATTCGCCGTTGGCGCTACACAATTTCGGAATATCAAATACGCAGATCCGATTGCACATACATCGTTACCACGCATGCGCGGATGTCGGCGTTAGTTAATATGGTACACGTCGTTTTTTTTTTTTCTTTTTTTTTCCTCAGGCGACGTGACGGTCCGGTTTTGGCAGGAGATAGATTTCAGTTCCGAGATAATGGCCAAGCCATGTCGAGGCACGTAGGTGACGCGGCCAGCACGGGTTCCTAGCTCTTATGCATAGCTGTGAATGTAACGCGGTTATTGATGGAGCAATCGATACGAAAATATAAGGACATGGGCAATGAGACGGGTGTCCAGCCGTGCAAGAGAATAAGTGCTCGTCGAGTATATTGTCCTTCGTATAGAGTGTTAGACTTGTCTAATACTCTAGATGTGAAAGGCTGATGTTTGTAGAACATGCGTATTGTAAATAGATAATGTCTAGATTGCGTATATACCAACAGCCGTGACTTATGTTAGTCCTGCCCACATTTAACACAGTTATGTCCTGTCCACACTTAACAGAAGCACAGTCAACAACAACACGCAAGGACTGACGAATCTGTTAAACTGGCCCTGTTGTTGCTGCTATTGTTGGTGGTGGTGTTTAATTCCACAGCAGTGGAACGAGGTACTAAGTCTGAGCCGGGTGTCACAACGGACGCATGGATACTACTAACTTCTCTGCAAGCGCACTCGAGCGTTAGACAGTCAACCAAAAATACCAAGCCGACAAAAACTGCACAGTAATAAAGGCACAAACAGACCAAGCCATGTTTCTTACAAAATTCTGTTCGCCAAATCACTATACGATAGCTGCGTAAACATACGAAAACGCAGTCGCATTAACTGGTCGTTTTGTCGCTCATTTGGCAAGGCCTCCGTTCGAAGCATCGACCATAACAAAAACCTAACTTCTTCAAAAATACCGACTGTTTCGCATGGGCCGCTGGCAGGATTTTGTCTTAGGGGGGACGTTGCAAACCCGCGTTTTATCGCGGTGGGGGGATGGAGGGAGCGCTATTGTGGCTTGGGTGGGGGTCAAGTCCTGGTGTGTCTTTGGGGGGGCTGGGGGGGGGGGAGGGCTGGGGGGGTTCAGTGCTCCTATTTGCAATCCGTGCCGACCAGGCCCGTAGCCAGGAATTATTTTCGGGGGGTCGCCCACTTGTTGGTTTTTCAAAACCGCTATTTTCATTATTTTCTCTCAGTAAAACACCCCCTCCATCCGAATTTCGGGGGGGGGGGGGGCAGGCTCCTAGGACACCCTCCCCCTGGCTACGGGCCTGGTGCCGACGCTCATGCTGCTTCGTCAATCATCGCTACTGCGTCCACTCGCATGAGCGCCTATATTGCAGCTCCACTGCAGACATACAATGTCACGCAGTGAAGCACGCAAGCGTATTGTGGGGAAGCTACCGATAGGAGTGAGTATTTGGAGGGCTGGTACTCGAGCCAGTTTTTGGGTAGGGTAACAGGGACTGTACTTTGCATCTGCCCGAACATACTCTCAGAAATATTACTGCGCAGTTAAAACTCACAGGGTGTCTCGTGTAATCGCCTGAGACTATTCGAAGACGAAAGCCATCTTCAGCTTCTCTTATTCTCAGTCGTGCATTGATATAGCATTTCGCCTCCATCGAAATGCGACCGCTGCGGCCTGGGATCGAACCCGCGATCTTTGGGTCAGCAGAGTCCAGCGCTTGTCCTGTCTAGTTGTTCTTCCTCGCTGTCTTCGTTTTTTTTTTTCTTCGCTGGTTTCCTCTTCCGAATAATTATTTTTAATCCGCAACACAACAAACACTGTCATCACCTAAGCATCATGATAACTGCCGGAACCAGTACGGGTTTCAGTGTCTTTCCAATCCCTTCTTGAATAAAAGGAGGGAGTGAGAGAGAGGGAGAACAAATAAAAACAAACGAAACACCGGGAATATAATTTGCATAGCTGACACGTAACGTTTCATTAAACCAATTAACGGGCCACAGTCTCGGCATCGACAGACCTTGCCCGGTTCTCGCCAAACGTCAAACCTGACGAAGTATAGAACGACAGAGTAACACAGCAGAGACAAGAGTGGGGCTCACGGTGACACTTGTCATTCTGCAGAACCGTGGCACGTTATAAGGGCGCCGAAAATATCGCCTCCGTGCCACTAAACGAGGAGAGGGAGAGGGAGAGGACCGCGCGCTCAGCGGCGTGCCGTAATCGCTCCAATTTAATAACCTTGCGCGGATAAAACCGCTTGGCTGTAACCGCACGAACGCGGCGGAGCGCCCGCGACGGGGCGCATTAAAAATAAACGTGACGTCCGATCGTGGACAGCGAGCGACGACGACGTCAAGGGCGGATAACGACATCGACGAATGGGCTGAGAGCGTGCTAAGCGTTCAAGGGCTGCCCAACTGACGGCGAAGTTCCGGGAGTGGGACGTCCGCGGTTGGGGCTATTTCTATGCCAAGGGAGGAGTGACGACCGCGTAGTACATGCGTCGCGAACGCTTGGCGACAGCTGAAGTGGGGGGGACATCGTATTTGGAGCGTGCATTGACGGCTGATATGTTTTAAAAAATTGATAATGGTACACAAGCCACCCACTAGGGAATTTGGCAGTGAGCAAGCGTTATCTGAAATTCCGTTATTTATCGAACATATGTGTATACACCAGCTAACATCAGCCATAACATTAGCCAGCATTTAGCCAAGCCTAGCCTGGAAATTGTGGTCATTGCACCAGGGGCGTAGCCAAAGGGGGTGTTGGGGGGGTTCAAACACCTGCCGAAAATTTTTCAAGTTTGCTTGCGTATATATATATACACGCACACATACAAACGCACGCACGAACATACATAAAGTATGGCTGAATTGCCCCCCCCCCCTCCCCCCCCATCCGGAAAATATTCTTGCTAGGCCCCTGCATTGCACGAATTTCCGTAGATGGCGCTGCCATGATTTCGAAAGTTCTCGCGACGTTCTTTGTTACGATTTTTTTTCAATATTTCTTAGAGCTCACGATTCCCAAGCATATCAAGAAAATTAGTGTCTGTAATATGTCTGCTTACACTGCAGTGTCTGCTTACTGCGGAATGTGACATTTTGAACACAATGGATTGTTGAAAGTTGTCGATTTGCAAAGTCGCAGAGCCATCTTTGACCAAAGAGAGAGAGCGCAGATGCATTTACCAACCGCTACTTCCATGCCGGCTAACCGGTAAGATTTGCTGCCCCCATTGACGACAATGAGGTTTATTATCATTCCATTTGAAACATGGCGTTGACAAGTATCCGTTACGGTGCTTCTTTTGAACAGGTGTGTTGTTTAATCTACCGCAGTACGGAACTCTGGCTAACTGTTTCTCACTGTGTAAGCACTGCACTTGTGTAGTGCTTACACACATTTGACATTACACTTGTAGTCAGGCCTGTAGCCAGTGGGGGGGGGGGGGGGTGCCCAAGGGTCCCGGGCCTCCCTCAAAATTCTGATGAAGGGGGGTGTTTTAGCGAAAATAAGTAATGAAAATATTTGTTTTTCTAAAATTGTCAAGGTCCTCAGCAAGTGCCCCCCCCCCCCCCCCCCTTTCTCCCGAAAAAAATTCCTGGCTACGGGCCTGATTGTAGTAAGCTCACACACTTAACATTACGCTTGTGTTGTAAGCACTGCTGCACCTGTGTATTGTCAAGTGTGTAGGTTAGATGGATGGATGGATGGACGGATGGGGCTGCATCCATATGAACGGGCGGCGGCTCACACCACCTGGCCGCAACTCATAACGAAGTACTAACACTATGCAGTGAAAGACTATATAGGGTCAAAGTTCCCTCTAGTACCACTGCAGAAAACTAAGTCACACACCGCTCCAGCGATGTGATAGGAAGTAATACATCGTGAAACCTTCCGAGAGAAAATTCCGCCGAAAAAAAAAAAAACAAGCATTGTTGCCAACAGTTCCAACTTGAGAAGCAGCGACTACCATGTTCTGAAACTAAATAACCAACCTTCAAGCCGTCACTCAACTTCAGAGTGGACACTGGCTATACAGCTTAGGAACAACCATTATAGATGACTACGGTGAACGTCGCACGCTACATTTTGACCCTACACGCCGTGACGGAGGTTCGGTGCGCTCATTATCAAAAATTTGGATCACACTGCGCTCTTATTAATATGCGGCGCGCTGTCGGGGATGTGACAGCGTGGTCATCATCTCCACCGCACCTGTAATAACAGGCCTTTCTCTCTTATTTTTTTAAATTCTTTATATCTATCGAAGGCTGCGCTTCGCCTCGTCTCGGGAGGGCAATATTTCAACCCTGACTTTCCAATGTCACCCTTTTGCATCCATTACCATGATAAACGCGGGTAGTTCTTGGCACACGAGAGACGCGAGCTTTAAACCAAGAGCACTGCTGATATATCTTCATAAAGCGTTCTTTGCTGGCCAGCTCGTACGTAACTATCACCCTCCCAAGCACTTTAAGTGCCGCTGTAACGATATGCAAGGAGCCACCTAGACGTTAAGCGAAGCAGTTCTGAAAAGTGATTAACTTTAACCCAGACTAGCCTCAGCGGATGGCCTTATTTGTTGAGCGGGAAATATGTGCGACATTGCGCGCAACTCAAGACGCGCCTCTCGTCCTTGACGGGGCGAGCCATTTGGTGCGAACGTTGAGCACGCCGTTTGTTGGGCGAAGCGCAAGCACAGCACAACTGAACACAGAGCTGCAGGGACTTCTGCCTCTTGAGGCTACGGGCTCACAAAGTCGCCGATTTGATTCCAGCTCGTCGCGTCTGCATTAGAACGCGGATACAGTCTGAAAGATGTCCGAGCGCTCAGAATTAATCCGGATTTAGTCTATTGTCATAGCCCTTGCCTAGCTTTCAGTGCAATACATAATCGATTAAACGACCGATACATTGTGGTAGTCACGTGACTTGTGTAGCTGTACATCGCGTTAACATGTCAGCGAATGGATTCCGGAGCTCATTCTAATAATAATAATAATATCTGGGGTTTTACGTCCCAAAATCACGATATGATTATGAGAGACGCCGTAGTGGAGGGCTCCGGAAATTTGGACCATATGGTGTTCTTTAACGCGCGCTGACATCGCACAGAACACGGGCCCCTACCATTTCGCCTCCATCGAAATGCGACCGCCGCAGCCGGCATCGAACTCGCGACCTCCGGGTCAGCAACCGAGCACCGTCGCCACTGATCCACCTGTGGCGGACCATTGCCATTCAGTCTTTATTCCAATGCACAAGATCATTCGTAACCAGGCTACACGTCGAAATAGAACCATCAAATCAACGCAGACACATATATAGTGCAACCCTGTTGACCCTGCTGGTGGCGGGGTCAAATCCCTGCCCCAGTGGCCGCATTTTCCACGGAGTCGAAAATGCTGGAGGCCCGTGTATACTTAGATTTGCGTGTACGTTAAAGAACACCAGGGGGTCGAAACTTCCGAAATCCCTCCACTACGGCATCTCTCATAACCACACCATGGTTTTGGGACGTTAAACCCCAACAATTATTATTAGTGCGAGACGTCAACGGTGTCACGTCATGAGAAAGAAAGTGGCGTCATCGCTTAGGTAGGCGCTGTATCCCATGTAAAGGCGGCTTTGAATAAGTGTCTCGCTCAAACGACTGCGTCGATTCGGCGTGAGGTTGAGTGAGGAAGAAGATAATTCTCGCTCCGGCAGTGGATGGTGGTCGGCGAACGCAGCCTGCAAAAGCCGCTCGAGCGACGAAAAAGAAACAGCAACTTTGGGTGGCCACCCGTGTCGATCCGCCAAGGCCGTGCTGTAGACGACGAATTCTTTCACACGTTTTCCAGAGTGATCGATGCCGTACGCAGAGCCATAAAGACCGCGTAGCGGCTGGAAGCGCGACGGCTAATAGGAAAATCAAGGCGCAATGCGCGTCGCAACATGCACGCACTGTACGCGAGTGGAGGTATTCGAATGGGGCGTTTGCTAGCGCAGAACTACGAAGCGCCCGTAGACTATCTCGCCACGGCAATTATGGCGGTTGCTCCATACTGGATTCTTCTGCGGGAGTTTTTTGTCTTTCTTTGACAACGCGAAGCAGGGGCGTGGGTTCGGAAGAAGCTTGCGCACGTTTTGACTAAAAGCGCTTTCTAAATGCAAGCGTATGCACGCCCGAAGTCAAGTGACAGTTGGGATGTGAATTTTCATCGGCTGAGCCGCCTATAACAGAGGCGAGAGTCAAGCACTGAAATGCGTGGCTAAGTTTTCGTTTTTTTTTCTTTTTCCTTGCGTTAGCATATCCTTTGAATGTGTTTTTTTTTTTCACGTGATGTTCAAGGCTCTCAGCGTGTGCTAATGCCTTCCTCTACGTCATGACTTAGAAGTAGGCATTAGTGTACGCTAGTCCGATGAATCTGATTGGTCAGAAGTTCGGAATGTGAGGTATGTGAATGTAAAACGGTGATCGCGCGCCGTCATTGTCATTTGAAAAATATTAGCCGTGAAAACCGTCAGACAGTGAAGCTGTAATGGTGATGATGAAGATGACCTTCAGTACAAAAAAATACATCATCACCGTCATTATTTCGAGCACCATCATCACCATAATCATCATCACTTAGATCACCACCATCATTTCGTTTTATCTATTTGAAGGAAACATAGGTCGGTAAACTCACTTATGAGCCGACTCACACGGACTCACTCACTTAGGTCCAGACGTGAGCTTGAGTCTGAGTGATTCCGGGTGAATAATATTTTCGGTGAGTTTGAGTCAGAGTGAGCCCTGTTGAGGAAAACTTCGGTGAGTCCGAGTCCGAGGGGGGACCCGAAGGGCAAGACATATTTCATGAGGGAGTCTCAGTGAGCTCCACAATTTTTGCCGAGTCACGAAAGGAAAGCATCATAACTATCGTCATCATTTCGGCTTGGCGATGCGCTTACAGTAGGGAGACGTTACGAAGGATAGACTACAAAGTACAGGACACAGTGTTAACAGAAGTGTGTACACAGGACACACTGTAGTCTGTCCTTCGTCCCTACCGTAAGCGCATCGACAAGCCAACATGAACCAACTAGCCCCCTTTGGTCGCTTTACTATCATCATTTCGTTTTTTTTTTATTCACTCCTGTTTCGACGTAAAAGTGTGCTCAATGCCACGCTGTTACATAACGGGGCAACCATGCCCTTGCGCAAGCGAGAATTCCTGGAAGTCAGGTCCCACCAGTCGTCGGCCCTAAATGCTCATAAAGCACTAAATGAAGCACAGGTTCAGGTGAAGATGGTAACTTGAGGACATTGAAAAATTCTTGAACACAGGCTGCCTCTAGAGCGAACGTTTCGACAAGCGGTCCTTTCTTCTTCAAGGCTGCAATCTGCCTCGAAGAAGACTTCGAAACGTTGGTTCTAGCGACAACCCCTTCTCAAGGATTTTTCGTCTCATAAAAGCGCTAGTGCGCTTTACGAATGCATCCAAAGTTATTTAAAAGCTAGTATGCGGACAGATTGGGTCTTCTCTTCTTTTGTACTACTCCTTACTGCTTCTTAATGCAACGACTGCTACTAGCGGCCGTCCTGTGTCTTTCTCTGCAGTCCTTGTGCGTGTTCGCTAGCATAGGCGTGCGCACAAGGGGGCAGGGGGGCGCCCCACTAGTCACCTAAAAGGGGGGGGGGGCAAAGTAAGCCCCATACATTGACATATTAGGGGGAGGGGGGTGCCAAGTCAGCCCTATACATTGACCTAATAGGGAGGGGGGGGCGCTGCGACACCCCCCCCACCCCCTCGCCTGAAAGGGAACCCTGTGCACGCCTATGGTCGCTAGTACTGTGGAAGCATCGTTACCGCCCTTGCCTCATCTTCCAATGTAGAGTAGCTAACCGGACTGCTAGCCTTGCCAGAGGCACGTGCTATGGGTGAAAGGGGGGGGGGGGGGGAGTGAGTTAAAGGGCAGTAAGGACGTTATGACGCAAGCATCTGCATGATGCATCATCATAATCATCAACAGCTTGACTATACCCACTGCATGGCAAAGGCTTCTTCCATGTTTCCGCCGGTTAACCCGGTCTTGTGCTTGTTGCGGCCATGCTATCCCCCGCAAACTTCTTAACATCATCTGCCCACATAACTTTTTGCGTACCCATCGCGCGCGTGCCTTCTCTTGGAATTCAGTCTGTTACTCTTTGTGACGAGCGGTTATCTTGCCTGCGCGCTATATGCACTGCCCATGTCTATTTCTTCTTTATTTCGACTAAGATGTCCTTAACACTAGTTTGTTCCCTGACCCACTCTGCTGTCTTCTTGTCCCTTAAAGATAGACCTATCATTATCCTTTCCATTGCTGGCTGCATTGCCCTCAATTTAAGTTGAACTCTCTTAGAAAGACTCCCGATTTTTTTCTGCCCGGTATGTAAGGACCGGTAAGATGCAGCTGTTATATACCTTTCTCTTGAGGGAGAGAGAGAGAGCGAAGTATTTTAATGAATAGCTGGAGATGTATGTCTGGCGTTTCGCCTGATATGCTACTGTAAACTATCATTCAATATCTGAGAACGCCTGCCGAATGCGCTCCAGCCCATTCTTATTCTTCTAGTCCTTTCAGTCTCACGGTTCGGATCTGCGGTCACTACCTGTCATGAGTAGACGTGATGCGACGTGGAATCAACCATTACGACGCACGGCAAACCTATCCTCATTGCTTCCTCAGCTTTCTCAACAACACTTCGTGACGGTCCAATTACGCACCGAATGTATAACTAAGTGCACGAAGTCACACCTGTCCGCAGCCCTATCCATATACAGGTATTTCCCTCGTTGGGAGGCGAGTCGTCGTGACTGCAGGCACGTAACATGCCACTGCGTGAGCAAACACCATACCGCGACGCGCGTACACAAACCACAAATCACACGCGCGTACCCAACTGCTCGCACATGTCGACGGCAGGTGAGTGAGTGTAGGTACAGTGGCATACCGCGCTACTATAGGCGGTCCTCCAATCCATTCTATATACGAACACATATCGGGACGCCAGATCTCAACCAGGTAGGCGAAGGTTGGGCGCCCCCCTCGTTGCACGTATTGGAAATGCGAATCGCGTCTACGTATATACGGTAATAACTCGGAGGGGTCGAGGTTTTTTTTACGCCTGGTCTTCGATCTCCGGCCACCATGCGGACTCGTACGCGGCTTCCGCGCGACGCGGCAGCTCAAAAAAGAAAAAAAAAGAAAATAAAAGAAAAATCACTCGTGCGAAAGCGCGAGCATTCTCGGCAAGCGTTGTGAACGAGCCAACGAGCTTCAGCGATAGCCGTTTAAGTTAAGGAAGTCGGCAGCTGTACAGCGAGGCGAACTGAAGGAAAAAGCAAAACTATAGGATAAAAACGGGGAGTGAGCGCGCTTGAACGCTCGCAATTTGGTGATGTGGGCATACCTAAGTAGACATGCCGCAATTACGGCGGCGTGGCAGCCGAAACTACCCGGCCGCCGCACACGATATAAGCACGATCAATACTGCGGCCCTCCGCGGAATCAGATAAAGAATGGCACCACCAACCACCGCTGCAGCAGCGGCAGCACATACGCACATACACATACCTGGAGACATGTTTCTCGAGCGCGGCAAAAGCAGTTCCAAACGACGCGAACGCGGCAGCGAGCCCAAAAAGAACGACGGGACGCGAGGTCCCCTCCGCTTTGACCGGGGCCGATTCAATTCGTGGCAGAGAGCTGAGCGGAGAATCGTGACCACCGCGGGGCTTTCAGCGCGCGCGGGTAGAGAGAAAACGCTTCGCTATTCAGGAATGACAGAACAGGAACGGACGACAAAACAAGAAAAGAAAAAAGCATTAGTGCGCTGCGTAAAGGACGACAAAATAGAGCGCGCGCGAGCTCCTTTGCCTACCTTTTTGTTTTGTTTTGTATTTTGCCTAGCCGATATTATTGCTAAGCTGATGCCCCCCTCACTTACACATTAACGCTGCGAGCGCGGTAATTAACGAGGGAGCGGAGGTACAAAAAATTTTGAGAAATGGCGCTTGACCCTGGACGGCGTAGGGGGCATGCGGGTGCCTCGCGTCATGCATGCATGCAAGCTCGCGCACTCATGTTAAAGGAATATAAATAAAAACGCGATGGCGCGCTAGGGGGGCGCCTAAGAGCGGGAAAATATGACGCGGACCCCGATGGGTGACTCTTCTTCAGTCGAAGGGGAGGAGGACGCTGATGTTATTGGGGGGATGACGCAAGCAATTTCGGCCAGGAACGAAATGGGGGGGGGACCCACAGCCGACTGCTACGTAAACTAACACGCAGGAGTTAGAGTAAACGATGGTAGGTGGACGAACGGCTTGCGTCCGTGTCGCCGAATTCTAAAACAAACAAGAAAACTCGACGAAGGAAGCGAAAATACTTGCTTTAATTACAGCTGTGAATGTCAGCCTGTTGGCTATCTAAAAAAAAAACAAAAAAAAAAACCCTGCCTATATATTCGCGAATACGATGAAAAATGGAACAGTTAGGCAGTGTAATCCAACTAAATAACCGAGTCACACCGCAAACGGACCGCGCTGGCAGGGACTCGGCGTGCAGACATCCATTCCCAAATCGCTGGACCGGATAGCTTTGGCCCGTGGCTAACAGGTTCGCTAATTCGGCCGATAAACGACAATGGTCACCGAAGAGCTCCGGTATTATGATTCATTACGGTCACCGGACTACAGCACTCCATAACTCATGATGACAAACGTGCGCGCGTTGCCAGTGTCCACAGAGTCAAAGAGAGGAACGGCGAGGGGGCAAAGGGCGACACTTCAGGTTCTGAAAGTAACGCAGCTATAACAACCGTTCCTGTCGACACAGTCATTGACCTCAGTAATGTAGTCAACCACGTATGCATGATTACGTGCGTGTTTATTACTATTCCGTGATCAAAGAATGCCGGCAGGAAGAGAAGAACTGCAGAAGGCATTTCGCTCTGCTTGAATATCGTTGCAGCCGGCGCGTTGGCACAGTGGTTTGGTTACGGCGCTCGGTTGCCGAGCCCAAAGACGCGGCTTCCATACCGGCCGCGGTGGTTGCATTTCGATGGAGGCGAAACGCATAAGACCCATGTACTTAAGACTTAGATGCGCTTTAATGAACACCAGCTTCACCCACCGTGGTAATATAATAGTTATGGTGTTGGACTGCCGACGTGAAGGTCGAGGGATCGAATCAAGACCGCAGCGGATGCATTACGGCTCAGGCGAAATGCTAGAGGACCGTGTAGCTACACATTAAAGAACACCAGGTGGTCGAAATTTCCGGAGCCCTTTATTATGGTGTACCCCATGATCATATCGTGGTTTCGTTGCGTAAAACCCCCCAACAATTAATAATAAGGAACAGCAGTTCGTCAAAATTTCCGCAGCCCAACAACGGCTGGCCTCATAATCATATCATGTTTGGAGCATCTAAAAAAATCACGCCATATCCACAAAGTGAATGATGATGAGTGGGCGAAGCTCGATCGTTTTCATCCATGGCAGAAAGAGAATGTGTGGTCTGGAACGCGCTTATAATTCATGGTCATCAGCGTCATCGTCATCGTTATCACGTGTAGTGGGTACATTCCACTATACTGGAACGCGCTTATACTTCATCGTTATCACGTGTAGTGGGTACATTCCACTATATTGGAACACGCTTATGGGGAACGTGCACTGAGCCGGTGGCGCCGCGGTGCAGGGAGTGAACGAAAGGAATTGGCGTGTTCCGTGCAGCAGCCGATCCATGAGCGCAGCCGTGGCAGGTTGTTAGCGGTGCTTCGCAATGTCGCGTATGAATTTCTGTGTCGTAAAATGTGCCGATAACTATAAGAACTACGCACCTCGACAAAGTTTTTCAGTTTTCCGCCGTGACTGTGCTTCAGAAGCCGGCGGGAACACTGGATTAGTGTAGCGTAAAAGCAAGTGATCCCGCGGGCACGTTTATGAAGTGCATGCTGTAGCTAGTTCGCTGTGAATTGACTCTCCACGCAAGTTAACTGATATTTTTAACGTGCTCAAGGAACCGAGGGGCATCCGGCAAAGTGATCTCGAGTCTACAGTCCACAATTCGTTGGCGGAAAGCAATCGACACATCCATCAATTCTCCCTCGTACGCTTCTGCTGTTTTTCCGCCGTATCGCAGTTCGTAAACAGTAACATTAAAGGGGCCCTGCAACACTTTTTTGAGCATGCTCAGAAAACGCTGCCGATCGGTAGTCCAGGCTCTCGAGAACACGCGAGCCAAATATTATAGCGCAGCACGCGGCGTGGAATTCACAATAAATTCTCAAAAGTCAGCTAAAAATTGCTTTCTCTTCTCTCGACAAATGACGTTGCGTACTCAAAAATCACTCGTCACCGACATTGTATCAGCCATTGGCTGATTTGAGCATGGCGCGCTCGGTAGTTACAGAGGCCGCCGCGGGAGGGCCAGGCCGCGACTTGTCCACGATGTGCGCGCGCGATTGCAATGAAAATTCACGTATTCGAAGAAAAAACAAAAGAGAAAAAAGCGCTCAAGATCACGAGGAGCGCGTGACGTATTTTCTTTCCCCGTGCCATCCCTCCCTGCTTAGCTTCCAGCGCTTTCGGCGGGACGAGAGAAGAGAGAATGCAATTGCAGCGTGCGAGAAATCTTTGTAACTCCACTCGTACTGGACGCATTCCAAAAATTTTTGCGGCGGTGAATTCGTGAGGCAATAAGCTCCTTTAGTGAGGTCCATTCCATGGCTACTTAGAAAAGTGTTGCAGGGCCCCTTTAAGGAAGAAGTCCCGCATGTCAGGCAAAATGCGTCGCAGACCGCAAGACCCTAACAGCACTGTGCGTGCAAGCGAAGCCGGGCCACGTCATTGTATCGCGCTACGTGACGGCTGAGATATCGCGGGCAAAGCTGGCTTGTGACAAATTTACTCAAGGATCGACTCATGCAGCCCGAGGAACGCCTACAAACGGAGCTGAACCACTGCACTGCAAACATCGCGTAAATTCCACGCATTACTAAATGCAACACGTCCAGTTCGGCGACCGTACGTATTACTTGCGCGCATAGCAAGGGGTTGAATACATGCGAGACACAAACGCCATCGTTTACTCAACAATAAGTAGACAAAATGGCAAGAAATAATGTTTACAAACATCGATGGTGACGGTCTATGCTTCGAGCTTTACGCCGGCCGGCCGCACGAATCGCCCTTTCAAAACACTCTGTCGTGCATCTGTGCTACGCGCATAAAAAACATGATTGATTCCGCAAATGTATGTCCTTCCTCTTCGTTTGGGGCCTCAAAAGAATAATGCACTGTTAACTTTCTCGAAGCCTACCCGTTTTATCAAACCTGTCACCTTCGCGCACACGCACTTGCATACAACGCGGGCGTAGCTGACGGAGAGACGACGATTCGTAGCACGCCAGTTGAAACTGAAGTGGCCGCAAGTCGCCACTCGCGGCGCTGGCGGCGCACAGGTGCAGTGCACTGCTGCGCCCCCTGTAGGTGCTGCACGTTTCCCATACTTCATCGTTATCACGTGTAGTAGGTACATTCCACTATACTGCGTCATCATCATCTTTATCACGTGGAGTGGGTACATTCCACTACACGTGGCTACCTACCTACCTACCTACTACTACTACTACAGAGGAGGGACAGACCCACACCCTAAGGAGCTTCGCCCCTAAAAATGGTGAGGCTTGCACTAAGGGGAGCAAGGCTTGAAACAAGGAAGCTGGCCGATACTGAAATCTAATCTGGTTTGCTTCTAGGTTGTTGCTAGGACTTAGCTGGGTGGTGGTATATTGTCTCTGGGTTGATTCTCAGCACAGAGAGGTTCGATTTAAACCGCAGACAGTCACAGACACGACATGGATGTCCAACCTCCAGAGACAGTAACTAACGCTGAAACCGTGCGTTCGCACCTCTCGTAGATCTACGGGCACGTCGTCGTTCGCGTCGGCCTTCCAACGCTCCGGGGTCTTCTCGCAGCCGCCGTTGCCTTTCGCGTTCCCGAGTACCCTCGTTGTACCGTATACTCGGGATCTTCGACTCAACGCCATCGCTTCGCAGTGCACCACCGGTGTGTAGCGAGATTTCGCTCAATTTCTGTGGCCCATACCCATACATGATGATGATAGTATTTTGTGTACCCCGAAGTTCTTACTGCCGGCTTAAAAAGCTTCGCTGTTAAAACCCAGAAATTATTATGTATCTCATTGTATGGTCTTGCGCAACATACTTAATCGACTCCAGTCAACTAGCTTGTTTACATATACACCATTATAGAGCGGTGAGTAGTGCGATTCGCTCAATTTCCGTGGCCCATACCCATACATGATGATGATAGTATTTTGTGTACCCCGAAGTTCTTACGGCCGGCTTAAAAAGCTTCGCTGTTAAAACCCAGAAATTATGATGTATCTCATTGTATGGTCTTGCGCAACATACTTAATCGACTCAAGTCAACTAGCTTGTTTACATATACACCATTATAGAGCGGTGAGTAGTGAGATTTGCTCATTTCTGTGGCCCATACCCATACATGATGATGATAGTATTTTGTGTACCCCGAAGTTCTTACGGCCGGCTTAAAAAGCTTCGCTGTTAAAACCCAGAAATTATTATGTATCTCATTGTATGGTCTTGCGCAACATACTTAATCGACTCAAGTCGATTAAGGACTGTATTCTCATCTCCCTACCTTACCATCGTCATTCATCACTCTTTCGCTCCCCTGTCCCCTCTCCCCAGTGAAGAGTAGCAGCCCAGAGCAAACTGTAGCTCAGACCGACCTCTCTGCCTTTCTGTAAATAAATTCTCTCTCTCTCTCGCTTGAGAAATGGAGAAGGGGAGCGGAAAACTCTCGTTTAACGATGAGAATTTTCCGAAGAGAGTATTTCAGACAAGAAAATGTGTCTTCTACCTCGAAAAGCCAATCCCGGGATTTGAAACATTGGCTCCAGCGATGTTCCTGCTTGCAGCACCGTTATATAGTCGTGCCTGGGAAGTACTAGAGAGAGGTATGAAAGAAAGGATACGTACGGGGTTAGCCGGTTAGCCGTAACAAATATTCGGGTTCTTTTCAAAATTTCAGTGCTTTCCAGCACCCGAATTCACTGACTGTGCAAACTTAGTTTGGACTCGCACACTCTCCGTACCTTCCCGATATGCGCGAGGGCGCGGGTTCGATTCGCGGCAAGGGCGGTCGCGTTTTGATTGAGGCTAAGTTCAGGGACACATTTGTGCTTCGATTGGAGTACACGTTAAAGAACGCCGTGTGGTCAAAATTAATCTGGAGTGCCCCATTACGGCGTGCTTCATAATCATATCATGCCATTGGCCAGGGGCGCAGGTAAAATTTTTTTCGGGGGGGGGGTCACCTCTTTCATCTGAAGGGGGAGGGGGAGTTGCAGCCAAATGTGGTCGAGTGTCATTTCTGCTCTGTATACCATGGCGAAAAAAAATTCGGGGGGGGGGGGGGGGGTGGCACTTGCTCGGTGTGCCACCCCCTGGCTACGCCACTGCATTGGCACCCAAAATTAGCTTCCTGGTCTATGGCGCACTACAGAAACTCTGACAAACGCACTAAGTTCTCGCGATTCACGGGGCCTTCATTTCGGACCTCGCAGGGAGGGCGCACTGTTGGGTGCGGGCACACGGATCCGTACAGTTCACGCCGAGCTGCAGCGCACAACCGGGGGCCGTACAGTAGCCGATCACGTACCACAAACACGGAGGCCACGTCGCGACCAGGGGCGGCCGCGCGTGCTCGCGCATACACAAACTTCAACGCGGCTCGCAAGGAAAACAAGAAGGCAGGGCGGCCGGGAGTCGCCTTTGACGGCGCGGCGGGGTGTTTATTAATCCGCGTCCACACGGGCGACCCGCCGCTTTCGCGACGTGTGCGCGAGGATAGAGCTCGGCCCACGCACCCAACGGAGCCACCCGCATGGACCTACCGTGCCGCACCGCTTGTTGTGCACATACCGACACTCCGTTAAAGACAAGGGGCCGCGTGAATGACAGCCAATTCATTAGAACGGAGTAATTGGGCAACCGGGCGATCCGCTATGCGCGCCTCAGACGGAAACGACAGCCGGCCACGCCAGGGCCGGTCCACTCGGGTAAAGCCGCGCGTGTGTGCGTTACGCAGACTTGGGGGGCAAGGAACACGGGCCTATCGTTCATCTGGACAGACGGTGCGTGGTTAAGTGGCGGAACGGTAGCAGCGGGGACGGCCGTTAGTAATACATGGTTTGATCGGACGTGAGTGGCGTGCGAGAAATACAGACGGGGTGAAATAAGGTGGGGGGCGAGTACTTAATTACTACCGGTCATGTATTCACCCGTATAGGCGTATGGGTACGAGTTGGTCGAGGTGAGCTTTGCCCATAGCAACTGTCTTCTCAGAAGTTGTGGCGAGAAAACCATGGCAAGTTAAACAACCGAGAGGGCAAAAGGAGCTCACTTAATAATTCCAATGTGATGAGAATAATAATAATATCTGGGGTTTAACGTCCCAAAACCACGATATGATTATGAGAGACGCCGTAGCGGAGGGATCCGGACATTTTGACCATCTGGTGTTCTTTAACGTGCATTGACATCGCACAGGTACACGGGCCTCTAGCATTTCGCCTCCATCGAAATGCGACCGTCACAACCGGGATCGAACCCGCGACCTTCGGGTCAGCAGCCGAGCACCGTAACCGCTACACCACCCTGGCGGACAATTCCAATGTGAGTGACGAGCGTATGATTTCGTTCACTGAACTCCGACAGACGCTGCAACGCAGAACCTTGCTGGATATAACCTAACTAGATGAAGCATCAAAAGGATAGTGGTCATCCATGCACGGAACTATACACTTAACGCCTGTCGAGTTTATGACCTAGCTATTCGAGTCACCACACGCGTTTAAAATTAGCAATCATCCACGCATGGGAATCTACATTTTAAATGTACATTTAAAAAATTTTACCGGCGATTGTTTATCGGATTTTTTTTCCGGATTCATCCGAAAACACTGAGCCCTGGGTATAACATTCTGCGGCTATGTAGGAGGACGAGGTCGCTTGTTCGAATCCCTGCCACGACAGGTCCATTCTGAAGGAGGATGAATTCAGGAACGCGTGTGGTACTCTGACACAGGTACGCGCTTCAGATCGACACCAGATGGCAAAGAATATTCCGGAGCCCCGAACTGCGACACATCTTTCAGGAATAGGAACGCAGCGCCACGGATACGGAGAAAGTAATTACTTGATATGTAAATAGCAAAAACGGAAGGCCATACACACATCTTCGCTTCCTATACATTGCATTTCATGCTCTTACTATACGGTTCTTATGATGAACCAACAAATTATAGCTTCGAATAACGTCCCTCCTGATCTTTCATAAA
The DNA here is from genome assembly GCA_030522465.1 of Rhipicephalus appendiculatus. Taxonomy (NCBI): domain Eukaryota; kingdom Metazoa; phylum Arthropoda; class Arachnida; order Ixodida; family Ixodidae; genus Rhipicephalus; species Rhipicephalus appendiculatus. Next base: position 10,043,370 of record JALIZH010020216.1, read on the forward strand.
ACGTTTCCAGAAATTTAAACCAACCGAAACAATCTACCTAGAAATCCTTCATTCGCACGAGCCCAATGTGACTATACGAGCCAAAGAAAGTTGCCCTATTGCGTAGTCCGTCGCAATGAAACATGAATGCCGCTGGATGACACGACGGATGACTTACCTTGAAACGGAGCGTTGAACCTGTAGGCGCCATATAATTTCACCAGAGGTCAGAAGGATTGTTCCGCCGAGAAGTGCACTGAAGGATTCCGAAAGGCCTTCACACAAACGTGGCACTCTATAGGCACTGCGACAAAAACGACTTTTTTCGTATACGTGAAAGGAGACTGGCCATATCTGGCAATAGCAGAGACGCATCATCCGCTGGCCTCCCTGACAGTATCTGAGAACCTTACGCAGGATGGGGGAAACATGGCCGCACTTCAGAACCTCTTCCGCCCTCTAGCCCCTCCCACTTTCTCAAGACAATAAACACAATGAACGACGTAATAACGGCCTCATAAAGACATCTATCATCATCACTCCTTGCGCATGGACGCTGACAGACTCGTAAAAAAAAAAAAATGCCCCGGCGTCGTCGACCACGCGGTAAAATACCGCGCATGCTCTCTCTCTCTTCTTTTTGCGCAAAAAGCAGCCCGCGTTTCATACTCGATCAGGATGGCGTAAAGACCTTTTCATCACTTCCGACGTCATTCGGTCACGTTTTCCAACATTACGCGAGTGTGCTCGAGCACCCTGTGTAGCCGACGAGTGTGATGGAAGCCATCGGCAATAGTTACATCAATTACTACTATAGCACGATCGCTGGGGTTGCGTTCACTAAGTTGCCACGATTGCGATGGCTGGTAGATGAACTTGTATAATCTTTCTCCTAAGCGGGGGACTTCGGACGGTCTGAATTGCATCGTTACTTACTATACTTTACGTCTCTTCCGAAGCTGCAAGAAGTCATACGTCTTTTGTGAAGCCATTATGCAGTGAGTAATATGACTAGTACGGGTTCATGCGAGTCTACTGGAATCAAATGCGATGACATTGTAACACAGAGCATTGGAAACTTGTGTGCTATACTCAACATTTTCATTGTTATTATCGTTTATGTCTAAGTAACAAATACTCGATATCTATGAGGCTTCAAGAATGGCTAGACTAGGCAACGTGTGCGTCAGCAGGCTAGGCCATCGATTGCTTCATCGGAAGAGGACAGACAGACAGACAGACAGACAGACAGACAGACAGACAGACAGACAGACAGAAGACAGACAGACAGACAGACAACGAAGAAATTGCTTTTCTTCCGCACGTTTGCGCGACTGATGCTCACGGCGCACGGTGATGATGTTGAATGGCTTTTATTGCTATGCTTTTATCACTTTTATCGTCCCTTCTTCGTTTTGTTGCAGACTGCGCAGGTGTATATCGGGTGCCTGTGACGATTAATAAATACACATTGTTGTAAGACAGCACTGTTGTCTGTGCCCTTTTACGGTCCCTTGTCTCTTTTGCACAGAATTTAATTTATGCGAAAGCCTTAGATGTTTCCCAAAATGCGAGAGTTGACTGTCAGCGCCAACGCGAGTGACGCAAAAAAATCGTCATCCCGTGATGACGTCACCGTATGACGGTATCGCGACGTCACTGATCGACAAAATGTGCGACATCACCATGACGTCACGATGATGTCACAAATGTGACGTCGCATGATGACGTCAGCACATGGCATCGTTGCTTGGTCAAAGGTGGACCCACCACGGAGCCAACGCAAAACAATGTGAGGTGCATGAGGCTCACAACGCTTCTGATCCTGCGTGGAAGCAGGGCGAAGCCAGGTTAGGTGAAGGAAGTTTTCCGAGGAGTGCGCGTGAGGAAGAATACATCATCTGAGAAGAAGAAGAAGAAGGAGAAGAATAAAGAAGGCTTTTGCCTTCGAGTCGTCCTAGGCGAGTTCATAAGGGACCCCGTCAGTTTTTTCAACTACATCGTACCAACTCGCCAAAGCATCCACGTTAGTAACAAATACCATTAAGACAGCTAGAAGGATGGGATTTCATGGCGTTTCAAACGTGAACATTTACAGACTCGTGCGAAAAGCGCCACTGCGATGACCACGCAGCAATATAAAATCATGCTTTCTTTTCTTTTTTTCATTCTCTCTCTTTTGTTCGTGCAAAAGCAGCCCGCGTTGCATGCTCAATCAGGGATGGCGTAATGGACCTTTTCGTCACCTATGAAGTCTCTCGGTCACGTTTTCCAGACTTACGCAAGTGCGCGCGAGCATACTGTGTAGACAAGCGCGATGGAACTCCTCGATGATAGTTACAATATACTACTAGCGCGATCGCTGGGGTTTCGATCACCAAGTTGCCATGGTGATGACGGGTGGTAGATGGATTTCTATAATCGTCGCGCTTGTGGGGGGACTTCCTGTAATCGTCGTGCGGCATCGCTTATTAAGCTTTACGTCTTTCCTCAAGTTGAACGCTGTCACGCCTCCTCGCAAAGGAATAACCCAGTAAGTATACATATCCGGGTGCGTCCATGGCTTGTTACAAGTTAATGCAAGTACAACGCAATGAAATATTCCAAAAGATCAATACAATCATAGCCCTTAGCAAGTCTGAAGCCAAAATGGCTATGTTCGTACAAATGCGTGCGTTATGTTTAACATTTTGATTACTATTATCCTGCATATCTAGGCAGTAAGTGCCATTATGATAGTTAGAAAGGATGGCATTAATTGATGTTTCAAATTATGTACTTTGACTAATGCATTCTCGCAGGCGTATGCGTCACACAGTGAAGGCGACGACAAGCGATGATAACAACAACAATAACAACGACAACAACAACACAAACAGCAACAATGTGACGAACAAAAAGCAGCGACGAAACTCTTTCAACGCTTCCTCGAAGAAATTGCTATTTGTGATGAGTATTACCTTAACTACATCGCGCCGTGCAATGGTGCTTGTGTGCGCCAAACATCAGCCAGCTTTGTTAAAATGTGGACTTTAGAACTCGTAAGAAATTAACGCAGTCTCGTGTTCGACATTTCATTTTGGACCGAATAAACCAAGTGAAAAGCGATAACCGTAGCCAAGACCTAGCGACAACACCTTCACTCATTTTTATTTCAACAAAAAAATAACGTCAACTAATGATTCCTCGTGCTACTCAACACCTCACCAGCAGTTTCGCGTAGGCACACGCCTTAAAGTTCCAGCATGACACCATCTGTGAAGAAGCGCTAAGCGGCGCCAAACACCCTACAACAACGAGCAGCAGTTAGAAAACGCCGTTACTCAACATACACCTCCTTTATTACGCAACGAAGGTTCTGCACCAACACTAAATCACGCGAAGCGAGCCTTCGGATCCCGCCTGCGTTAAATATATCGACACCTTGCTCCGGAAAGGCCACGGAGATGACCAACAAGGGGAGATGGTTTCACAACCTCCACGTATACAGCCACCGTTGCAACCACCACCACCACCGTCACAGTCATCGTCTGTGCGAGGCGCCGATGAGGCGTCCACAGCGTATAGCGCCATAAATCTGGCGCTCGCCAGACGGGCTGGCCACCTGCGCGCGCCACAGAACGCCCACGAAGCGAAGCACCAGCACGCCTATGTGCAGTCTATAATGCGCTGATTAGCGCATATACGCGATGAATACGCTGCGAATACGCTCATTGAAAATCTTGCCATCCTGTGTAGACGATTTTACGTAAGACACACGCGCACCGCCACCTTGGGCTGTTACGCGAATCTTTTCTTATTTCTGTATATCGCGACGTGAATTACGGAGAGAGGAAACGTCGTTGCACCAAAGCAACCGTTTTCATGTGTATGCGTCCACCGTAGCACTGTTCGTTGAGTTTTAGAACTAATAGACAAGAAAGGCAAGTATATGGGCACGTTATTTGTAGGAATTGTAATGTAAATGTCAGGAAAGAAAAGGGGTCGAAAAAATTGGGGGGACCCTTAAGCTTCGCCTTTTAGAGTTGAACGCGATAGCGATATCCTGTTCCAGTGCGCACTTCAATCACTTAGTGCATACTATGTAATCGGTAGCATGCTTTAAACCACAAGCAGCTTATGCGCGGGAAATGTTTTCGAACTTGCTATGCACCCACTACGTGGTCTTAAGGGAATACGCGCAGTAATGTGTGTTCCTTTTGTAATGGGTGGACGGCTTTGAACCACAATGCCGTAATGACATTCACATCTTCTGACGCCCGATGGCAATGTACGCTTGTGCCACGCAATATTACTGCGATGTTACATGTTGTATTGTGACGCCTGTGTACAGGACGCGTGTGTTTAAAGCATGAAAGTTATTTTCACTGCATTTCCAAGCTAAGGAAGGAATTTTCAATGCAATCCCAAGCAGAAGCAGTGGCTGTGTGGTAGAACACGTGCGCCACGCAGACGGCCTGGGTTCGATCCTCATTAGGGCCCGGAAATTTTTATTATTTATTTTATTTGCATCTTTGTCGATTTTTTGGTCATGGACAAGATGATGATTTTTCGCTCACAACCATCGACACCGACGCCGGAGTTTCTGCGAAACGAGCTCTTTAACGCTATCGCGTTAAAAGATGACTCGCCGCTAGGCACGGTACCGAACCTGCGACCTTCGCAGGTTCGGTCTCTGCCAGTGGCAAGTTATCTTTTCGTCCACTTTTCTTTCTTCACATTTAACATTACAATTACAACGAATAACATCCCCTATACTTGCCTTTCTTGTTTGTTAGCTCTAATTAATGTTGTGTGTATAAAAAGAAAACCGAGCTCTTGAAAGTTCCCCTTCTTACATTCATGTTCGTTGAGTTCTCAGATACAAAACGGCAAGATGGCGGCAGTGAAACCCATCCGTAAAATAGTCTATAGGAGGCGCTGTATCTGCGCTCGCATCCTTCTTCACATCCTTCGACACCATGCATCTCCTCTTTCCCGTTTGAGGACGCCGCGTTGACAAATCAGCGGCGTGAACTCAAAGCGCGCCGTCCCGGAGCAAACGAGAAGAGGCGAGAACCCGAAACTTTATAAGCACGAAAAAAAAAAGAAAAAGAAAGCTTTCAGAATCGAACATAAATTTCTCCGCGCAATGCGGCGATTGCAAACATCGCGGAGCGCGTTTGTCACCCGCGGATGTTAACGCGTGAAAAATCGCGCGGTTCACCTTCGCGGGCACCGCGCGGTTCCACGGCTGAAAAAAAAAAGTAAAAAAAAAAACTTGCTCAGACAAATGGTATAGCTGTATAGCGAAGTGCCCGCGTGCAAGCCACGCATCATTTCGCAACCGCAACGCTCGCCAGTAATGTTTTTTTTTAGCGCCAAAATGACGTAAGTGGACCGAAGCTGCGACGTAAGTGCGACCACCAACGCCGCGCAAGCCGCGTGTGGGCCAGAAATGATCGTTGTACCATTGGACTGATCACAAAGCCCATTTAAGAAGCAATGGTTTTCTTTCCTTCTTCCTTCCTTCCTTCCTTTCTTTCTCTTCTAAGGCACATCGGTGTAGTTCGTCCTTTCTAATCATGGACATAATAATGATAATACCTGGGGCTTAACGTCCCAAAACCACGACATGATTATGAGAGACGCCGTAGTGGAAGGCTCCGGAAACTTCGACCATCTGGTGTTCTTCAACGTGCACTGACATCGCACAGTACACGGGCCTCTACCATTTCGCCTCCATCGAAATGCGACCACCGCGTCCGGGATCGAACCCGCGACCTTCGGGTCAGCAGTCGAGCACCCTAACCGCTACACCACCGCGGCGGACTAATCATTGGCAAAGTGAATAGCTGCGGTTAACGGCAAACACAAACAGGGCGCCCTGTAAGTCCGTAGAACCCACTAAGTCAGCACGCTCGTTTATTAAAGCACGCGCGCAATATGCGTTACACGCACAATTATTTTGTTTACTTCGATACGTAATAAGCTGAGTGCTTTTCTTACGCCTTGTACTACCCTCCACCGAAGTCCATGACACCGCTCAGAATCATATTTTTAAGCATCATGGGTCGAAGGAACGTTCCCACGCAGATGACGAAATGGTCTTTGCCGGAATGCAAGCAAATGACGCGAACTTCATCGCAAGAAAAAGGTCACTTGTGACGTAACTGCTCACCGTCTCTCAACTGTATACTCTCAGTTAATAGCCCTAAGCTTGAGAGTTTGCGAAAACTTGTGGATACAATAATACCATGTGTTAACAGTGCCTCTTTTGAAAGCCACTGTATCAATTGTACATGTTCCTTCCACGTCTTTCCACATGTTGCTTCATGCCTATGTGACTAAATTGTTACTGCAGCATCCCCCCCCCCCCCCCTTTTTTTTTTCTGCTTCTTTGGTTGAGGCCGAAGGAAAACAAGCTTCTCAGTGGATGCAAAAATTGAAAAGGAAGCGATGACGGGCTTCTCAAAGTGGCCTTCCTTTGGTACTCGGCTACCCCGGGTAAATGTGGAACCCGGCACTTTAATTAATGACAGGCAGGCTCTGATTGAGTAAAGGCCCTTTAGGAGGATTAGGGGGACGACCGCGCCCTGGCCCCTACCCCCCCTTCCCCCGGGCGCACGCGTATGCTTCTGTGTGTCTTTGGGCATGAGGTGGGAGGTGGCATATATATATATATTATTATTATTATTATTATATATATATATATTATGCCTTCACTCCACAAATAAGGATTATTATTATTATTATTATTATTATTATTATTAGTAGTAGTAGTAGTAGTAGTAGTAGTATGTCTACTAACGAGTTCATCGACAAACACCAGAAGACGTCGCATAAGTCACACCCGCCTACAACACACACCGATGCTTCAAACTCGTGCGCTGCTTCAACGCTGAGCAGCGAATCCGCAGCTCCCAAGAGAAAGTGATTGTCCCTTCATACGCTGACACCAGAAGAAAAGAGAAAATACAAAACACACTTTTGCAACAAAGAGGCACTTCGAAGATGATCCAAGAGGCGCGGTTGACGCCCCGTGAATGGCCGCTCAAGGAGCTATAGCGTTGACACGTACACATCCACCGTGAGGCGCGGGATCCGGTCATTCGAAACAGTATATAAGAGAGCCGCGCACCCTCTTTAACCCCTTCCACCTGCACCTTACTGCTCGGCAAACGAGCCGTTATAGGGGACCACGGAAAGGCTACATTTTATCCACAGCCTTTATAGCATGGGCCTCCCCGGCGCCAACTATCTCTCCCCGTAAAAACTACCCCCCCATGCATCCGCGAGCTCGCTATGCGAAGCTTTATCGTGCAGCGCGATCCGCTCACAAGTGGTCTGCAGGGCAACACGCCCCATCTACTGAACTCGGGCGCCGTTTAGCTCGAACCGATCGCTCCGCTATAGGCTGCGCCGAGACCACTATCGCAAAAGAAGGGCATCGCCACAGCGAAACATAAAAGAGGGCTCCCTCGCTGATCGAAATCAACCACCGCATTACAGCTGTCGTCAAAAGTCACGGCGTTCCTTCCGTTTTATTGTTTCTACATGTTTCATCTTTGACGTTTCTCCGTCCCTGGCCCGTGTGTGTAATTTTGCCCTAACTCCTTCATTTCCCCGATGGCCAGATGAAGGCCTTCGGAGCCTGATCCTGAGCGAGAGCCCACCGCGTGGTGGTGTGTGTTTAGATGTTTATTTTTCCTGTGTCTCCGTAAGCTTTATTGCTTTTTCGCGTACACTGCGAGACGAGCGCTATCATAACGGTGTTTACGGCGGAAACGATACATTCCCCGTCGTCACCCTGGCCTATCAGCGTAGAGCGACGGGCTTGCCACTTTTGCAAATCGCACAGCACGCTAGGTGGTCTCTTCTTTCTGGTCGGAAACCCGCTATCGGTTTTTCGTTGCAAATTGGCTGAAATACATGCGAGAGCTGAACATCGATGCTTCAAAATATCTGAGTGGAGGGTTCCTTATAGTCAAACAAGCAAAGTTAGCCGACGAAGTTAGTGAGTGAAACAAGTTTATTTGGTCCTCAATAGACGCGAAAAAAAAAATTGTCGAAGCCATGCACTAATCCGCGCAACAGTGAAACTGGACACAACAGCGAAACTGGATGATTCTGAAGACTAATCTGGTTGGTTCTAGGTTGCTTCTAGGTTGTTGCTATAGCTTTAGTCAGGTGATGCTAGGTTCTTTCTACGTAGATTCTCGGCGCAGAGAGGTTCGAGTTAAACCACACACGGTCACAGACACGACACGGATGTCCAAACTCCAGAGACAGAAACTCGCTCTGAAACCCAAACGTTCGCACTTCTCATTGATCTACGGGCAGGTCGTTGTTGGCGTACGCCTTCCATCGCTTCGGGGTCTTCTCGCAGCCACCGTCGCCTATCCCGTTCCCTGTTGGGCTGAACTGTTGCCTTCTTCATTTTTAGTGGAACCAGTGGTGAGTACATATTTGAAAAAAAGCGCGAAAAAAACCACAACACACAGGCACGAAGGAGACAGGACGACGCGCTACTAGCAACTGAAGTTTTAATCGAAAGCGTAGAAAGATATACACACAGATTACAAAAAAAAAAAAAAACAAGATAAAGAAACAGGCAACCACAGAATGAGTATGCGTATAAAAGAAAAACGCCAGGCACGTTTTTGCCACCAGATTAAGTTACATCGAGGTACTCTACCTCGCGGCTTGATAGAACTACCGACGGACAGCTTATGCAAGAAACACCCGCTTTAACAATAAAGGGGACTTCAACAATTTCTCGAGTCCTCTGATCTCGGTTGGAAAACAAAATAGATGTTTCTTTAAACAAAGGCTGGCACCCACAGGCATGGACAATGCGCAGATAGGTGCGAAAGCTTGTCTGTCCAACTCGCCAAACTGCCCCTGCTAATTCAGTGGTGAGTAACGGGATTCACCCAATTTCTGTGGCACATGCCTGATAGGCCGCACAGGATAGGCCACACGGGACAGGGCCGCACAAATTACGGCTGCCTTAAACAGTTTCGCTGTTAGAAGCAACGCAGCGTGAGAGTACCGCACATAACGAATCACCGGAATTCTTCATTCAGATCCACTCGAGTCAAGATTATTAAATCACGCAGTCAATCAATCAGTCAATAACTACGATGGACTCTGTTTCTTTCCCACATAGAATCTGATGATATCGATTGTGCTTTACAAATGGTCCCTTTTGCAATTTGGCAACCAATTTTCTTCGCAAAAATGGTTGATTTTTCATTTAATTGGAGAGGGAAATACACACAGAGGCATCATATATACTGAAGCAAAACTGCAAGATGACCTAGTTGGAACGAATTCATCTTTTAGCCACTTTGCGCGAAACAAACGAGAGGTACGCTCCTTCCTTCGTCCTTGTTTCTTTTGCGCAAAGTGGCTAAAATCATATACATGTGGCGTTATGTACCACTGCGGAACAGACAATTAATTTGGGAAAAAGGCCTTGTTCAGAACTCTCGTTAAGCACAAACTATATCACAAAAGCTGCAGATTCGCTTGTCAAACTTTGTCCTGTTGAAATGCTAAGACCAATGCAGTTTGGATCCTCATTAACGTCATTTTGTGTCCGGCTTGTATTAACCATTACTTACAAGTAGTTCATTCATTCAAAGAGAGCAATGGATGCGCGCTCGAACAGCAAACCCTCCGTCGTATTTGTGCAATGCGCTCGTGGCGCCCTCCTTTGAGCGTTATTAATGTTATCGCCCATACACCGGCAGTTAGGCTGCTGCACCGCAATATTCGGGGTGGCCGAACGTAACGGAAGATATGAACAGTGGAATGTAATATTTTATTTTATTTTTCACGCGTAAGTGTGGTTCATAGGTCATTTGCAGTAAACTTATGAGCTCCATAAGCAAGATTGTTGCTAAACAAAAACTGTCGAGGACAGCCAGTGATACGAACCACGTCATAACTAATCCTATAAGTAATGTTGGCAAATCGTTATCGGAAGAAATTATCATTATACAAAGATGGCAGCTTGGTAAGGTGCTTATCCCACTCAGAAGGAAAACGCACGTATCCGTACGGTCTTGCTCAAAAGATTGCCAAGCCGCAACGTGGGACGCCTGTAGCGCGGCTCGAGGAGCAAGCTTGAAGCTTCGTGAGTATGGGTGGGCCAGAAATATTGTCACGTAGCACCATAAGAACGCTGCGGTACTTAGAATACAGTACACAATCTCCGCTGCAGGTATACGTGCGCGTGGTTGCTTGGGAAGTTCTGACCTGATACTACAGCTACAAACGCAAAAGAAAAATAGAGGGAGAGACGAACAAAACCGATTAACTAACACATTGTTCCACAGAGCCCACAAGGTCGATTACAATCCGTAGAGATACCGCTTCGTCTAAGCTGTACAACGGAGCGCCGCAGCAGTTTCGAGAAAAAAAAAAGCAACTATGACGCGACAAAGAAGGCACGGAACGTTCCAACAACAATTCCCGTCGCACTTCCGCCTGTCTCGCGAGAGAGCGGTGGGGGTCGCCCACTCCCATTGTCCAGGCGGGCAACGGACCACGTGGTACCAAAATAAACGAGCCGCAATAACTCGAACGTCGTCGAGGCCGGGCCGAATAGGAAGGAAAGAAGAAGACTGGGCGATGAAGAAGACTCTGCGCACGAGACTTCGTCTCTCTTTAACTGCGAGCACGCGTGCAAGCCGAGAGCCATTTCCCAGAATGGTGGACGGTGCCCCTTCCCCCAACTTCGAGTACGCGCTCTGCTTTCGTTCTCCAGAACGTAACTACTACACCCACCCTCACAATCGGTCCAGTGCATTATAGGCTGATGGCCGGCCGGGAAAGGACGAGGCCCCCCGCTGAAACTAGAACTACGAGGAGGAGACCGTGATAGATTCGTGTGCCGCGTCGGTCGCAGAGGAACAGCTTCACCGCAGACCGCTGCCGCCAAGTGTGAAGCCGCAACGACGACACGACCCTCGCTGCCCACGCAACTCGGCGCTTCCCTCGATGCCGCTTCGCCGCACCCCGCTGCGAACAAATTTACGGCTTGAAGAAAGCGCGCCGCTCTCTTGCACCCCCCCCCTCTCTCTGTCTCGCAAAGACGCTCTAGAAAGCGCCGAGTGCAAATTGAAAAGTGAGGAGTTATTGGCGCCGGCGGTAGTAGACCGTACCGGGTTCGCCCGCTCTATGTAAGCGCCGTTCTGAGAGATGAAAACCCACCGGAAAAGCGCGGGGGAATGTAGCGCACCATTTCTTGCGCTTCTTAGTGGTGCGTCGGTGCCACGCGGTTCTTTATGACATCAATGTGCAACTTGATTGCCCACGGTGGCTTCACCTAATTACTTTCCTCATCAAGCGCATACAGGGAGCCATATTGTTACGGGGAGACGACAGAAGGATGTATTTACAATATTTACACAGTCACGGCAATCGGGGTAAGAACAACCAAGATGGCGAAAGCAGGAACCAACTAGTCCTTCACTTCTTCGTCCTCTAGGTAAACGGCACATAACAATATTCATGCAAGAACAGCACGACGTACAAGGACTAACGAAGAACGCTAGTCCTTGTCTATTGCGCTGTTCTTACATTTATTATTGCCTACCGACATGCCCAAGTTTCCACCCTTCGGTGCCATATTCATGTTTGTACGTCAACGTGGTCGCTCTATGGTCGAGAAAGTAGCCGAGCAATCGGCGATTTTTTAATTCCTGCTAAGAGGCCATTACTCTGACGGTTCCATTTTATTCGGGCATTGACCAGTGGTGAGTCGTATTGTTGGTGAAAGTCTTCACGCTCCACTTTATCTTTTGTAGACCCAAGCCTGCGCTCGAAAATCAATGGCACATACTTGCACAGCTGTACGGGGAACAACACATCCAGCATATCATTAAGTTATGGTTGCAGACCGTGCCTTAACGATAGGTTCAGTCGACTGACAGTTCAAGCCGGTCTTCAACTGGTTGAACACGAAAGAGATAAGGCAAACACAGCGGGGCGCCCGCCTTCCGTGCTTCACTATTGTGTCGAGTTAATGTTCGGCAATTAAGCATCAAACATCGTTAGGATTCTTACCTTTGGCTCTACAGTTAGGAAGATAAAAGCTGGTATATGCTGGCATATGAAGCTTGTAGACGAGAGTACCCATTTTGTCATCCGCTCATAAACATACGTCTATAAAAAAAAAAAAGAAAAGAAAAAGGAAAGAAAAAAAGAAATCTACCGGTACGTCTACAGTACTCACGGATTAAAACGCGACATTATTTTTTAAGTTTATACGACTGCTATGAGCAATTGCTCGGTATAACCACGTTACGTCGCTGCAAACATGGACAGTAAAGGCAATATTGACTGTGATGTAAATGTTAGACTCAAAATTACGCTATAAAAAGGAGAAGAAAAAAAATTAAAAAAAGAGAGAGAGAAAAGAAAGGAAAACAATAATACGATAAACGACACTGCTTATCAACATCTCTTTTCTGTCATCTTTTATTCCCCTTACCCCTTCCCCAGCCCAGGGTAGCCAGCCGGTCTGAGAACTGGCTAACCTCCCTGTCCTTCCGCTTTTCGTTTCCTCCTCCTCCTTCCTCAAAATTACGCTGATATCACTCTAGCTGTTGACTCTGGAAACGGAAGTACGTGCATTATGACTAAGCGCTTACTTTTCGTGTTTCAATCCATGAGTACTGTACACGAGCCAAAACTTTACAAAAATGAGCGTTTTATGTAAAGTTTTGCACCACCGAACTGAGGCACATAAGAGATTTGAAACTCCTGCTTCGTGCACAGCATTACGAATCCATAACCAATTAACCATCTTGGCTTTTTTTCTTCACGGTATTTACTTCAAACAGAAATATAATTCCTTCGAAAAACGTGAACCGATACGCAAGCTAGCGAGCACCTTCCACTTGCAAGGCTACACATACGCAGAACACCGCGAGTGCGCACTCCTTCTTTAAACGTTCCGATCAGACAACCACGACAACTGATTTCATTTACATAATCTGCCGGAAGAGATTTATTCGAACAAATTGAATTTCCTCCAAATTGGTATTCCGCCTTAGTATATCGTATTTATCGTTACCACTACTTTGGTGTTTCTGGCGAGGCCAACACGGCGTATCCGTTTCTAACCTTCTCCAGCATCAATCCGCATCTCTTGTCGTTAGACTTATAGCCATTTGGGTCAAATGCGAAGAACGTTTCAACCCATTCACGACACGGCACCGAGCCGCGCCGTGCCGCCGCAGGACCACCTACGCGAGTTCCGCGTGTCACTACCCCGCAATGCAGCAACCCGAAACAAACGACTTTTTACCGGAGATGGACCAACTTCCGCGTGTTCTTCAACGTGAGAAGAGTTGTAATGTTGCGAGCCATCATTCTTTACTCCTCCGTTGTTTTTGTTCGTTCTCGAAGAATAATTGCGGTGCGTGGGTTGGGCTTACGGGACGAAGCTCTTGCCCATCTTCTACAAACCCCTTACACTCCGCTAACGTACCACGCTCTACATTCGCTTTGTGTAAGTGCGTTTTTTTTTACTTGTTATCTTTCTATGAAGCAGAACACAAAGCCCGGCTTCTATAGTGTCATTCGTCAAGCGGTCTCCCCCCCCCCTTAACTCAGCGGGGATTCCCCGGTAAACAGCCGGTACCCGCGGAGCCGTACTGCTCCGTGGTGCCTTCGAGCCCGGAGCTGGGTGTGATGTGTCTGGCATCAATCTTTGAAACAACGCACGGCTACGGCTCGATCGCCGCGTGTTATACCCGCTACGACCCCATCTTAAGTCCTCCGAGGCTTCGATATTTATTTCGCTTCTCTATATTTTTTTTGTGGGCGTAGAAAACGCTTCTCTCAATTCGATCCGACCTATTTGCATCTTGTCAAATGATGCCCCCCCCTCCCGAGCTCACTCCCAGCATGGCTGCTCTACAAAGCGAGCTTGGCCCTGTCTAAGGGAACGTGAAGATTATTCTCCGCTGAACCCTTTTTACGGACGGAGTCGCTGTGATCTCTCCCCGCCGAAGAGAATGACCTGAGCTGCGCCACGTGGCCAGGTACCCGAGGTACGCCATCTCTGTTACAGCAGGTTTAGCGATAACTGAACGTAACCAGTGATGCGATAACTGCGGTAGGAACCGGAGTAATTCGAGGTGGGGTGTCCGTAAAAGGCCACGTCCAGTCACGCATGACTTACCGCTTTAAATACCATCTGAAACCAGCCGGTCCTTCATGCGTAACGGGTTGACAGCAATAAATTATAATTAATTTCTTTACTACCTCATGATCTGAAGTGAGAGTTGGCATAATGAAGGGACGGAAGCCAGTGGGAAGTATACCAACGTATACAGCACAGTTCTAGAGGACGCGTTATGAAAATACGCATCAGCAGAAGAAGCCTGCATACCGTTAAGTTGCAAGAGAAGACTGCGTTCACCGCGGCATCCTATTTTTTTTATTACGGAGAGAGAGTGAGAGAGAGAGAGGCAGAGAAAGACGGGAAGGTTGAGAAAGACAGGAAGGCACGTCTAGTTTGCTACTATGCAGTGGGGAAAAAATAAGAGGGTAAGAAGAGACACAAAATGAAAGAGAGTCTACAAGCCCTCATTATCATCAAGTCTACATCAGTTGTAAAAATGATCGCGTAACCCTGTCGACATTAAATATGCACTAAATCGCTTTGGGGTGACTTATTCCAAGCTATTCTATACTTGGGGAAGGGAAGCAAGGGGCAAAAGAGAGAGCATGAGTGCAGGCGACTATCACAATACGGGCGCAGTGCAGCGTATAGCTATACAGAGAATCGCTTAAAGGGACACTAAAGGGCAAAACGATTTTTCGCGTATTAAGTACAATTTCACAATCCCTGAAAACACCACTCTTACCGCGACACGACGCTTGGTAAGCGAGAAAACACGTGAAAAGAAAATGCGGGTGTAGACGCCACCTTGAGATTACCGCACCAAACACCGTGACGTCATAGATTCTGAAGGCGTCTACTGAGTCCTACGTAGCTTTTAATCGACAAAAATGAGGTGCATTGTCATCTGCGGGTGCCATAGACCTGGCATACGAAGTTTCAGGAAATTTCATGGAGCCAATGTCGCGAAAATACGAAAAACACATTCGGAATTTCCGACGTCACGCGCGCAGATAACGGCGCCAAATTTAAAAAATAAAACTTCAACCTCGATTTTCTCCGCTAATAATGAACTTATTATAGTGAAACATGTGGAAATTAGAGTTCTCAGAGTGCAGTTTGTCAATCTAAACCAAGTCACTTGTTTCGCTTTAGTTTCCCTTTAAGTGAATTATCGTCTTGAATTGGGCTTAAAGGAGCCCTGACATCAAATTTACGCATGTGGATTTTTTTTGCATCCGCGAGTAGCTATCGACCCCCAAGTAACGATTCTCACAAAATGCAGCGGAGGGACGAATAAGTACCAGTAATGTTGATAAATATCCGGTATCGAACGCGATTCAAAACGGGAGGAAAACCCGCCAAATTGTAGTGCTGGTAGCGCTACCTCGCGGCCACGTCGGGGAAGGGGCCGCTCCCCAGCTGATCCCGCTGTCGCAAAAAAAAGGTGACGTCACGTCCAGCTGACATCGCTGACATTTCGTCTGCTAGGAGCAGGCTCGCGATCCTGCGTTAAAAGCAATGTATTTATCAACCTCGGCCGTACTGCCGGAGCACAGGAACACCAACTACGCACCTCATGTCGCGGACGTTTGGCGAGTGAATCACTGCTTTCAGCTGCAGTAGGGCACACGTATACGGTGGGAATATCCCCGGCCTGGAGACTGGGCCTCGTATCAAACGAGAGACCGAACTGCTTCGCCAACACAGGATTCATCGTGTAGCAGCCCGCGTCAAAGGAATCGCAAGTGGGCTCGTACGGCTTTGTCAGCCGACAAAATGGGAGGCCATGTTCCGCAATCGTTTTGAGAGCGTACCGGTTTACAAGGGACGTTCGTTTGCTGGCGCCCCCCCGCTAACGCCGTAAGCCTGCACTCTCAACATTCGAAAATGAGCGAAAAAGTCTTTTTTTCTAGACTATTTTACAGATGAGTTTCGGTGCCGCCATGCTGGGCCTTTAAACCTTGCTGTTCCGTATCTTTGACAACTAAACGAACGGTGCTACGCTGGACGCATACGCACGAAAACGGTTGGGTTGGTGCATTCAGGGTTGCCGTTGGTGGCTACTTTGCGCCAAATTGGCTACTTTTGGACCCCGTTGGCGACGAAAATTTCCAGTTGGCGCCATGGCTCTTTTTTAAACTTGTGGATTTTACTTATTCAAAATGGTTTTATTTATTCATCAATAGTAAAGACTCCGTTGATAATACCGCTTCTGTTCTATTTGGCTGGAAATTCGGCGATAATATCAAATGACATGGCTACTTTGGTTACTTTTGGCGTGAGTTCTGGCGCTTTTTCATGTCCACCCAACGGCAACCCTGGGTGCATTCGACGTTCTCTGGCCTTTATCAATTCCCGTCACGAGAGACAAAAGCAAGAAAACGCTCGTTTAACAGCCCAAGGTCGCGGCGTCCATATGCCTTACGTAAAGTCGTTTACACGTCAATCGCGGAAATTCCACGGCTTCACGCGCCAATCGTTCGCGCTCGAGGCAGCCATTCACAAAATATGACGCGGCATAAGCGCTTCCGAGGCGGACGCGACGCAACGAAGAAAAACGATGTAACAATTACCTCAAACAAGCGTTTCTTGCACAACACTTCTTTTGAAAGAAAGGAACCCAAATCGCTACGCCTGGCCTGTGTAATACGGAAATCGCACGTAATGCGGTTTATCAGACGGCATGTCGATTCGCCGTCTCCCATTTTGGCTGGCGTGTCGAATCCGTTGAGAACTGCTGGATTCAAACAATGGCGCAACCTTCTCCCTCTTCCTATCTCAAACAACCTTGAACAGCTGCAGTCCAAGTCAAAAGTCTAGGGACCACGACACAGAAGAAAAAAATAATATATGACAGCTTCGCAATAGCCTCACGAGGATGAGCGCCGCTGGGTGGCCTGCGTTACACCAAGCGACGACAGCATGCGACAGCAGGCGTAGCCAAGGGGAAGGGGGTTCAAACCCCTGAATTTTTCAGTTTTGCTTGCTTATATATGCACGCACACACATACAAACGCACGCAATGGAATATACAAGGATGAGCGCCGCTGGGTGGCCTGCGTTACACCAAGCGACGACAGCATGCGACAGCCCGGGCCCCTGAAACTGCTCCGCACTTATCATCATCAAGGCTCTCGAAGAACAAGAAGAAGAAGACTTATCCTGGGTGCGAGCGCGTGCTCAATATGCTACAGTTGGCTATGCTATTCGTGGTTTTGCCTGCGTTACGCCAAGCGACGACAACAGCATACGATCACAGCATTCGACAGCCCGGTCACTATAAGTGTTCCGCACTTAAAACATCGAGCACAGTGCAAAACACGACTGTGACCGCATGCCCGCACGGCCCATTTATTGGCAGATTGCGCTTCTCGTTACACATAATAGGGACGTTAGGACCGGCTTCGTACATCAATGTGGCAATGGAAGGAGTATATGTCACCACTGGGCTGCAGACAACGTGCTTTATTCGCCGACAATCGACTCAAACCGCCTACAGTGAAGCGCCGCTGCGTACATTTGTATACGCGCTGCCGACTGCCTATCCACACTAACGCGGCGACGGTGCTGCCACCTATAGCCCCATCACGCGGCAAATTGAACTTAAACCTGTCCATCGCAGAAAACGTAAAACAATAGCCCCCCACTTCCTTCACATGCTCTTCCCTCTTTTCAGAGCAAGAGCGCTTCAGGACCAGTTGTTGTGGTCGATATCACCAGCTTCATTGCACTCAGTGCCCAACGGGGAACGAACGCCCCTTACTTAAACAGCCACGCAGGAGTGCAGGCCGATCGTGTTCTTACTCTGTACAGCAGGGTTCAGTCGGCGCGACTAAGTCCTCTTGTGAGTGAGTGAGTGAGTGAGTGAGTGAGTGAGTGAGTGAGTGAGTGTGAGTGAGTGAGTGAGTGAGTGAGTGAGTGAGTGAGTGAGTGAGTGAGTGAGTGAGTGAGTGAGGAGAGTGAGTGAGAGAACTTTATTTGGGTCCAAAAGTGACAGAGACTGGACGGGACCGGAGGGCCCCGCTAGCTCACCAGGTGGCTCCACCCAGGATGGTGCCGGGAGGTTGAGCCTCGGCGATGTCCCGGGCCATCTGGACGGCCAGGAGTTGGTGGTTGAATTCTTCCGCGCTGCGCATGGCAGCCTCCCAGGAGGTTTTGTCTGGTATTCCGACCCCGAGTTAAAGGGGCACAACCAGATCATGCGTTCAAAATTACAGTATTCGTGGTGACAGCGTGACAGTGTAAGGAGAAATCCGGGTCACAGGGCTGATGGGCCGAATTTCATAAAAAGCGAATATGGCATCGAATTGTCTCTTTTGGTAGTTGCTGATTCGCAGGAGCTGTGACAGTCGGTTGTCTTGAAAGTTGGCCATAGGGCATCTGCTCTTTACTCCAGAGCAACGTCATACCCTAACATTGCGCAAGTCTGTGGGATTTTACAGTCGCAATATCCAAACCTACGACCTTGGAAACGCCATATAACAATCAAGGCCCCGCAGAGAGACCCAGCGAGGAAGAACTGGAAAGTTGATTATTAGACTACAGAGAAACCTGTAGAAGCTCCAATTGTGCATTCCTGTGCACCATCCTTCTCGGCCAACGCAAACGCCAGGAAACAGAGAGCTCTCCGGAAGGGCAAAACAAAGGTCGGACCAGCTAACTTAAACCTCCAAGCATACTGGACAGCGGCACTTCGAACGAACCGCCTGTCCGCCCACATTCATTGAGCTGTAGGCAGCCGCTTTTGTTTGTCCGTGCCCTGTAGCTGACTGAAGAGACGTCTCTGAACTCGACCCAAGGAGAAAAGCGGTGGGGAGGGGGGAGGGGCGGAGGGGTTAGCGAAGCAGGCGATAGCAGGGGCTTCCAGGCGGACAAGGTCTGTCGCCATCTCAAACGCACTCGCGCGTGCGGTAAAGAGTAAAAATCGTTCGACGGACGTCGAGGCGGAGACCTCTTCTGTTTTGTCTATGGCTCGGGCACAACGCGAACTGGAGATATCACACGGTGGATTTAAGCCGACAGGCGATAAGGATTAAGGGATGTGTCTGACACGGCCTCGACAGGGGACCTTCGATGGCGGCTCGCTCCGTGGGAGGTCCGCTTCCAGCGCCATCTGGTATAAAGCGCCTGCAGTACCCCCTCTTCGTAGGTGTTCCGACAAACCTATATGTATAGACTATTTTCCGTAAGACATCTGGGCGCCGCCATTTTGGGCTGTTAAGTCGATCTTTTCTTGTTTTTGTATATCGCGACGTGAATTAATAAGGCCATGAAACATTGTATGCACCAACCTAGCCGTTTTCATGCGTATGCGTCTACCGTAACACTGTTCATTTGGCTTGTTAAAGATACAAAACACAAAGGTTAAAACCTAATATGGCGGCGCTCAAACCCATCCGTACAATAGTCTATATGGAGTCATGTAAAAAGAAGTGGTCAGCAGTTTGCTTCGCTTTTGACGCTTCATTTCCCTGTGGCCCCTGGTGGAAATCATCTGCGGCGAATCATTCGCATATATATACATATATATGAAAGAAGGGTTGCTCGCTTGGACGCCTTGATCTCGCTTCCAGCAAGAAGTATGATGGGGTTAGACAGCAAGAAATGAGAGGTGATAAGAGTCGACGAAAATGAGCAGTGTGGTAGCAGGCGCCGTTTGTCTGTGAATAATGACTTTGTTTTACAAAGAAGTTGCTCTTACACCACTAAAAACATCTAGAGGTTTGCGGCAGCTGGGCGGTCGGCAGAAAAGCGTTTCAGAAGTTCTGCGTTTATGTTATGAAACCTGTTTCGACCAAGAAATAAATCTGCACTAATCTGTGTATTCCATCTATTTGCCGAGTAGAGCTTACTACGTCACTTCCGAACAAAGATAAGAAGGGACAGAGAGAACGCGTGAAGCCTAGCGCAAAGAAATCGTTGACGCCTAGGTAAACGGAGTTTACGGCAGAGGGTTCTAAGAAAGTAAAATCGCGCTGAAATCATGGACGATAATCGTCAACGTAAGCTAATGGGCGAATGCTTTTTGCAGAAAGGTATTCGTTTAATCAACGAATTATGAGTTTAAAGGCTTGATATGTGATCCGCTGATGATACTTAGGTATCTGTTGTTGCATCGCGTAACTGCATCATGAATAGAGATCCCCTAACCAGCATACTTGTAGCAGCAGTACGAGTTGAAAAAAATCTGCATCATACGTGGTTAGAATGCGGTGGGTATCGGGCATAATTCGACATTCGGACGCCCTCTCCAGGCACCCAAGGTTTACCAGGTTGAAGGTGCCTTACCGTACCGCCACCCCGATTTGAAAACAGCAGGCCAACGCTATAGCTATTTTTCGTTAAATTAGGCTCACTAATGCTCAATAAATAGTTCGATAAATATGGCTACATGATTGTTAGTGCTGGCTAAACGATAGTGAGCGTTGGCTAATGCTGGCTTATGTAGGCTATCTCTTTCATTCAGAAACATTCTCTTCTTTGATCTCAATCCGATAATGCTATCGCATACATCGATAATGCGATGCACATACTATCGCTGTACATAGACAACAACCTGACTAGGAAGTTGCCTTATTTTTTTTATATCTTACTTCATGCTCAAAGGTTAAACGTGCTCAGCAACTCTCAATCCTACCTCTCTATCTCATAGCCTTATCCATAGGCGTGCGCAGGGTTCCCCTTCAGGGGGGGGGGGCGACGGTTCGTCGCAGCGCCCCGCCTCCCTATCATGTCAATGCATGGGGCTGGTTTGCGCCCCCCCCCCCCCCTCTTAGTTACTAGGGGGGCAGCCGCCCCCCACCCTGCCCCCCCTCGTGTGCACGCCTATGGCCTTATCAGTTTGGCACGTGTGGCCATCACTGGACATGATACAGCCCCCCGCACGCGACGCGAACTGTCATCCATACCTCATCTCCGTTTGCACAGCGAACGCCGAATGCGTCGTTTACCGGTGTTCCGATTTCGCTCGATAAAGGCGCAGCAATTAATCGTCAATCATTCATCTTTTCAGGCAATTAGTCTTCCTAAAAACCCCCCACGTGACCAGGAGAGCAGAAAGACCGCCCCCTCGGGCGGCCGGATGTAATTCGAGCGCTTCGCTCTCAGAACGCGTCCTCGGCCTTTTAATGAGACAAGCAAGGGGCACACGGTATGTTGACGCACACGTTGAGTAAGGGAAACGCGTGCTTTATTTCGGCATGCGTATAGGGTGGCTTCGCAGGTTTTACGCGCCACTTAACGTACAGTTCATGGGCTGCTTTTGCGCACTGATGCAACAGTGTTGGGCCCGATGTTAACGCGGCTGTTATCGCAGCGTTGACAACAGTGTCAGCAAGAAGTCTGGACAGCGTTACCACCATAATCACGCGTGCACAGGGTTATCGATCAGAAGAGGGGGGGGGGGGGGGTGCAACAATACTGCAACAATGATGAAAATGAAGCGATGATGTGCTTTTCACAACAGCCTGCCCTTTGGTCACCAGCTTTCCAGGTCTAAATATGAGAAGTAAACAGTTCAGTTCTTGGATTGCAACATCGTGCCCTCGGCCACCAGTATTGCCAAAAACCTGCGTAAACCTAACCCCGGACATTAAACAACGACGACACAGGTCCGAGGACACGTGCCCGAAAGGTGTGGGGCAGTGACTCTTTGCGCCTCCCCCCTTCCTCACTTAGATCATTGAAGCAGGTGGAGGGGGGGGGGGTGCATATCCACTAGACTCTATCTACACATGTCCACACATGTCCGAAAGGTATGGGCCAGACCTAGTTTCTCCTAGTTCATTGAAGTAGGTGGGGGGGGGGTGCATATCCACTATTGCCACTGTCGACCCCATTGGCCGACTTAGCCACACACAAATCAATGTTAAATTCTAGACTTTCAGTAGCGAAAATCTGCCCCTCATTTGAAGATACTGTTACGGGGTGAAAAATCCAGCACCTCTACCAAAATGTTACGACGAGAAAAGGAGTTTCCTAATATATTTACAACATATCTACATTACTCGGAGGCAGGCATACATACAAGACGGAGCCCAGTATGCACGAGTGATCACTAAGCGTCCTCTTCTCCCGTACTGTGTTCATCTCTGGCGCCATGGGGCAATACTCAGGACTGAGTTTACCATATCAAATTATTAAAACGTGCTGCATATTCCAACTACACCACCATTCCTGCATTTCCGATCCTTCGAAACGTTACCTCCGCGGCGAGGATCTAACGCGAATTGGGTGATAAAGAAAGCCCGAACTTAAGGCTCGCAGAAAGCGTTTCCACAAAGAAAACAAACAGTGCTGTAATTTCTATAGAACTAGTGCATCTTGCTGCATGCGCCAAGACAGGAGCTCAACGCAAGGCGGCGAACAAAGCTCCGAAAGGTAGCTTCCGTGCATTACAACAACGTGGTTTGCTAAAATCAATCAGACCTACAACTTTGACTTCAGCACAAAGGTAGTTATAGATAAACTGCTCCGTCGGTGGAGCAGCACCCTGCAGAAGCTATTTTCTGTTCCATTCAACCGTCCTACTTTTTGCGCCACTGCATATATTTCGCCGATCGTATGTTATTAAACTTAATTGCGAGTCAAATCCTGTCCATTTTTCTTTTCAACGAGTCCCTTGTCATTTGCTCTGTTTAACATCATGTGACCATTCTGACTAACGACTTCCTACGGAAAGGGCGTTTGTGGACTTCTGCATGGTTGTCCTACTCTGTGGCAAAAGAACAATGGAATTAAAAGAAGGAAAGTTCAGAGAGAGGAGGAAGAGAACGCGCGGTGAGTGCGCGCATGTGTGTGAAGGGCGCCACGCAATTAAGGGCTTTCCGCAAGAACAAGACGTTCCCAAGAAGGAGCCTCTTCAGACCCCTCGTCCCTCTACAGGGACGTTGGTTCACCGCTTTTGACAGAAAGTAATTTCATATACGATGAAGAGAAGGAAAGAGAGATACATAGATTTCCTCCCTTTACCCCTTCCACACCGCAGGGTAGCAAACCGGACGTGCGTCTGGTTAACCTCCTTGCCTTTCCTTGCATCTCTCTCTCTCTCTCATAGACGATAAACCCGGAGCCCCTGTCGGAAGAAAAATATTGCGCAATCATCTGTGGATAACCCGTAACGATTTCAAGCTTTCTTGAGAAGGCAACATGTCCGACGATTCGCACGAGCAGGTATAACGCGCGACATTGCCCTCAGGCCTGAGGTGGATAGTGTGCTTTCACTGCCTCGTGGATCTGTTAGTGACTGTCGCAGTAAGCAACAGCACGGACGGTGCACGATGAATACGTCGAATAAAGTGGGCACGCAGCACTATGGCTCCGCGTCATTTTCGTCCATCGTGGGCTGACGGCTTGTCACACACTTGCGCATATGCACCGGCCACACTGGAACCAATCTCTCTAAACAGTGATTACGCCAACCGCAGGCAGCGCTACCGGCGCTACCACTTGTCGTATACAAAGAAGCTTGCAGATAGAACAGCCGTGGCAGCTAGCAGCGGCAGGGACGAAGCGAAAGACGCGGCGTGGCCTTGCAGAAAAGACGACGGGGGGTGTCGGCGGCAGGCCGAACTGCTCTGTGGCACGGAATACCGCCCACCGAGCTTGCTCCAATCAAACTGCAAAGGGCCAATTAGGCGAGCCAGGCCTTCCGAACAGTGGCTGCCGCTTATACCCAGGCTATCCTTCGCGTTTTTTTTTTTTCGCTCGGACGACGACAAGCGCTGCGCCAGGCTTTAACGCCGCTGGCGCGACAGATAAGACGCAACTGCGAAACGAAAGGGTCGACGGGGGGGAAGAGAGAATGCCAAGGTGGTCGGCCGGACGACTGGGCACGGAGAGTGTGTGCCTGTGGAACTTGCCTTCAGCGGCACTGCGGCGCCTAATTTGTTTGTTTGAGTAACTCCGCTCTGTCTACCTGACGCGTTTTACTATTATTTTAGTCCAGCGGCGAAGGTCCGTCCTTTGGTAACTTGGTTGCTTCGCCAAGCCGCGCGCCACGACTGGAGGCGGGAGGGAGCGATTGACATCGTGCAGCAGCAAGACAACCCCCCCAACCCACGATTTCGCATCGACCCCCCCGCTTTCCCGTTAAACCACCCCCTCCCCTCTGTCGCCGCTACATGACTTCCTTCATCGCTCTCAGAGTAGGCGGCGCTGTCAGTGAGAAACCACGCGGCGGCGTATACGGACCTGCGTACGTCGTCGTGGGTTCCGAGAGGGCCCGAGAGCTGTCATACGGGGTCGGCCCCCGGCAGCGGAAGCTCGGCTGTCGTCGCACTTGTGACGCAAAAGGTCATCGCTGCGAGATCATCGTGGTGTTGCCTTTCTCTCGCTCATTATTTCATCCACGGTTGAGTGCACGCGGCAGAGCGAAGAAAGAAGGAAAGTCGACCGCAATGATGCGACAGGTGCTTCAATTAGTCTAACATTGAGTTTAAAATTTTAAATGAGTTTATTCAGCTAGTCATTTACAGTGTACTATACGTTAATCATATATGTAGGGTAAGCAGGCAGGGTTATCAAAAAAGAAAATTTAATTATTTTACAAACTTAATGGAAGTTAGAAAACGAAGCAGGAGTGGTATTAGCAAACAGTTTCCCTTTATTTTCTTTTTCCGCGACAGCACTTCAGAGATCGAAAGTAGGTATCTCTGCTCATCCATTTCGTCAATCTTTAGGAGAATGTGACGCTCGGCGAGTTAATAACTATCAGTGTTTAACGTCCCAAAACCACGATATGATTATGAGGGACGCCGTAGTGGAGGGCTCCAGGAAATTTCGACCACCTATAGGGATATTTAACGTGCACCTAAATCTAAGTACACGAGCCTCTAACATTTCGACCTAATCGAAATGCAGTAGCCGCGGCCGGGATTCGATCCCGCGACCTTTCGGGTCAGCAGCCGAGTGCCATAACCACGAAACCGCCGTGGCGAGTAGATGGTCGAGTTGGTGCGTAGCTTAGCGAATGATTTGTGGCGCCAAATTGAGAACGAGGAAAAAAAAAAGAGAGAAGACAGGATTTCGCGCCCGTCTTTCAACTAGTTTACTCTCCGCACATCAGCGAAGTGAATACATTTCCGCAATTATGCACGCATGGAGACGCAGCACATGCATACTATCACATAGCCACAACCAAATGAAACTATCGAACTGCGATATCTAAAGATACGCATTTACTCTTCTAAAGAAAGACCGAAGTGCATGATGCAGCCAACACCCTTCTGTATGTGATACGCTTCAAGCACTTCACGTTCTAACGTTTCTCCGTTAATTCTTATCACACGCGTGTGTTAATGTATTCGATTATGTTTGTTCATTGTTCTCATAGGCACAGCCAGGTCGAGATGGGTGGAGAAGCAGTGTTCCAACTTCACAGAAAAGTTAGTTCCTAAATTCCCAAATTTTATTGCATGACAAAATCATGGCTAGGTAAGGACTCCATTACACGAAGGTTCTATAAGGTTTGACGAAGCCGAAATTCGTCCATCCTTTAACCAAGAAAAAAAATCTTGCGCGTATGGGCCACAGGAATTAGTCAAATCCCATTACTGACCACTCATCCACTAAAGATGAAGAAGGAACCACACCGGTGGAAAACACAAATGTATTATCTGTGGACAGACGTAACCAAAAATTGAGAGAGAAAGTCTTTAATGGATTGTTGGGATAAACCCAGTGATAAACACCGAGACCGGGCGTTTCATCTTCGCTGGCTAACTAACAATTTGTATGGAGTGCTTGAGCGGCATGATTTTTTTTTTCTGTTCATTAACGTTTATGTCTATTCCAACGCGTAGAGGCGTTTCACACGTTTTCACGCCGTCATCACCTTCTTTCTTTCCCAAACGGTATATATATCGAAGTTATGCCTGGAGTTTACTCGACATGAAAAAAAAAAAAATAGAAACTAATGAACATCAACTGCAGAGAGGGAAACAACCCTCAGGCAACGTCACCGTACACAAGAAAATACTTGACATCTTATCGGCTTCAGAGTGGGCATCGATCTTCGGCCATCAAAATGGTGTTCACGTCCTAAACGCAATCTTCCCGATTTGTGAAGGGCCCGCCTCCAAATGTGAAAGATGTCTAAAATGGCGAAATATTCCACCATCACTTTCAAGAACCGTGTATCATGTTGCCGCCACATTACACCCTCGCCATTAGGCCTGCGATTTCTCGCTTTATCACGTACCCTACGCTGTTTCCCGTTCACCTTAGGTTATCGAATCCACATCTCAATCAGGCCCCTCCACCCCATTAAAGAAAGAGAGAGAGAGAAGCACAACGAGCGTAGTTGAAGCAATCTCTTCATAGGAACAGCGCTACACAGACAGCGCCGTCGAGCAAACCAGACAATGCTAAATGTTACGCGCTTAGAAGAAGGAAAAAATAAGATGCTTGGGCCACGTAAAAGCCAACGTAAGCCAGTCTGATGAACGCATCCGGCCATGAGATATTTTGTAGGGGGGCATTGTATATAGCTACACCCTACAGCCATAGGGCCACAAGTCCCACGTCAAATTTATCACGTCAGTGCCGTCACACTCGCGCGCAGCATGGTTTCTCTCTCTCCCTCTTTTTTCTTTACCGGAATTTCTACGCTTCGCTTCACTACTTATAAAGTCTCTATTCGCCACTCGAGCGTTCGATGATTTATAAGCGATTGACACTATCGGGAGGCCCTATCTCCACCGACAGCTCCGCAGTGCAGGATCCCCACTTAAGAATAATGAGCCGCGAATTGAGTAACGTCACGGTATAAGGCCGGGGGTGGACTGCATACACAATGTGAGAGAGGGCGAGAGATGAGAAGAAACAAAATGAAGGCAGAGTTGCGTCATAGTGAAGGTTATACTGTGAGGTTCTACGCGGAAGGACTTCGAAGAATGCAAATAAGGAAACTATAGGGGTGTATAAAGTATACACCTCTGAACGCACGGTTCAAAGTTGTTTTTCACGAAGAGCATCGCAATTGCGATGATAGATGCGAAATAGAATTCCTGAAGCAGCACCAGATACGTTAGCACAGAAAGAAAGAAAGAAAGAAAGAAAGAAAGAAAGAAAGAAAGAAAGAAAGAAAGAAAGAAAGAAAGAAAGAAAGAAAGAAAGAAAGAAAGAAAGAAAGAAAGAAAGAAAGAAAGAAAGAAAGAAAGAAAGAAAGAAAGAAAGAAAGAAAGCTGCCGTCATCGCAGAATTAAGAGCAACGTACGTGACCTGGAAATCAGTGCAGCCGACCCAGCCGACCTTTCGTTGAAGGTAAAGGGCAAAAAATTAAAGGGACCGCCGCCAAGTCGTTCGCAGGCAGCCCCTGGAATAGCTCTTCCGAGAGAAGATGGGTGCATATATATTGTGATCATACTACGAGGCCCTCGGCCTGGACGCTTGCACAACGCATCCAGCATTCCTGATGTCCAATCATGTCCGGAGCCATTCGCTGCCAGTGCAACGCAAAGGTTGTTCAATAGAAGGTATTGCTGGGCGAGTTGGTTCAGCCTTCAAAGGTAAACTGGTATGCGCAAATTGTACACAAGGACAGGGTAAGAAGGCCGGACAAGCGTAATAAGTGTGCGTGTCTTTCTGTGTCATTGTGTACAATTTGAGCGTAACAATTTACCTTTCAAGCGATAATAATAATAAGAAGAAGAAGAAGAAGTAGAAGAAGTAGAAGTAGAAGGAGAAGAAGGAGAAGAAGAAGAAGTAGAAGAAGAAGAAGAAGGAGGAGGAGGAGGAGGATTGTTGGGGTTTAACGTCCCAAAACCATGATATGATTACGAGAGACGCCGTAGTGGAGGGCTCCGGAAATTGCGACCACCTGGGGTTCTGGAACGTACACCTAAATCTTCCATTCAAGCAAGGATTGTTGTTCAAGTTGTGGAAGGACGTCCAGATAAACATCAGGCGCACGTTTTAGGGGTCTACGTTGAAGTCACCGACTAGTATAAAGGGTTTGTGCATGTAGGTGTTTTATATGGTTTCTTCACAATTATAATTGTTGCTCGTCTATTATAAACCTTTTTTTTATTCACACACACACACGCGGAAAATACGCGGAGCTACCAGAAGGCCAATAGCTGATCACCACGGAGCTCCTCAACGCCAATCAGGACGAAACAAGTGTGCCTGATGGCGAGAAAGGTATTTTTATTTACGCCACATGGTTACATACAATGGGTTACAGAATGAGTTACTGTCAGTGTTTTACATGTCCACTGGTTCCGCAAAGTAAAATAACAGGTACTGCTTTACATATTCATATTCGATGCAATGGCACACCACAAAGAGAATCACGTTGTGCGTAGGCCTTGTATCGGGCCGCACAGTAGCCGAACTCTACTATTAACGACTTGCACAAAAGCGCAAGACCACCTTTTTAAAAACTCTTCTTCCCCTAGCGAAAACAACTCTGTTTCCAAGTGGTCTATTACGATATTGTACATTCGCGACAGGATTGGCCACTGATTCCTGCGGGCCTTGGCTTGGTTCACTGCTAGCCCTCTATTTTCCCACAAAGCGAAAAGCCCGGCGGTCAGCACAAGGCGTTAATGCACTGTTCGGGCAACGACTCCTCTTAATGAACCTCTCTATGCTGGGTGAGTGGTATGCTCTGTCCACGAGGGACCAGAATGTTGTGGCCACGCGGCACGACAGCAAAGCGTGCTCGTTGTCTTCGTCTTTTTTGCAGTGCACACACTTCCCCGATTTTATTGCGATAGCAATTATATGGACACTCTCGGCTGATTTTTGCCGTCGCCGTCGCCGTCATGTCCCGGATACGTATATGTATTTATGTAAATAAAGAAGGCATAAAGAAATATAAATCAGCAGAAAAAATCCAAAGCATCTGATCGGGGATTCGAACCGCTCCGCAGCCTGCTGCGCTAGCCAACAAAGCCACGCGCCATGCTTGTGCCAACGATATAACGGCGAGCTATTCATATGCACCATTTGCCGCTCGCGGTACGCAGATCTCGGAACAGCTTGAGCGTGTTTTCTATCACTCAACGTTTTACAGTTGCTTTCAAATTGAAAACTGCCCTTGAAAGGCGCACGAAAAAGTGGCCCCCCTTCTGTACCACTCATGATGCAGAAGGTAAAAAAAAAAGAACACCGGGCACACTTGACGTCAGACGCCACCTCGTAGCAGGAGACGCAGAGGGGTCATTCCACGTGCCGCAGTACAAAAGAAAAAGAAATATCAAACAGCGTCAAAAAGTATAACAGTATGATATAATCAATTCTCGGCCAATCCCCCCTGAGTGGGTATGAGCCATGTCAGAGGCAACAACAACAACAACAACAACAACAACAACAACAACAACAACAACAACAGCGTCGGTTTCTGCATTGTGGACACTCGCAGCGCGTTGCTCAAATACAAACACGTAACAACTATGACAGTTGTTAGTTCACACTTGTCCTGTGTATACCTATGCGTTCTTTTCGAGCCTCCTTCCTTGTGCTGCAGCGGCGCGCTGCAAGTATCGAGCTGCTTGTCGTTCTTCGTGTGACATTTTAATTTCTTGCTATCGCATTCATTACTTCGGCGTAGTGGCGAAACCGTCTTTACTGGAGGACAAGAAAGTTGGCAGTTCGAAGCGAACTCCACCAGTCAAGCCTCCGCGACTTGGTGAGACCGAACTCGAATTCTTCCCCGCTCTGCCGCTCCGCCGCGTCGGAACTATGTTGTGCAGTTTAGGTCTTTGAATTTACGTTTTGTGTGCCGTTAGGAGTTCTTTGCCGTGTGAAGTTAACCTTTTATTAAGTGTTCAAGTTTATGAATATAGTTTGTCGCTATAATGGTCTACTAAAAGTTTTGTGTGTGTGTCTTGAAACCAACGGCTTTGTCCTCAATAAAACTCTCCGACGCTCAGTCTAAGAGAGCTGTCGTAAACAAGAAAAAATTGACGGCAGATCCACGAGGTGAATGATGATGAGATTGGGCGAAGCTCCTGGAAGTAATCATCGGTTAAACCGTGAAATTTCTTCCGTTAATTCGCCCGATAAAATTGACGTGAAACGATTGATTAAATGTTTTATCAAACTTTTATTGCTGGTTTCCGTTGTCCTTTCATTATGACCGCTTTGTGGTCGGTGAAATGTAAGCTAAGTGGTTCTTGCATACGAGCACACACCGACGGCAACGAGCATCGTCAACTACAAACCTGTATCGCGATATGGTTTTGATTATAAAACCATTGCTTTAGAAAACACCTGGCGTCTTTCGTTAAGCAGCTGGCGTCTTTTCGTTTTGCTTTAGAAACATCTGGCGTTTTTTCGCTTTGCTTTTAGAAAACATCTGGCGTCTTTCGTTGGTTTATTTCATCAATCAACGGCGTTTTGAACAAAATTTTTATTGTTTAATCACGCACAGGAGAAATCTCACCAGGCACTACCTTGGAGGTAAACAATGGCTGCTACTGGGAATGAGAGACAGCAGAAGTCGGCTTTTAGCTAACACTTACACTACTACTTCTACTAACGTTTGAACATGCCAATGGCTGCTAATGGGGAATGAGAGACAGAAGAATTCGGCTTTTAGTTAACGCGCACGCTGCGAATTTTTTATTGTTCAACAACGCACAGGAGAAATCTCCCACCGGCACCACCTTGGAGGTCAAAGCGTAAGACTGGTTACGCACTACGACTACGACGAGGGACGAACGGGTGCCGCTTTAAGGAGCTTCGCCCCTAAAACTTGCATCACACCCTGTGAGCATGAAAGAGTTAATAGGCGCTTTTAGCTGATCGATTCTGCGGTCCGTTCCCGTTCCGCTCAAACGCTCAGCGTTACCGGAGCGCAAGGCGCGTTGTTGGTTTTAGCCAAGCGTCTTTCGGTCAAGTCAAACGCGACGCCATCAGTGCATGAGAGTCATAAGTATTTTGAAAAGGAAAATAAAAAGTTGTACTTATCTTACAGCAAGAAAGGAAATTATGTTTTAAAACAGCATGAATTTATTTATTTTCGCGTTATGCTTGCGAGTGCTCGACGCGTGAGCCTTTTTTAAATTTGTTTTGTCACCTTGGCTTTTCTTAATTTGTTTTTGCCACAGGACTCCGCAAACCTTCGCAAGTGAGTGATTTCATGTGCAATAGCCACAATTTCGTTTTTAACAACAGCCACTCTCACACCGATTCACAAACGCTTGAACTTGACTAGCCACCGCCTTCGAGGCAGCGCAAACGCGTTTCAAACGCGCGGCGTTGAGGCAGCGCGTTCAGCGCGTTGCCTTGTGGAAAGTCAAGGAGCGTTTCTGAATAGGTGGGAAGGTGGCTGCCGTTAAAAACGAAATTGTGGCTATTGCACATGAAATCACTTACTTGCGAAGGTTTGCGGAGTCCTGTTGTCGGAAGTACCAAAGCAGCAGCTCGAGACGCTCCTTTATTGCCCGAAGTGTCAGCTCCCAATGTATCGCTGCAATGACGTTTGCGAGTCCTGTTGTCGGAAGTACCAAAGCAGCAGCTCGAGACGCTCCTTTATTGCCCGAAGTGTCAGCTCCCAATGTATCGCTGCAATGACGTTTCGTCATTGCAGCGATACATTGGGAGCTGACACTTCACTTCGGGCAATAAAGGAGCGTCTCGAGCTGCTGCTTTGGTACTTCCGACAACAGGACTCCGCAAACCTTCGCAAGTAAGTGATTTCATGTGCAATAGCCACAATTTCGTTTTTAACAGCAGCCACTCTCCCACCCATTCAGAAACGCTCCTTGACTTTCCACAAGGCAACGCGCTGAACGCGCTGCCTCAACGCCGCGCGTTTGAAACGCGTTTGTGCTGCCTCGAGGTCGGTGGCTAGTGAAGTTCAAGCGTTTATGAATAGGTGGGAGAGTGGCTGCTGTTAAAAACGAAATTGTGGCTATTGCACATGAAATCACTTATTTGCGAAGGTTTGCGGAGTCCTCTGAGAAAAAAAAATTAAAGCCAAGGTGACAAAAACAAATTAAGAAAAGGCTCACGCGTCGAGCACTCGCAAGCATAATGCGAAAATAAATACATTCATGCTGTTTTAAAACAATTTCCTTTCTTGCTGTAAGATAAGTACAACTTTTTATTTTACTTTTCAACATATTTATGACTTTCATGTACTGATGGCGTCGCGCTTGACTTGACAAAAAGACGCTTGGCTAAAACCAACAACGTGCGTTGCGCTCCGGTAACGTTGAGCGTTTGAGCGGAAAGGGAACGGACCGCAGAATCGGTCAGCTAAAAGCACCTATTGTCTCATGCTCACGTCCGTCCGTCCGTCCATCCCTCCGTCCGAGCCCTGGCACGGTGCCAGGTGGCCGCCGGGGCGCGCAAACAGACGCCGGTCGCGTCGGACTCTACAGCGCTCGCGCTTTGCTTGCGTAGCGTCGCTGTGCCCAGCGTTTCTAATCATGCAAGGAGGGTGACGCGCGCATCGCGTTCCATTCTGACCGACCCCGTCTCAATGGACACAGGCGTTCGCGGAAGTCACTTAGGAATTTACAAAGTGTCCGTCAATTTAAGCGCTGGAACGTGGATGGTGTCTTTGGAATTACAAAGTGTCCGTCAATTTAAGCGCTGGAACGTGGATGGCGTCTGCGATGGCAAAGCGCGATGGCAAAGGATGGCAAAGCGCGAGAAAATACGAACGCATGCGAACGGAGGCTGATTAGTCTCGCGTCTCGCTGCGATTCGCGGTAAAAAATTTAAAAAGAAAACGCGCACACATTCCGTTTGTGTGCCATCCCACTGAGAGTGCAAAAGAAAAGACACATGGCATAGCCAGTCGAATGGCCACAAGCTTTCGCCGAACACACTTTGGAATGTACAAAGTGTCCTTCAATTTTTTGTTTGTCTGTTTGTTTGTTTGTTGTGCACACGAAGCATACAAGCTTCCTGTGCAAAATAGTCACAAGGTCTTTTATGAATTTGCCTAAGACGACTCGAAGGCGAAAACCATCTTCCTTCTCAGTCGATTATCTGTATCTGTATGAACGATTCTCAGCAACTATTTCTTTACAAAAGCTTTAAATAGTTTCAAGCTCAACGGAAGCCACAAAGGTAACCGCCCCCCCCCCCCCCCTCCCTCTTTCTCTTCGAAAGCAAAGGCAAGACACGCGCTGCGTTCGCCTTCAGAATGTAAACAAACAGATGAGGTTCCATGACGCTTTTTCAAGGACTGTCGAAAGCCTTCTTCAAGGTTCGATGAGGCCTCACTTGTACAACTACCGGCGTCGGGCACAAGACAACGCTGCAGCAGAAGTGCTCTCAGCTCGCGAATATTTACTCTCGTGGAACTGGGCCAAAATGTCTATTCCCTTCTTATCTTTTGAAAGCCCTTCTCTCGTGTCGCATGGGGACACGACACGACACCGTCGTGTTCGGACGTCGCGTGTGCGTCGAGTCGCGGTTGCGTTTGCCAAGTCACCGTAGCACGAGCGTGTTGAAAGAGAAGGAAGATGAAGACTCACT
This sequence comes from Rhipicephalus appendiculatus, assembly GCA_030522465.1. Lineage (NCBI taxonomy): Eukaryota > Metazoa > Arthropoda > Arachnida > Ixodida > Ixodidae > Rhipicephalus > Rhipicephalus appendiculatus. The sequence continues at coordinate 10,076,920 of JALIZH010020216.1, forward strand.
TACTAGACAACATGGGTGAAGAAAACTCACGGGGTCCCATATGCATTCGCCTAAGGTAACTCCATGGTGAAAGCCATCGCCTTTTTCTTCGCATTCGATTGCATTGACCTTACCACCCCGAAAACTTTCTGCACCAAGCGCGGTTTTGTATGGCCTCTGGGATCGAATGCATTGCACGCTTTCTGCACCTCAAGTGCCTCTGGGATCGGCCCACATATGACCAAACAACGACGGGATGCGATGACGTCACCATTTGACGTCATGATGGCGTCACAAATGTTGTCGATCTGTACGGTTATGATGACGTCATAAGGGGTGACGTCATCGAATGAAGACGACTTATTGCATCACCTGTGTTGACACCGATCGGCACTTTTCGTGTTTAATGAGGCATCTAAGGCTTTGGTCCTAACAAATTTACAGGAAGAACATGGTTGTCATGCTGCTACAGACTAGGGAAGGGATATGGGGAATGGGAGAATGAAAAAAAAAGACAGTAAGTTATGAGGATATTACAGCGAGTGGCGAGGACGACCCTAGTGTAGATAGTGCGTACTACCGAGAAACAAGTGTGCGGGTGGGAAGACGTCCCGACATTCTTAAGGTATCATCATCGACCATCGTCAAGTGCCTCTCTCTGTTTCCGTTATGGATTGTCGCAGTCAACAGCATCTCTGCTTATCGTTCAAATGTGTGCCCTCCTGTGTCATTCAGGACTCCTATCCCAAAATTAAGTCCGCACTCTCCCTCCACCCTGCCTATTTACAGTCAGCAGTCCTCCGCCAACGGTCAAGTGTCTTTCGCGTCTTGACTTGGGCTGGTTGGTACATACTGAATTTGAACGAAGAAACAGCTCTAGAACAAGACGAAGACGAGAGGACACATACAAAGCGCATGTGTGTGTCCTCTGCGTCATCGTCTTGTTCTAGCGCTGTTTCTTCGTTCAAGATTAAATGTCTTTCCTGATCGGTGAACTTACTTCCCTCCAAAGTCAATGGTTTTCCCACAGACAGGCGTACTTCTGTCAACATTCTCCCCCCCCCCCCCCCCCCCCACACACACACACACACAAGTCGTCAGTATGACAGAAGTTTAATTAAGAAAATGGAACCATCGACCAAGATGCGGTTGTCGAAAAAATAATAACGTTCCGGCCTCCACACGGCAGGCCTTAATCACTGAACTGAGCGTCCGAAATCTTCAGCTTAAATCCGCGTCAGTGATCGCTTTAGGCATCATGCGTGTGTTGTCGGCAGATAGCCGTCGCTACTATTAAGCGTGTGCCCTGTTGTATGGATAGTCAAAGGTTCCAGATGTTGTCGCTCCATCCACTCATTTTACGGGTCATAATTGAAGCCTGGCTCCAGTTGAAATCGTGATGCATGTGTTGTGCATGCTCAGCGAGGGTATTGTAAGCGACCTTTTTTTTTACTTTCACGTCACTCACGTGCTCTTTAGGCGCCGCCCCATTTTGGTCGGTGTTGTCTGTTTTATTTCTATCATGTTATTAATTCCAGACCAGACGAGATTTCGTCCAATTCTCGATTTTAGTCGACGGTATCCTAAGCCCCCCCCCCCCCCCTCCCCCCCCCACCAACCTTCCATTTTCAACACACACACCAGTCAAAAGTCGCCCTCCCACACATGTCAACATCTTTCCCCACACCAATCAACAGCCTTCCAACCGCAAATCAGTGTTCGTCCCCCCCCCCCTCCTTACCGCCTTTTTCCGGCCCATAGTGCGCTATTTTTTTCGAAGTTCCTGCGTTATCTAAGCCGGCTATTCACCATTTAAAGATTTTACGCCACCAGTAGAAAAGCCTGGCCTTTAATTTTGATGTGATCACTACGCATGTGCAACGAACTGGCAGCCTCTTTTACCAAAGTCGACGAGCCGCGGCTGCACACTACATAAACCTTTTCACATCATATAAAAAACGTCACCATGCTGTGTTGTGGCACGGATGTACAAAAAAATTTAGGCTGGCGTCACAGCCTCGACTATTCATTTCTGGGCGGTCACGCCTATTTAGCACAGCCCAGAGAGGGTTATGGCGGCGCCCAGGGAGCCGTCTGCGATAACGTCTATAGTCGTAAGCTTCCCCGGTCGACTTCTAAGAAAGAGGGGAAACGCGCCAAAGGAGCATTAAATCGGAGAGAGACGAAACACAGACAACTGGACAAGCGAAGAAGAGCAGGTTCAGTCAGCGTTAAATGCGTGAAGCTATAGCGTTATCTCAATTCTTTTTTTTTCTTTGTATTGTCAGTTGATGGCTTCCGAACGTGATGTTTCCTGTGAAGCCTACAACTCCGTGGAACGCACCGAAACCTTCGGCTTTACGATCGCCCCACCGGGTTCTCAGTTGCGACTGACCACAGCTTCTCATTTGCACTTCGAAATTAGCAATCCCCGAGTTCTTGCGCACGAGAGAAAAGAAAAAAGGCCTTGAACGGTTCGGAGTGACTAACCGATGGCGCGAAACTTGTTGCCATCTCCAAGAAAAAAAGTTCGGCGTGGTACTTCTGTAGTCCCTTCGGCCGGAAGATGGTTGCGAGCTTCGCCCAGGAATATATATTTTAGTCGCACACATTCCGCAGCAGCAACAAGCACGCAAGGAATACCAATGGTCTGCATTCCTCGTGAAGACGGTTTGTTTAACCACTCGCTTCATCTCTACCCGTGCCAAGTACAACAGACCGAAGCTTTTTGCGGTTCGGACGAGTCACGACTAACCATGACTCAGGACGTAGAGAAGACTGAGGTGGCGAAAATATGCAGGGATGACTGTGGCGAAATCAACTGTGTGGTCATCATGCCAGAACGACGAAGCAACTCGAGTTGCTGTTGATGCATATGCAAGAGCTTACGGACTCACAAACATTGCTTTTTTTTTTTTGTTTCTAATCTTTATTCAGCGTCCATGCATCTTAATTTCCCACCCTCATGACGGCAACTAATGGACATTGAATGACACGTGTTTGAAAGAATTGTAACGCAGTATAAAAATTGGGTAAAAACTCAATCAGTGCATCGATACAATGTTGTTGTTAAACAGGTGGATAGAACACGCCAGGCAATGCTTGGTTGTCATTCAACATGGCAGCATTTAACATGGGTATCATCTAACGTGGCTGGGTATCGTATCACGGCAACGGCAACCGGCATTTTCCAATGAAATCTCATTATCAGTTAATTAACCGACACTATGACCAACATTAGCAGGTGATAAGCGCTTGCACTATGCGAGTGTATACGGTAGGCCATGATACCATAGCCACAGAACGCGGGGAAGAGGAGGAGCGGGTAGGAGAGGATTTACGCGCTGAGATATGCTTCTTCTGCCGTCTCTCATGTGCTCGTATCTTTCAGCGCTAAATTCAAAATGTCGTCAAGTAATCACGAAGTCACCCAGAAACAAGTTCTTATCTCGCATCCAAAATTATTGCAGGTCGTAACCACATGAACCACCGCAGTATCTCGAAGACTAAGGTGTTATCGCTGCTTATAGCAAAAAAGCGTGAACTTGGTTCCCAACGACGGTGGGCCCAGTTGAAACACGCCCATGCGATTAAATTTAGTTGCACGTTGACCGAAACCCAGGTGTGTCAATATTAATACCGAGCCAAGAACTACCACGGCGCGCCTCATAAACATATCTTCCGTTTCTGGCACGTGAAACTCGGAAAGTACTTTAATAACCACATGGAACGATAGCATCTCGAACCACGCCTCCCACAGCCAGGATGCGCATGATGGGCCGAGATAACGCAACAATCGTATCCCAACGTTTAATTAGTCAGATGTTTGAACGACGTTTTGGCAAGTGTTGTCACTGCGAACGTCCAGTCGTGAGCGGTGGATGATTAAGTAGAGAATCGAGAACGAATATAGCATTTACTTTTGGGGAAGGGGGTGACTGTGCTAGTCAAGGTAACGTGTTCGCTCAACAGCATTATACCATGCCTCTAAGGAAACGACGCCTGGCGAAAGCCTACATCACGAGCCTATGTGGCTTCGAAATAGGACCGTACAATACAGTCCCGTGTTAATTAAAACTTTGTTAGTAATACACAATTAGGGGATAACTACTGACTAACACGGCCTGAAGGCCCTGGGAGCCGGCGGCCGCTACGGACCAAACCACCACTGCTTTTTAAACAGCTCAATCAGAGCTACCCATCAGTGCCTCCCACTGTACTACATAGTATTCAAATTATCGGGCAGAAGTGCTAGTTTCGTTCACTAGGCAAGTGCTTCCGAAAGGCCTTCATGCTTATCTAACGAGAACTGCGGGGTGACACAAAAAGAAAATAAACAGAAAAGCTCGTGGCTTAAGCGACAAAATATGCGTACCCCAAATAACTAAATGTTTTTTTTTCTTTTTTTTTTATTTGTCGTGACTGTGCACGAAATGTGCAACTTAGTGTGCGCATGCACGAAATCTGGAGATCTTCGGTTGGGTACACAAAGTGGAACGGCCGTAAACAAGGCTCCAAGAGATACGCGGGGCTATCTCCGAATACATTTCACCGCGCCAACCACCAGATTATTTCGTACAAGCTTAAACAAATTCCCTCGTGCAACGGAGGAAACACATATCCCCCCTCCCCCACGTCCCCTCCTCCCGAAGACGACTAGAGACGTAGAAGAAAATCTTTCAGAGAAAAGGGTTGAAAAGAGACCGCTCCTCGAAGAAGAGATCCGTGCCGGACTTCTCCAAAGGTATCGCGCACGGTCGTAAAACAAGAACCAAGCCAAGGCGGCGGCCAAGTCGAGCCGCAAAAACATATACCGATAATTGCGCAAAACCTGGCGGCGCGTCGGCGATAAGGGGTTCTGGCCTGAACTTCGTCTGCGGCCCGAACGAGCTCCTACAGAAACCGAAAAGAAAAGCGAAGAACCGTTATCTGTCACCAAACGCCACCGAATCGCGTACGTGAGCGGCACCGACAAGTAGCTAGCCCTCCCGACCACCGCAGGAATTAGTCGGGTACGCGACTGGCCAGCAGCAGCGACTTCAACGCTAGCTTACTCGATCGTGAGGCACAGAGCGCGCGCTGAGCACGCGTGCATCGCTCAAAGTGCCGGCGCGGCGTCTCTTTAAAAAGGCAGCAAATTAACGTCCCCCCGTCGTCCGTCGTGGAGACAATCGGCGTACGTGCTTCGATTCCGAAATTATACATTCTAAGGCGCCGCTAATCTCTAAAGCCGCGCTTAAAGAACTCGCGCCGGCCTCCCGTGTGCGCGCCGGTCGCAGACGCGTACACGCTACAGCCGCCGAAGTCGTATACCTAAGTAGTAGACGTATTTAGTAGGTTTCCGTGCAGACATTGCTGGTAGCCTTGGCATAAACACCATCGCTGTTTGCCTCCACAGAAACGCGCCTTTTCCTTTTTCTTTTTTGCTCTTGTCTTCTCGCTTCTCTTGAAAGATGGTTATACCGCATATCGCCTGGAAGATGACAACGAGAAGAGACGTAAACAAGTGTCGTTTAACAGAGGCTTCTGCCGCACGCTACCTTCTACGATTTATTACTGCGGGTGTGTGCCGAATTTCGAAGTGGGTAATGGTCGTTGCTGTTCGATCCGCGTTTGATTCGGTGATTCTCTATATAACAACTTTACGGACCCCCCCCCCCCCCTCCTTTTTCATTTTTATTTAGTGTAAAAGATTACAAGACTGATTCCGAAACTGATTCAAGACAACAGATATATTTAACTCCATCGGAATAGAAATAACAGAATAATTGGATATTGCAAAGTCGTCTATTTCGGATATTCATCTACGATTTCGAAATTTCGTTATTCTACCACGCCTGCTTATATAAATATTTTACTATTGCAGCACGTAAGCTTAATAGCGCGTTTCTTTTTTCTAAAGTAACATGAGCATTGCAGTTTTAAGCGGATTGAGGCTACTAGGGAAACATATAATAGGAATTAAAAAATACTGGGGCTTTTCGAGCCAGAACTAAGGACGACATGATTGCGAGGCACAAGACTCCATAGTGGTTCTACGGATGGATTCTCGCGAACCTCTGTTGCCTCAATGTGCACTTAAATTTAAGTACAGTGATGTTTTATATGTATACAACCCTCTAGCCATTCGGACCGCCCAACTGAGCAACCGAAAGCCTATCTAGCTGCATACCCCACGGCAGCGCGATGGCAAATTTTTTGTCAACTAGTAAGCTTTCTGTCTGAGAAATACGAGTGGATTTTCTTTGTGTAGCTTCCAGCTACAAAAGTGGCAATGATTGAAAGAGGGGTGGCTAGATCCAGGGCTCGTTTATTTTGTTAGACAACCTAATAAAACCAATGGACAAATGAAAAATCAACTTGCCGCAGGTAGACACCGAACCTACAACCTTCGGGTAACGCGGCCGATACTCCACCAGCTGAGCGACAGCGGCGATCGCTTTTCCCATCCACTTTACGGGGATATTTACGATTGTGTAATCCTGAGAGTGGTGCGAGTGACAATTCTTATCCTTTCACGAACATTAAATTTGTCGACACTGCTTCAAATCTGGAATCGTGGACACTTTCCCATGTACTCGTTAAATTTACATACAGGCTGAGGCGTCTCACTTAACTTCAAGAACTAAGTTTCGCCTTCCGACCGCGGCGGCCACGTTTAAACAAAGCAACCGTTAAAAAAAAATTTGAAGGACACTTTGTAAATTCCAAAGTGTGTTGCCTGTGGCCATTCGACGAACTATGCCATGTCTTTTTTTTTTTTTTTTTTTTTTTTTTTTTTTTTTTTTTTTTTTGCATGAAACTATCAGTGGAATTGCACTCATCTTCAAAATGTCAGTGCTTGCCGCCTCTATCCCCTCTATATCCATTTTGTCATGCTGGTCTGTTCATGGAGCCAAAATAAGGTCATCCTCTCTTTTTTTTTCTTTTTTTACCGCATGGCGGCGCAACTGTTGCTATGCGCCGCTGAGCCATCACGTGATTGCTGAGAAAGTGTGAGGGGGAGAGGCCACAGCTGGCACCTGTTCCAGGGAACGGACGGGCGCGACTATGAGCCATTAAAGGCTTTCGGCTTAAAAGTCCAGCTGGTAAAAACTAAGCAGGAGGTCTCCTCTACGTCCTGCTACATAATATCCTTATTTCGGTACGAAAAAGAACGCCGTAACCTAATTAATTTCAAGTAGTGCGTCATGATAACGAACAATTTCCCTATTTCCGGCGAACCAGTGGCCATTATGTTCTTTATAATCGGCATACATGGGACAAGGAGTATCCGCGGCATCGCATTCGTGCGCCAACGTCTACTTTTATACAACGACATCAACAAAGAAAAAACAAAGAAAACGAGCGGCTAGAGGTGCTATTGGGCTTGCTCGCTCTCCGACCTGCCACGGAAACGACCCGGAGCTCTGATCGCACGCTGAAAGCCCATTAGGAAAATGTCTGCCCGTTTTTAAACGGCCGGATGGCGTGACCAGACTCCCGCCGTGCAGGATTCGGGGAAACGATGCCAGAGAAGGAGGATAGGCTGAAAGGGAGAGAGAGGGAGAGAGCTTCGAAGCGTGCTACGACGGGACGATCGTCGAACGTTCCCTCCGGTCACTTCCCCACCTTTCCCTATCTCGCCTCCGAGAAGCCATGCATTTCCCTTCTGCGCACCGCAGCTCGAGAGTGCAGGTATCTATCTATCCATCAATGAATAATCATAATTCACTGGCCCAACGCGTGTTTGCCTCCATCGGCTGACAGTGCGAGGAAAAGAGGGGGAAAGGTAGGGAATCACGCCGAAAAGAGATAGTTTAGGGATGTATGCCTGGAAGAGGGGCACGCTATGGGGAAGATGTGAGGGGAAACTCGGGATAATGGAGAAGAGAATTGAGGGAAATCGCTAATGTATATTCAAGGGACTGTAGCGAGTAGAGAGGGGGGAAAGTATGCCATAATAGGGAATCGAAGTAGTTATGTGACCGTGGAACGCTGTACATGTGAAAATGAGAATAGGGGGGAACCCTTTTCGGGAAATGGGGAAACCGTTGTTGAGGACTGAGAAAAAGGGGGTTCTTTTTAAATAAACCTGGGGATGAAGGCACTGGATGAACCTGAGTGGCCAAACGAACAGTTGAAGACAAGCACGTGCTTTTTATTTTTATTTTTTTTTTTGTTTTCTGGGGGGGTGGGGGGGGAGTATGAGCGGATGGTTTGTAAAATGCGAGTTTCACTACAGGGAACGGAAATCTCGGGGGATTTCCGCGTCTTTTAGATTGCATTGGATTTCCGCGCCAGTTGACAATGGGGGGAAATGTGGGAGAATCTGGGGAAGCAAAATATGGTGCAAGCGCGTAAGCATTCATGACGCACGCCCAACATTAAGCAATACAAGCCTGCGTCACTGCTACGCTTTCCTTTCTGTTTTGTTTGTTTTTGGATCCTGTCAACGCACTTCTCAATCGCTTCCCTTTCTTCCCTTCGCCCCAATTTCAGTCGTGAATCTCATTTACGTAAGTTCCACGCGATCACAAGTTTTGTGGAAGGATGTGAGGCATTAGATGCACGTCAAAAAGAATGACAGGAAGAAGGGAAAGACTGTGAGGTAGGGAAAAGAGCTAGGGAAGGAGGGAGGAGGTAGGGAGCGAGTCTAAATGTGACGACACGCACGCTTATGTGCTCCTCCGATCCAGATTTTACGCTCTAAAATTGCCGATATGGCGTCACGAGTCGGGTGAGAAGCACGGCGTGCTTCGGCTGACGATCCCATTATTATACATGTGTGCGGCTTAAAAGCAAGCGAAACGAAAGCATCAAATAAGAAGTGGAACAGCACGAAGAGAGTGAGAGGACTGAGGAGGAGAAGGGCAACCTGATGACGACGTGCCGAGAATGTGCGACGACCACGCTCGCTTCGCTGACAAGTTTCGAAACCTCGCCTGCACCAAAAACTGCTTATATAGGTATATTCCTGGAGTCCGCGCGACGACGTGCATACCCGATGGAGCGCGCCGCTCTCTTTTGACGTATGGCGTGCGCACGTCGAAAGAAAGAATAATATTCTTTTGCATCGAGACGTATACGTCGCACCGACAGGGCCAGATACGAAGCGAGTTATACGAAGAACGAACGAAGGTGGAGGGAAGGAGGAAGCAAACCGCGGGCCTATCTCCCTACAGAGATTCGAAACTGACGTGACGTCAGTTGATGTACGTGTATAATCTCTCCTCTTCGCTGGCCTCGGCGTGAATCTCCCGGGGCTCCGAGAGAGGGCGCTGCGTTGAGCTCTGAGAGCGTGCCCAGCAGGTCTTTACTGCGGCCTGCGTAAGAAACGCAAAAACTATAGGCGCCGATAAGCGCACGCGGTCGTACACATATATAAACCTATACATATAGAACTGATGTGGAAAGGGGGTGGGGGGGGGATGTTTGACAAATGGACGTGCCGCAGCGTTGTCTCCGCTGCGCCCGGCGCTTCCTATTTCGGGCCAAGATAGGCGGATCTTTCGCAACGTGTTGACGTGGTAGACGAAAAATAAGCTAAAACATTAACGGAGCCGCCCGAAACGAGAAAGCCACACTAGCTGCTTTTGTTCATCCGGTCTTCTCCCGTCACTGTTCATTCGACTCTATATGAATAACCAGCTTCGGGCTAACCCTCTCTTCGTTCTTCGTGCAACGCGGGTGCCCGTGCGTTTGCGCGTATCAATATAGACAGAGAAATATCGCTGCGACCCCAGTGCTTCGACGGATGCACTAATGAGAAGAAGCAGGGTAGAAAACAAGGATATACGATCTTCCCGAAACAAATGAACCTTCTAATTCGCAAAACAGGGCTCCAGCTTTTGTTTCGCTTAGCTTTCCCGACGGCGCTGTCCGCTAGCTGCTCCTGCGCTAATTGAAGCCTTCCATTCCGATTTGTGCTCCGGCTGACTCCTTCTCTTAGCATGGTCCATCTTTAGCCCTTTGACGTTGTTCTTATCTACCACTATCTCTTGCTTGAGAAATGCCCGATCGGTGAGCTTCCAGAGTGAAGCGAATACTGTCACGAATGGTCGCGAAATGGCTATTTTTATATATATTTATACACGTCTAACAGCGCGGTTATCTAGACAGGCCCTGGAGCATGAAAATGAATTCGATTTGTGCCCGTAGATCTCACAGCTCGGAGGCACGCAACACGTGCAAGCAAATGACGCGTAGAGATAAGAACAGTTGACAGCGGAAGAAGGGTGGGGGGAAGGGTGGTACAAGGCTTAACTGGCTTAACCTCGTACAGCGCTGGAAAGGAATGGATGTTAAAGGTATATAAGCCACCTCTCCGCGACAGCGGTATACACCGCTGCCGGCTACACAGGTACTTACATGCAGATATCATTAATAAACTCGACATTGAGACAACGAACGAAATCCGTATTAAAGGCAATGTTCACTAAAACAAGTACCAGAGGCCAATCGTTTAGCGCCGAAGAAAAAGCACAGATTTCGTTTATCGCCCCGCTTAAAGAAACAGACTCAATCCGAAGTGCTTCCAGGACTACATACATAGAAAAGAGAGGGTCGCCATTCTGGGCGGTTGTCCAACTCGCGTACGGAAATAAAACTAGCTAATGATATGCGCAAGTGCGTAAGCTTAGCTCTGTGTTGCTACGTCGCAAGTGTAGCCTGCTTATAAAACTATCTTATTTACTTTGGTGACAGAAACTCAGTAAATTGTTGGATATACACTGCGCATCGAAGTTCGCCGCGTGAGAAGCAGCCGCGATGAAGTGATGGAAATCATTGCCCACCGAGCTGTGCGAAATGGAGCATCCAAACTTTCTCTAAAAGTCAACGTAGTGGTTTGAAGTCTCACATGCACCACTGCGTGAAAGTGATCAGGCGCTGAACTGCGTAGAATTATGTAGATCACATGCACAGTGGGAGCCGACATTATTAGAAGCATTTTTCGCACAGCTGGCCAATACAGCGTCGGATTGGCTTAGTCCCTGTGAAGAAGCCTCCATCCAGCAGCATCGCCAACGCTTGTCTCGCTCGGCTCGTGTTTCTGATCGCTGCTGTCCCGCTGGACTGTGCCTCTCGCTGCGTCGTCGCTGTCAAGCGTATCGTCGCTGAACTGCTAATAAACCTCTTCACAATTGGTGGTGGGTGCTGTACTTCCCTGTCGCTACATCCTGGAGCTGCGAAGCCGAACGCTTCTGCGCATCATGACCGACAACGCTAACCCACCGGCGCCTTCACCCCAGTCCGTCACCTGCACCGGCATCCCTCGGCTACGGGACCCAAAGATCTTCAGCGGTGCACATGAGACCGACGTAGAAAACTGGTTTTATTACACGAACCCCGATTTTATAACACGAACCAACAAAGATTTCTATGTTATGCGACCACATTCCTCTGCGACGCGCGCGTGTTTCTATTGTTCTTTAAGAAGCTTTCAAAAGATAATGATGAATCCTTCTGACCAAACTCAATTACCGTATATAACTCACATACTAACCGAACTGTTTATCAATGGCTAATATTGGCTAGTGCTGGCTAACTATTGGCAAGTGCGAATTCCTGCTGCTAAAGGATGGCTGGCGTTGAGTCAATGACAGTACGTGTTATAGCTCATGTTGGATATCCGCTGCTGTGACAGCGCGATTTAGGACTATCTTCTTTCGAACTCGACAAAATGATTGAGTTGTCGACCTGTCTTTGTTGTTTCTAACATCGAAACAATATCAAACGCGTTAACAAAACTCTGGCACAAGATACGACTATATATATGAACGCGCATACTATACGAGAGTGCCCTGTTTTACCTGGAGCACAATCGAACAATTCGTACGAGACAATTCGTGGAAGCACTCAAAAAGAAAAAAAAAACAGAAATAGGAGAACAGCCCGGGTGTTGCGTTGTGCCCCTTTCTCGTCCTTCGTGCCGAGTCCGAAATGAGAAACAGTCGTGCTAGAGCCGTACGCGGATCACATGTATAGGCGCGCGCGCGTGTCTACGCTCAGCGACATATCGTCTCAAACGAAAAACAAAGCAAAAAGTATCAATGTTTGCTGCGAAGCCCGACTCGGCGTAGCGATCGGGGTAAATTATAGACATACACTCAAGACTTGAAGGAGTAAAGCTACACGACACGACACAACTGCTTCGTGAGGAGCATCAAACGTGAGGTAAGAAGTCTTATCTCTGTCACACGCTAAAGGCAGAAAAAAAAAAAGTAATGGCGTTGGTCGTGTCGTATAAGGGGGAGGGGGGGGGGGAGCTGCATCAACGATTACCCTGTCTGAACCACTGGAGAAAATCCAAATGTTTATTTTGCGACTAGCACCGCAAGCACGATCGAGGATATCCCAAAAAAACAACGTGCTGTCCGATAAACCGCGCCTCCTTAATTCGACTCTTCCCTTCCAGATCACGTCCTCAACTACTCCGACGCTATCCGCTGTCCAAAGCGACGCATCAGGCACGCAGAATTATCGGCGCTGTCCGCCGAAGAAAAATGCGATTTTAATGTACCAGCGAAATGGCGTGTACGTACGGGGAATAAGAATGAATGGGTTTTTGTCCGAACAAGGGTGCACTCCAGATCATCTCACCATCTCTTTCGTAGAAACAAACAAACAAGACACGTCGTGTTCGTACAGAGCCTAACCGGTTCACCTGATGCAAAGTGTGTGCGAAGAAACGCTCTAAAAGTACACCGGGGACAAAGTTGCACGCGCACCTTCGAGAGTTCTACCCTATCTGCTAAAGTTCGCCAGCTTGGGATCACAACTGCTGGACCATTTATTGTACATTTTGTATCAGAACACGTACAACAAGCTACTGAGTTTCTCCCTGTAACATGCCAATCTCTTCCAACGATATTAAAGATAATGGTTGGGCTGGTTGGTATGTATTACTGACTTTGAGGCAAACAGCACTCAGCGCTTCCAGCGAGCCGTTAAACATCATGGTCCCACTAAACGTGTTAAGAAAGGGAAAATAGACAACCGCTGGGCAGGGACCGAACCTGCGACCTTCGAATAACGCGTCCGATACTCTACCAACTGAGCTACCGCGGCGGTCATTCCTCCGTCCACTTTATGGGGTCTGTTAGTCTCTTGTCTGTTAGCTCTCTTCAATATGCTTTATACGACAAAAACGTAAACTGCACAATATTATGGACTAAATTATTTATATTATTCAGCAATTAGTGAAGACATGGAGCAAGCAACGCTGTCCCAACTTGTAACTCCGGTGAATTCTGAAGAAATTTGGTATTGCTTTTTTCCAATTATGACCGATTGCTACTTGGTTTTAAGCGGCGCACGGATAGTCTATATTGGTTATATTACCCTGATGCTATGGCTCGTCGATATACATAAGAGAAATACGGTTATACTACTATTATGAACATGACTTTTATAACATTATCTCACTGCTAATGATCAGCAAGCCATTTTCTCATTAGATCAAGCTTCACCTACTTGCTGTGCGGATTACTTGAAACAGTGTGCTTTCTTTTTTACTAGATGTGAAACATGAAAACATTCTCGCAGTGTATCAGAATTATAGATTTCAAAAATATAAAAAGATTTCAGAGCATTGTCAAAAGACGTCTGTGTTGAAATAAAAAGACAATAACGAAAACAACTAAAATTATGGAGTACCAAAAAAAAAAAAGGTTACAGAACACATAGAAAGACATAGCAGCTAAAACTACGCATCACACAAAGTATATCTAGTCTCAGTGCACAGTAAAATGCCGCTTTGTCTTGCGAGTCAATCTGCGTTTGCTGTAGTGTTCTGTCCTTGCCTTATATTCTTGTTTCTCGCAGCGCAATATATTTGAAGACTAAGTCAGCACCAACTTGCCCAGCGGCTTTTTCCGGGGCAAGACACTGGCAGTAAGACAAAGGAATGAAGACACGTTACGTACCGCAGATTTCACTTTGAAGTATGCCTTCCGGTTCAGCTGGAATGGGGAACAGCTCACACAGCAAACCACTTATCTCGCCTAAATTTTCTTATCGTATTCGCGTCTCAGAAGTTAGGGCCTTGTCAGCGCACGGCGGGGAACAGGAAACAATAAAGTCAAAAGGAACGCTTAGTATTTCTACGACTCCGAATTGTGTTCTTACAGCACTATCGACCTGAACGAAACATTTCCCGCGGTTCAACGGCACAAAAAACCTCCTCTTCCGCATCGGAGGTCATGCACATATTCAAGCGTATTCTTCGAGATCAGTCGAACGGCGGGCTCTGCGAAAGGTATTCTTCCAAGGAATAAGAAGCCAAATCGGAAGCAGGTGAGACTGGCGATAAGAGAGAGAATAGAAAGACGCTTGTTTCGTAAAAAAAAATAAAGAGAGAGAGAGAGAGAAAGTGAAGTAAGGGCAAATAAAAGTGTGTGTGGGGGGAGGGAGAGACCACCGACGCTGCTCTTCGTGGAAGTGTATACAACAGACGATGGTTACGCCACAAAGCGCGCGACCACCTGCACGAAATTTTGCAACAGTGACACCGCAGATAATACCGCATAGGCTCGTGTAAAACGCGTTGCTGGGATAGTTGGTATTGACGTCGAAAGGATACATATTAGCGCAAACTACTTCTCTGTGGAGTCGTCGTTGCCTATTTTGAGTTAATATGCATCCCTTTGAGGCTCGTGTAAAGCCCGTATCCGCAAATCTGGGAGGTAAAGGAAAACTTGATTGCATACAACGACTGAGAAGGTATAGCTCGAGCCGACGTGTTCCACCCGATTAATTCGAAGTAATTGTTTATTTCCTTCAAGAAACATTGACATCGTGAACAAGGTTGGCACTCGGCTGCTGTCCCGAAAGTCGCGGATTCGATCCCGGCCCGCGGCGGTCGCATTTTGCTGGAGGCGATATGCTATAGGCTCATGTACTGAACGAGCACTTTTAAAGAGCACCAGATGGTTGAGATTTCCGGAGCCCTCCACTACGCTGTGCTTCATTGTCACATCGTGGTTCAGGCACGTAGAACCCCAGATATTATATTATGCAACAAGATTGGCACCTTGGGATGACCTAATGTGCGAATGTGCTGAGTGAACCGGACGTCAGTTAGCACAGGCAGCGATAGCGTAGACGAGTAACCAATTAACTATGGTGGCATGCGTGAAAGAAGTTCATTACGAAAAGAACAGCTTTCGCTTTTTGTGATGGTGGGCGGTCACGCTAGATTGCGGCGGATTCCGCAGGCTAGCTAGTCGTAAAAGTTACACTGCAAAGTCCAGGCTAGGCCCCGCGTACGAATAGCACTTCTTCAAAATCACGCACTTGTGTAAAAATGGCTCCTAGAAAGCTTAATTATTGGACTGGGAATGAATGAACACAACGTTGCATTAACGTCACGCCTCTCTCTCTCTCTCTCTATCGACACCACTTGTCACTTCGCTTACACGACTTCTTGGTCACACCTAACTTCTGTCACGGCCACTTCTCGATCGTCACGTGACTTCCGGAAACACGTCCGACTTCCTCTTCACATCCGACCTCTGTTGCCGTTCTTCTGCCTCACTTCTTTCGGGTACCCATTCTGCAAATCGTCAAATTCAATCATAAATTGTTCAATTCTCCAATTACGGCATCTCGAATCAACCAGAGACCTCTTAACCAGTCATCGCTGCCCCGTTGATCTCTTCGGTTCACTGCGGGTTCCTGCACTTAACGTACTTCCGGTACACACTCCACTTCCTGCTACATCCAAGCTAAGAGACGCCTCCAGTCAAAACAAGTTCACTTCGGTCGTAAATTATCGTCGACATCGTGGAACGCCATCATACGCGGTTATACAGAAACTGGGTGAAGGAAGCTCATGAAGCGACTGTCTTCAAAAAAGCGCGACCCTTACGCGAGCGTATACGATAAGCGGGAAGGGCAGCTCCGCGGTAACAAATCCAGAAATAATCTCGACACGGCATCGCGAGGCTTAGCACAGATAACGCGCGATCGTACTATAGCATTGTGTACCAAAGGCGCAGAACGTTTGCCGCTCGGGCGAGATGTCCGCGAACGCGGTCGTCGGGCGTCCACAGCGCGATTACGGACGCCGGCGTCGTGTATTACGACCGCCTTTGAAGTCGTGCGCCGAGCTCCTCTGAGCGGAGGTAGAACTGCGGCCGCTGAATGCGACGGTCTCGGACGCCGCACAAAGGCGAATAGCGCGGCCTCTGCAACGTAACGACGAGCGCCGTTCCGTATAACAAACGCGTGCACCTATCCGTTTCGGAGATGTCCGCTCGACAAAGGGGTCCCTTTGATTGCGCGGCACGATAGAGCGATCCGGTGGCATGCCGTGGCAGCCTTTTCCCTCGAAATAGGTCTCGCGTTCGGACGCTTACGTGCGTGCTTACGTGCGCACGCGTTGTACTTGCTTATGGAATTCAAGAGCCGAACTATCCCGAAACTATGCTTAAATGCGCTCTTTCCACTACCAGATTCAGCTGCGTTTGTCTCGGTGGCTTCATCCAGACTCCTAAACGTACACTTCAAGTTACCCCAAGTTTAGAAACCGGCTACCGAGTGAGTAGATATCGCGCATCCATGTAATCGGCCCTTTTCATTTTCCTGTGCTGCCCTCTGCCGTTTTCGGTAGGGGCTGGGAAAACCGGTAGCACCAGAACGAAAGCCTCACAGATCAAGCGGCGTTTCGCGACATTTCCGCTAGGGGAAGGGCGCATGCGCTGCAGCGCCGTGAAAAAAAAAAAAAGGGGCGGATTGAGCGTACAAGCTGCACGGTATGAGCGCTGTACTTGGGCACTGTCACAGCAAGAACAGACAGGACCTAATCATGAATCACCACCTGGCTTACACCCAAACTATTCTAAGTTCTATATTTACACGTTTATCTGCACTGCGAATGTGCTCATCACGCCAACGCTGCGAGACGCTGAACAGCTTGGGCCGGGGCGCTGGCCTGCACTGCGCATCAGCGTTCGTCTTCAGTGCTGCGCAGAGCGTAGTTCGTCGGCCCCTCGCGTATTGGTGGAACAGTGCCGCAAGGCCCCTAAGCATTGCTACCACTTTCAATGTTTAGCTTTGGTTGCTACCAGTGCGCTCTGTTCGGTGCAGATAGCTTACTTTTCAGGCAATCTTTAGATGCCTCATCAGACGCGTCTGCCGCGTCAACGCGAGTGATGCAAGTAATCATCATCATGAGATGGCGTTGCCCTATGACGACACCATGGCGCCACAACGCCAGAATTTGTGACGTCATCATGACGTCACTTAACAGGACGTAACATGATGACGTCATCACATGACATCAGGGGCGTAGCCAGAAATTTTTTTCGGGGGGGGGGGGGGGCACCTCCTTGATTTCGGAGAAGGCACCTCCTTGAAATGGCCATTTTTCGCTATGTATGCCATGGCGAAAAAAATTTCGGGGGGGGGGGGGGGGGGGGCACGTGCCCGGTGTGCCACCCCCTGGCTACGCCACTGCATGACATCGTCGCTTTGTCAAAGATGGGTCGATCCCGGAGGCTGTGTGTTGGGAGAGGAAAGCTTTCGGAAGGGAGGGGGGAGGGGGAAGGCATCAGTACAACCGACGGAGAGGAAAAAGAACATGGATTTGTAGTCGTCCTACGCAAATGCATATGAGAGAGCGTGCAATTTGCTTATTTGAACTGTCATTTGAGAAAGAGAGACGGAAATAGATAGGTAAGGACAGGGAGGTTAAGTAGAATATACCTCCAGTTGGTTACGCTGGGCTTGGGAAAGGGAAAAAATAATAACAATATGTGGGGTTTTACGTCCCAAAACCACGATATGATTATGAGGGACGCCGTAGCGGAGGGCTCCGGAAATTTTAACCATCTGGTGTTCTTTAGCGTGCACTGACATCGCACAGTACACGGGCCTCTACCATTTCGCCTCCATCGAAATGCGACCGCCGCGGCCGGGATCGAACCCGCGACCTTCGGGTCAGCACGAGCACCCCAGCCACTGACCCACCGAGGCGGACTGGGAAAGGGAAAGAGATATGAAAGAATGAAAGGCGAGAAGAGTCACACCGTCAAGACTGTGGCGATGTCAAACTAGGCACGTTAACTAGTCTTTCACGGAGGCCCAGAACACTCAGCGAAACGACTTCTCAGACTCGCGTCGTCCGCGCCGATTTCGCGGCAGCAGCCACAGCAGCGACAGGCCCAAGTCGCACATGTGAACGCGGAAAGTGATTGCACCTAAGGAGCGGCGTTTTACAAAGACTCGTCCCTGTGATGCAACCACTATGTCGTATCGCTCGCTGTACGTGTACTTCAGCCGGAGAGCGGGTCACCTGGAAGACGGTCAACGCTGATATGGAAAGTGAAGTGCGGCCAGGTTTCTAAGAGGCCCGAATCTGATCGTGGGTGGAGCGCATGAACACAGCCGCGTCGTATTCTGCTTGTTAATGCCCCACAAGCACCGGAAGTATGCACATAAACGCAGCCGTTGTGATGTATCTACTTCCTCTCACACTTTTTACTGCTCCAATGTACTTACTATATGAGTTTCTGTTGTTGCTTTTTTGTCTTTTTTTACACCGCAAAGATGCATAATGAATGCGGTAGCCAGGACGATGTCGTCATGCAAAGAATGTTATAAAAAAGCACATCGGGGTTCAACAAGGGAAGCTAACACTAGACAGTATCTACCTTCACTGGCTGGAACAGTTAATTGCCATCCCATAGCCGCAGTTTACCTACAACAGCCGACACTTTATCCGGCTTAGCAAAATTTAGCTAATTATAGATTATCTCAAGCCGAGATCAGCCTATATACTAGCTTGTATTAGCCGTCGTTTGGCGTACATTAACAGTCCATTAGGCAGCGCTAGCATGTGTTAACCAGTGCTAGTAGTAACTAAGGCAGTATAATTCCGGCGAGAGACTTTCATCGAATCCTGTTCGAGAGACTTTCATTGAAACACGTGGGCGGACTACAACCAGGTAGTCTCCGATATATCCCAGCAGATGTAATTAATATTGTCAATAAATACAGTGACAACAGATTCGACAGAATGTAGGTGAAGGACTCCTTTGTCGGTCAAAATATTCTCCGTAGTTTTGCGCCACCGGCGTCTACCGCAATGTCGCCGCAATTGATAGAAAAAGCGAACGACCGCACGCACGCCCATACACATACCACGCATGCGCATAAGCCGACACCGGAGGCGCGCAATGACACGACCCGAAGCAGCGGTCCAACAAACCACGTTTTGGCGCCATTACAAGGGAGGGGGGGTGGTAAGTGGGGGGAAGTGCAAACAAAGAAATCGCAGCCTCGCGTGATCTGCCGCAATCGGCGCCACACGCGATTCCGCAGACAGACAGACACTAGGTGATACGCCATTGGGAAAGCGTACTCGCACATGCGTGTACACGGACAAATACACGAAGGAGGGGACAGGCACATTTGTCGGCGGGCCGGTATATATAATAGTGTCGAAACGCCCCATGAGGGGAATCAAACGCACGCCAGATCAGTGAAAGAGACAAGCCACGGAGAGGCGGGGACATCACCGGTGGGGATTAATTCGGTGCAGCGCTGCCATTGGCTCAGGGTGTCGGAATTCGTCATGTTATGACATACTCGATCTGGCTTGTCGGATAAAGAAAGTTAAGGGTTGTCAGAAAAAAAGAAGAGGAGGAAGAAGAAGCACATGCGCGAAGTGCAGACTATTTGTCAGGCCTTTGCTGTGTCTTCAGGCAACGCACAATCAGTCTGCATAAGCCAAGATAGGTCATACTAAGCAGCATATGTGCATTTCTTAGTACCGTACTTTGCCAGAACTAATACATATATGGGTATTCTTGTTTTTTCTTTTTTTTTTTGCCCGAACTGGAACAGAATACTATTGTATAACTGAATCCATATCATATCCTTGCAGATTAATATTTTGTGCAGGGCGATAGGACACTGGAGAAGACAAAGACCAAGTCCTCCTCTACAAGCTACCATGCTTCAACCTCCTTGCGAAATACTGCCACCCTATCATTTGCTACAAAAAAAAAATATATATATATATATATATATATATACCAAAAATCTGAGAAATTCTCATGTCTTGAAATGCTGCTTAATATAGTGTCATATACTGCCTTCATCGCCTCCGCCGCCATCCGCAACCGCGAGCCAGAGCAGAGCCACCCAGACTTCGAGCCCGTGTTCGCACCGAGGCACCAGTGAATTCACTGAAGTTTACCCTTGCAGTACGCATGCCACGTTGGGAATAGCAACGTTTCTTCAGTAATTCCTCTGTAAGCTGGCAGTGATTGTTCGTAGTTGTGAGACGTCTACTGTCTTTTTTTTATTTTTTTTGCAGAGTGTTTCGCTGAATGACGATTGCATGGTTCAAATCAGTACAAGTATAATAGCAAAACCGAACAGTGTAGCCACCACTATACTATACAGTGGCCCTCAATATGAGTTGCAACACGGTAGTCATGGTTCAAGGAGCCCCAAGCATACACTGTATCACGGGCAAACGTGAAATTTATATCGGCAATACCAGCAGTCGAGACGGTGTTTGCGTCGATGAGTGTTTCTATCTCGGCGCCAATCGTGCAGTGTTGGCGCCTCTTTGGCTACGGGCAGCATGTTGCAACTAATATTGAGGAATACTCCACCTCTATTGATGGAACATAGCGTACGCTGTGTCATTTCAACGGCGTGGGGGGTTTGGCTTCCATAGGCAGGCCTCACCTTGCTCCTAGATTCATTTACATTTTTCCTTATTAATAAGAACCTTATCGCTAATTATATCCCTATTCACACGCGCACATACGCACTCGCACGCAATCTCATTCTGTTACCACCTGCGCATTGCGGAAGCGTGCATACGGTAAACACCGGCGCCTGATCCAAAGCTACCAATTTCGAAAGCCAAAGACTGCAGCGACGCGCAGCTACTAATGATCCCACAAATCGACACGACGCCAACCGTCAAGCGAGCGGGTGATAAGGGAAATCAAACGGGCATGGACCTTCAATTAACCGGAGCGGTACACGTGTACAAACAAGCGTACAGATGCGCTGACAGCCGAGTAATCTCTCGCCTCCATCAAGCTCGGATCACGGACAGACTTCGTGTTGCACGCAATAAGCGACCGTGCAATGGGCTGGCCCAACCCCGTGTCGTATGCGGGTTGAGCGTACTCGATGTAAGGCTTCTCCACCTCGTCATCTTGTAGTTGTTGTTGTTGTTGTTTTATCCTTTGTCTCGTTATTAGGTAACTGCACGTAACATCACGATGTAATGCGCGAGATTCGATCACGTGGGCACGCCGGCGGAACGCGGATTCGCGAACGCGCATTACAAACCGGACACTGGGTTTCGCGATGCGAGACGAAATGAGGCGTATGCGCTGGGACGCGCCTTTCGGTTGTTGCACGCTTTAGCTTGCACTGATGGACAGCAAACACGCGCGGGCGAGGTACGCTTTCCAACGGCGAGCGCCGAAAACGAGGCGTGACAGACCGTTAGCGGGAATGAATGGATATAATGGTGGAACGGCGATTAAAAGTGATGGCCGATATAATTTATTTTCACGTTCTCTCTCTCTCTGACTGGGCTTGGTCTGTGGCCACTGAGCAAGAAGAGCACGCGAGTTCATAATAATATGGTTCCTAGATGAGGTTGATCTGAAAACGAGATCGTATGGATACTCGCGAAGCAATTCGAAACCGACGCCACACGATACGGATTTGCAGGAGTCTGCGGGGTTAATTTCTGATCGCCAGGCTCCAACAATGTCGGAGTCAACGCCGCTCACAATTACGTCAGTTTTACAGAAATAGATTTCGGTGTTCAATTTTTAACAGACAATGCGAATATCAATAACACAAAATCACCGCCAATGCACTCCGTACAGATGGTTAACCAGCGAATCAAAAACGTGCGTGAAAGGATGGTTGAATGGTCTTGCTGGTGGCGATATATGGCGAAACTTGCAGGCGCACGAAGACGGACAAAGGAAGCGGAGTACACCGCGATGGTGTAGCAGTTACAGTACTCGGCTACTGATTCGATGGTCGCGGGTTCGATACCGGCTGCGGAGGTCGCATTTCGATGGAGACGAAATGCTAGAAGCTCGTGTATACTGTAGGATGTCAGTGCACGTTAAGGAACACCAGATGGTCGAAATTTCCGGAGCCTCGCACTGCGTCGTCCCTCATAATTATATCGTGGTTTTGGCGCGTGAAACCCCAGATATTATTATTTGACGAAGGAAGTGAAAACAGGACGACGCGCTTGCGGCTGCATCATGCGGCCCCGGAGTTTGTCACTGGGTTAATTCCCGATGGTTCACTGAAGTCTTTCTCAGTTATTGGTTACATCTGTACAGAAATCTTAATTGGCGTTTGCTGCCCGTGTGTTCCCTTCTTCGTTCTTAGTGAGCCAGTGGTGAGTTGTGGGATTTGGCCAATTTCTGTGGCACATACGAGCTAGGAGTCACTGTACGTAGAACAGACAGACGAATTTGGTTCCGTCTATCCGTACAGCTCCTCTGTAATAGATGTACAGTGAAAACTCGTTAATTCTACCCCCCCCCCCCCCCTAAATTCGGAAAATAGGTTAACTGAGACGATACTCGGAGCGCGCCAAGCACGGAGCGTCGCAAATTTGCGACGCAAAGGAGCGAAAACGGCATTCGAGAACAACCGAAACGGCCGCGGGCCTTCAGAAATGCGTGGTCGCCATCCACAATGGTGACCTTCAGCGGCTGCACCAAACTTGTTTCGTTTTCGATTTTACTCGGCGCGCACGAATTGCGTGGGCGCTATGATTGCATAGCGACTGGGGTCAAAGCTGTGACTAGCAGTAGTCTAGTATTTACCGCGCGCTTCAGAACTGCGTAGCCACCATGCATGATTGTGCATTAACGAGCCAGGTTTAAACAGCGGCAAATGCGGTTTCTCAGTAGTTTCGTTTCAACATTGCACTAGGCTGTGCGCGTTCCTTCATAACGGCGTGGCCTCTGTGGTCATGTCTTTAGCGACCACGGTTTCGTCCACATCGAATGCGGCCTTCATTAGCTTCGTTTTGTCTTCCAATGCGCTCGCAATGTCACGAAACTCAAACATGGTGGAAGCTCTTGAAGATGAAGAGCTTCGGCCGCGCTCCGCATGCTGGCATAAAACTCGCCTGCTAAGTTGTAATGAACGAACGAACAGTTGCCGGCAATTTTTCTGACGAAAAATCACCATCAAGTGCTTGTGGTGGCGTTGCTGGTGGTGGTGCGTAATAAGGGATGAGTTAAGAGCGCGTTTCGGCTTAAGACACGGGGATCACATTGTGACCCCCGTGTCACATTGTGACAGCAGAGCTCACATTGTGAACGAATTCGCTAATGATGAAGATTGTGGTCTTTACCCTGCTGTTATGCAAAATTAAGTACTGGCATTCCCATATATTTATCATTAAAATTAAAATGTATTGATGTAATGGACACATGTTCATTGTTTTCTTGATATTATTGACGATTCGTCATTCAGGTTAATTTGGACATTTTTTTCGGGCCCGTGAAACCCGCATTAACAAGCTAGTACGGTATAACCACAATGTTAAGAATCCGCTGTGATTAATCAAGCACATATTCACAAGGAATTGGCTGCAGCGCAAACTCAACACAAGCATACAAGATGGAAGACAACACACGCATACTTAGGGCGGCGTGGGTCTCGAAAAATAAACATTGTTGTTGCTAGTAGCGCTGCGTTTGCTGTATTCCTTCTTGTGTCCTTGTGTCGAGTTCGTGCTGCAACCAATTCCTCATGATTCACCAACAAGCCCACTTTGCGACTCTTGCTGACATATTCACAAACAGTCTTCTTACGAACTCGGTCATTTTAGCGTAGCGTTCGAAAGTAGCCTGCTTCGAGCTCTGAGCCAAGTCCCTCACATTCAATTACACGCATACGACAATCCAGAGCTGCACGTAAGCACATCATTACAAACACAGTACGGGGCCTGCAAAAGAGTGACAATGTTTCTCTTTCGACGTACGGCTTTCGAAAGACTTCGCCTTAAACATACACGATGGAGTCTTGCATTTGAATATATGCCGACAATGTGCGAGAGGCTATTTTCTTTCCAGTTCTTCCGTACGCACGAGCTTATGTATGTAGGCAACACCCAAAGATAGCACTCTACATTTCGCGTCGGTTTGTCAAGGTGGCTCATTACTATGCGTCCTGTAGAACGCGTGCAGGAGTCTATACAGTTGTGAATATCTCTGAAGGAACGGCAATCTAGAGAACCGCACGCCCGAATACTGCATCGGCGACCGAGATGGTCAGTTCTAGGAGAGCGGGGGTATCTAAAATGCTAATGTCCGTGCCCCAACGGGGCGCATTTGCATTGCAACATTTCTAAAGTAAAACACTCGTAACGTGGGTCCTGGTGGTCTGAAATGCACAGCGCAGCTACTCTATGGACGAGGCAAAGAGGAACGTGGTACAACACACACAGACTTTTTTTTTTTTTTTCAGGTGACCGTTCGCTTTCGCCCAACGCCCCATTAACAATGCCGCGTTACGTAATGGAGCCCTCAGCCGATTCAGGTATGCGGTAATCTACGGAAGCTTCTCGCTAAAGGAAAACTACGCGCGCCCATGCAACCATTAGAAAGAGTTACTACAGGAAGGGGGCGACGTCATTTATCAAGTAAAAAAATGAAGTTGAACACCTAAATCCAGGACTTTACCTTCGCGTTGAAAGGTTTGAAAGGGAACTGTCGCTGCTAAGACAATTAGTCAGGCAATGCGGAAAAGGTTTAACTGAATTATATGCAAATTTAAACTAGGCTTTCTCGGTAATTGCCAAGGTTGGCCTCGCCAACCATGCCACTAACGTCGCAGGCGTTAATGCAGTCGCTGCCAGCCGACGGTGCTTTGCAGCACTGCTCGCGTAACGACGTTAACGGGGTAAATGTATACTTAACATATGAAGTTTTAGGCAGTGTACGGTGTGAGTTACTTGCATAATCCCGTAAAGACAAATTCAGTGAATAAACTTCAAAATTGGGGGACCCTTACCCCCGTATTCAGAAACGCTCCTTGACTTGAACTTGACTTGCCGCCGCCTCAAGGCAGCGCGTTTGAAACGCGTTTGTGCTGCCTTGGCACTGCTAAAAACAGCGCGTTCGAAACGCGTTTGTGCTGCATTGAAGGCAGTTTCAAGTCAAGTTCAAGTCAAGGAGCGTTTCTGAATACGGGGGTTAAGCTTCGCCTTTAAGAGTTGAACGCGATAGCGAGATCCCGTCCCTAGTGCCTACTTCAATCACTTAGTGCATACTATGTAATGGGTAGTATGCTTAAAAGCAGGAGAAATTATGCGCGGCAAATGTGGAAAATGTTTCCGAACTTGCAATGCACCCACTACGTGGTGTTAAGGGAATACGCGCAGTAAGGTGTGTGCCGTTTGTAATGGGTGGCTGGCTTTAAACTATGGAATCGTTATGATAGTCACATATTCTGACGCCCGATGGCAATGTACGCTTGTATCACGCAATATTCCTGGGATATTACATGTTACATTGCGACGCCGATATAAAGGACGCTTGCGTTTGCGAAGCATGCAAGTTATTTTCACTGCATTTCCAAGCAGAGGAAGTTATTTTCACACTATTTCCAAGCAGAGGCATGGCCGTGGGGTAGAACACCTGCTTGCCACGCAGACGACCCGGGTTCGATCCTCACTCGGACCCATTTATTTTATTTGCATCTTTCTCGATTTTTCGGTCACGGACAAGATGATGATTTTTTCGCTCACAACCAACGACGCCGGAATTTCTGCGAAACGAGCTCTTTAACGCTATCGCGTTAAAATACGCAAACAGCAATGGGTTATAGTAACAAGTGAAGTGCGGCAGGATACGCGATAGCTCGAACGTATGCTCGGTGGGAAAATGAGTGACGGGAGAAGTAGTTGGAGCTAATTCTTCAGTCAGTCAGTCACAGTCAGTCATAGTCACAGTCAGTCATAGTCACAGTCAGTCATAGTCACAGTCAGTCATAGTCACAGTTAGTCATAGTCACAGTCAGTCATAGTCTCAGTCAGTCACAGTAAGTCAGTCACAGTCAGTCAGTCACAGTCAGTCAGTCACAGTCACAGTCAGTCACAGTCACAGTCAGTCAGTCGGTAAGTCAGTCAGTCACAGTCAGTCACAGTCAGTCATAGTCACAGTCAGTCACAGTAAGTCAGTCACAGTCAGTCAGTCACAGTCAGTCACAGTCAGTCAGTCACAGTCACAGTCAGTCACAGTCAGTCACAGTCAGTCAGTCAGTCGGTCAGTCAGTCAGCCACCGTCAGTCAGTCAGTCAGTCAGTCAGTCAGTCAGTCAGTTGGCTAGTTAGTTTGTTAATGTTCGCTTCACTGCTTCAAGAGTAAGTGTCTGAGTCAAAATTGCGCTGATATGACTCGAACTGTAGACGCTGGAAACGAAATTACGAGCTTTACGTAGCCCTAAGTTACCGTGTTTAACTCCATGAAAACTGTACATCAGCCCAGAAGATTAACTTTAAGGCGGCGGCGGCGGCGTATCCTTTAACTATACCCGAGTGACATCGGGGTACGAACAAATCAGGTGGAAACCGAGAGGTAAGAATTGAGAATGAGCGGGAGAATGAGTTGTACGCGGTCCCAGCCATAAATATCGACGCCGCCGAATCGCGCGGCTGACCCGACGAATTCGCCATGGGAGCCCGTATTTTTCAACGTGACCCCGCAGAGGCGGCAGCACGGACGTCACTGCGTTCAGGTCGTTCATCCGCGTCGCTGGCGCGAATCACGGATGCAAAGGGACCGGGGCGAGCTCTAAAAAACCCACGTGTCAGCTTCAACGCGATGGCCGAAGAATAATGGCGCCGGCCACGATCCGACGCACGTGGTCGACGAGTTGAATCCGAAGGCTGGAGTTCAGTGAGTGGAACAGTCGGAGCGGCTGACCGTGCCGCAACTGACTCACGCACGAAGACCAGGGTTGCCGCTGGGTGGACATAAAAAGGCGCCAGAACTCACGCCAAAAGTAGCCAAAGTAGCCATGTCATTTGATATCATCGCCGAATTTCTAGCCAAATAGAACAGAAGAGGTATTATCAACAGAGTATTTACTATTGATGAACAAATAAAACCATTTTGAATAAGTAAAACCACAAGTTTAAAGACCCATCGCGCCAACTGGAAATTTTCGTCCCCAACGGGGTCCAAAAGTAGCCAACTTTACCAACGGCAACCCTGACGATAGACCATCAAGAGACGGTGTAACGTACGCGAAGACACATACTCCGAAATTAATCTTTACTCTCAGGCTTAGGCATGCACACGAAGGAGGCAGGGGTGGGGCGGAGGGGGGGGGGGGGGGTGCGCCGCCTTCTCTAATCATCTGAAGGGGAGCGTCAATTCCTCCTCATACCTTTACTCAGACTGACATTTCGAGCCATTTTTTAATGCGCAGCGTTATGGCTACGCGTGCTTTTTGACAATAATGGTGACCGAGTACCCTTGGTGGTGAATTCAAAGAACAACTTACTTCCTACCTTTGACCCTCGGAAAGGCGGGGTCTTGGTAGGCCGTCGTGAGAAGCACTCGATCTCTTCATTTTCATTTTTGCATCCATGGTGGAGCTTGTCTTTCATTATTTTTTTTTTTGGACTTGACAAGCGACGGGGAGAGGAGGGGGGGGGGGGTCCCGCAATGAGACTTGGCCACCCCTGATGGAGAACCATGTGCACGGCTATGCTATCAGGCCACTTAATCTACAGAGAAGAACTTACCCTAGTTCCAGTGTGAAATCTGCAGACACGGCGGAGCCTGGTTCTCTCTTTTCCTTTGTGACTTTCTGTGATTTTGCGAGATGCTTCGTGAGTTTGCGTGACTGTCTGTGGTTACGTTATTTGTAGAGTAGACACACGCTTGCCAAACCCGCCTTGTGAGAGTGACCTTTAGTACCCAATCACGCTCGAGCCGCTCTTCCCGTGTTTCGCTCTCCGGCTACCGCTTCGTCCGCGATCGATGCAGTTACGCCATCTATGGATGTATCTGGGGAACAGGAACATGATGTGCGAGGCAGGTAATCATCTGTCGTCAGGCCTAGCCCTAGAACAGCCTCGCTCTTGAAAAAAATAATAAAAATCTACGCATCTCCACGAAGTGAATCATGACGAGTGGGCGAAGCTCTGGGTATCGTATCGGTGAGTAACCGTACGTTACCCGAGCGTTGCCCCATATAATGTAAATTGAGTGACATAAAGTGTATATAGAAATGTAAATTTATTTCGCCTTCCAGTCATCTTAGTTCAAGGAGGATTTAGAAAATTGCTGGAATGGAGGACATGCCTCGAAAGGGAATCCGAGAATCCGCCATGTTACCGGTGGCAAGATGCCATTTTAATATGGGTAATTTGACGGGGCATATAGCACTCGACGTGTGCGTTTGTGTTGCAGGTTTCCTCGCGAAGCCTCAACATCTAGGCACATTTGGCACATTTTAGTAGAGATCAACTCATCAGTTCTCTTCTGGATAGGTTATTTTCGCGGGGAACAGCAATATCTTACCTTATAATTAGCTTATGTCCACGTTGAAGTCTACTGTAAAACCTTTTTTTTTTGTGTGTGTGTCTCACATACGTTTCGACTATAGCAACGGTTCTATACCTTGATCACAACGGAAGACAAGGCTAGGTCCTAAGGAGCTTCACCCCTAAAAGTGGCGGCGATCCTAATCCCAGACGTAGGTGTGCGGTAGTGGCACTGGCACCTCGACGTTTATCTACTTTGGCGTATTCCTTGGATTAACTTCGTGTTTCGTCGCGCTGCGGAAGCGGATTTCGGAAGACACGTAGAGACACGTGGATGAGATGTGCTCCGCCAGCTGCCCACAACGATCCCAACTGCTCAAATATAAAATGGTCTGCTCTTTGAACGAACTCATTCAACTAATTGTCCTTAATTATCCCGACAGTCAATTGGCCGTTATCGTAAGTAAACTTGTGCGCCCGTATCATATGTATCCCAACCAGAACCATCGGTATCAGACCAGTTTTATTTTTGCATTTTCAGAATATTCTGAAAACCAGAAGTAAGTGCTCTATACCGGAAGTGCTTGGAAGCGAAGCAAGAGTGTCACTCGCTGCTCGAGTCACGAAAAGAAAAGGGCCCTTATGTCTAGGGGTGCGCGAACAGTGATTTTTGGGACCGAATCGAAAACCAAATAAAATAGCCCCAGGAGCGAATCCAATCGAATGCCCAATATTTTTGGAATGTACGCACTCATCTTTATAATCAGCGCGAAATTGTGTCCACATCTAAGTATTCGTAAATTTAACGATAAAACCACAAAGGGCAGCATCGGGAACGAGTAAGCGGAGTCTTCGACCCATGGACAAACACTGCCTGCGTCACAGTACGAAAACACTTTATGAACTTCCTTGGACGCTGCGTTCTTTAAAATACTTGTTTGTTGATCGTTGCGGTGTGTTTTAAGGCGAACGTTTTAAATTCCTCAGCAAGCGCGTCCAGCGGCGTCAACAGCAGTGATGCAAAAAATCGCCATGAGATGACATCACCCTATGACGTCGCCATGACGTCACATGGACGAAGTGTGTGACGTCATCATATCCTTCACTATAACGTCACAAAAAATGACGTCACATGATACGTCATCACGTGATATCGTCGCTTGGTCAAAGGTGGTCCAATCCCGGAGTCGGCAAGACCACGTGTGATGGAGAATGTTTCCAATGCCTCCGATCCCAGAGGCATTGCAAAAACGAAGTCTTGACTGCAGAAAGCTTTAGGGCTTGGGGATCAGTACAGTCGATTGAAAAGGAAACTAGCAGTTCCGTGTACGAATACAACCGATGAGCGACGCTCCCTAGAAATGGGACGCACGCGGCGTTTCATTGTCCAGGCAATGGACCAACCGCTGGGCGGACGACAGGGTGAAGCGATGGTTTCGCACGTTCGCCGGTTTGGGGGGGAGAGGGCAGAATCGAAGAAAGAGGGAGAGGGAGACTAAACTGCCTCCGCTTCGCATGCGTTCGCATTCTCGCGCTTTGCGCATCGTACAGACGCCATCGGCGTTCCAGCGCTCATAAAGCTCATTTATCCTCCGGCGTGAGGGGGGAGATGCCACAACTGGCACCGTGCCAGGGAGCTTCAACGGCGACGGCGGGGGGCCGGCCTGAGGAGCTTCGCTCCTGAAAAACAAGATGACTTTTGCCTTCGAGTCGTTCTAGGCAAATGCATAAGCGACCATGGGATTTTTATTTCGTGTTAAGGCGAAGCTCTCGCGTCGCTTGACCAGCAAAAGTGAAGCCCTCGCTTGCCCCTACTTCATATCGGAAACGCAGTCTTGTCGAGTGATGTCCGCTTAGAATTCAACTGAAGTTCCTCTATGAAGATTAACTATAAGATAAAGGATCGTAATTGCCGATGAATGTAATCGATCCACGAAAGTAATGATGACGTGATTTGCAATAATATTTTGCTAAAACTTGAACGCCTCTTAAGGAAACCTATGAAACAGCCAAGTGTCGAGAAGTATATGTTCCGCGTTCAGTCAATCATTCGGCGCTTTAACGAATTACGTCGTAATCCGGTCCAACCATTCGGCGCTTTAACTCATTAGGTCGAACTCTAATTTTCCGGCCCACAGCTAACCGCCCTCGCGTAGTCGAGTAAATGTATCACTCTAGATCGTACCCATATTGTTCGACACCCGCGATTTCATTTGTATTTGGGCTTAACCGCATGCACGCGATTTTCGAGCGACAGCGACGAGCGGCAGGATTTGCTGTCGCCGAGGCCCATCCGTCGCTGTCGCTTGTCGCGTCGCGCGTTTCTGGAAAACTAGAAAAGATCGCTTGTCGCCCGGAAGCGAGCGTGACGATTTCCGGCAACATGGCGCCACCCCCGATTCTCGCTTCGGTTGCAATTTGCTCTCGATGCTTCTTACCGTGCGTACTTGAAAGACTGCAAGGTACAGAGTACCTTCTTTACAGCCACATCTCACGCGCAGAGTGAGGCAGCGGCCGTATTTTGTCGTTAATCTTGTTATCGACCGCTTGTTTTGATGTTTCGGTGGTAGCTTGCTGCAATGACGGTAGCTTACTGCAATGTCAAATCCTCATGTAAAGTGCGTCGTAGCCGTCGTAGCGTACGCTTCTGGGCACCCTGTCGCGGTTAAACGAGATTTCGCGAAAGAAGAAAGTCACGAAGCGCGTTTATGGCTTCCTTATGCCACACAAGACAGTAATAAATTTGGCATGTTGTCATCGGTCAACTTTTAAACTTCTTTTTCACAATTTATCAGCATGCCCTCGATAGTTTTCAATCTAGCAACAATGGCCCTTTGTCGCCAGCGTGTGGTTGCAGCCGTCGCGACGCGACAGCGCGACGGAGCTCATTTGTCGCTGTCGCTTGTCGCTGTCGCTCGAAAATCGCGTGCATGCGATTAGGGCTTTACAGCCTACTGCTCTCCGATAGCAGAGTACGTAGTTTATTCCAAACCATTCCCATTGGTTCTGACCACGCAGTTCAAATGTACCACGATCCTAAAGAGTTGTAGCTGCGCTAGTTCCTCTATGCCAGCGGTCTCAAACTCAACTCAGCCTGCGGGCCGCAATCACGCAATTTAGTCCCACAAGGGCCGGGGCAGTGAAGAAGGTAGAAGCGAAGAGGAGGGGGGGGGGGGGGGATTCGTACAATTTGCTTGAAAACGCTGCCATTTGAAAGAAAATTTTTAGATATCTCATATACAGGTAACTTCTGAAGGAGGTTCGGTGCCAGGATTCTAAAAACACGTCGATACCGATCTCGAAACTAACTCAAATCTGAACGCCGATTGGGAAATATAATTTTTGTTTCACGGTTATGTTTCAAAACAAAGTGAACCCATGGGATGCCTCACGCAACATATCGTTAAGCAGTCAGGTCTGTGTACCTCAGGAACATACTTAATAAGAACAATAAAATAAAATACGAGGGGCAAAGACAGTCATGTGAGGGCCGCGGGCCGCAACCGAGCCTGGCGGGCCGCATGCGGCCCGCGGCTCTCGGTTGCGGCGGCTCTCGGTTGCGTGTTTGAGACCCCTGCTCTATGCGTACCACGGCATGATGAGATGGTCACGGAGGCCAATAATGGTCTTGCAGTTTTAAATAGCGGCGTGCCGACCTCGGTGGCAGGATATTTCCTATATAGCTTACCGTACGGTAAACCAGCACTCCTAAAATACCCACACACGAAATCACACGAATGCAGTCGGAGCACACTTTCAATTCCAGCGTTTGTTTTTAGGGGCGAAGCTCCTTAGGGCATAGGCTAGTCCGGCGTCCTGCGTCGTTGTCGTCGTAGCCACCCCTGTGCGATGACGATGACGCTGCCATCACGGCACAGCACATGGAATGTACCCACTATGCGTCATAACGATGACGCTGATGACGATGACTATCGCGATGCCATACAACACATGGCATCGCGATATGGTCTCACATGCATATCGTTTGACCACATGCAACCAACCACCATCCGACGAACCTGCATCGATCTCGTCTTTGCAAACTTTCCACTACGACTCATCCAGGAACCGCTCTCCCTCCATTTCACCGACCATAAAGCCGTTATAATGAAGGGGGAACGAAAGCCACGGCTTATGAAACGGTAACCACGACCAACGAAGAAACTAAAACAAAACGGAAAATCATGGCTCACGAATAAAATATAAATTTCTTGTATATATACACACACAGTGTTTGTCACGTCTTTGATGATGTACTGGGCGAATTTCACGGAAGATTCACGGTTTACCGATGAACCTCCGGAGCTTCGCCCACTCATCATCATTCCCTACGTGGATATGCTGTGATTTTTTTCTTTCTACCTTCCCAGCTCCTGCTTCTCCATCATTATTAATGTCTGGATCATGCACCGATTGCAAAAGCAATTTCTCCTGAATTTCCAAGAAATGCGCCTGTGGACGTGAAAATTCACTAACTGCACGATCATACGAATTAAGCATTGCGAGTACTTGCTTTTGTGATTTAAAATATCGTCCAAAAAAAAAGTTAACATGAAGAAACACAAGGTCGCCCTATAAAATTCACGCCCTACTCTTATTGCTGCCAAGCTAGCATATGCCGTAACAGCTGCTGCCACCTACAGACCCCGGAAAGCGTTCCCGATACGATCGTGTTGTGTCATACGAGGTCATAGGTATGCGCATGGGGAGGGGGGTGGGGGGGGAGAGGCGCTAATCACCTGGGGGGGGGGGGGGGTTGCAAAGTCTGCCCCATACTTTCACTCAATCTGACCTGTTGCGTCATTTTTAAAGAGCAAGGTTCTGGCCACGCAGGTTTGGAACGATAATGGCGGCCCAACGCCACTGATGCTGCATTTCAAGAATGGCTTATTTCGCGCCTGTACTCCAAAAAAGCTAGGGCACCCAAGGCAGACACCATTGTGAGAAGCACATAGTCACTTTAATTGTGTGATCCATTGCATGTTGTCTTTTCGACTCGACCAGGGGGGAGGGGGGGGGAATGACCCCCCCCCCCCCCTGGTCGAGTCGAAAAGAGAACATGCAATGGACCAGGAAGGGGGGGGGTGGATTAACCATCCCCCCCCCATAAAGGGCGGGGGGGGGATGAACCCCTCCCCCCCTCCCCCCCCCCCCGTCCTTTATGGGGAACCCGGCACTAAGCAAGTGGTCATCTCTTCAAGCGTTTCACACTACGTCACTTCCTCCTGGCATGTGTTTAACGATCCCGTTTTTCCGGGATTCACACCACTGGCCTGAAAGCAGCTCCACACCAGGAGTGTTTATACACCCTCTTTCCAGCCCGGCGGACAGCTTGCACAAGCGGATTACGGGCGACATCGTTCGAAAGAGGAACACGCGTGGGCATTGGAATAGACGGCTTCGCGGACCGAAGATTCACGACGGTCCTCGTAGCGTCTTCGCCCGGGACGAATCGCTTCGCGCGCGCGCGCGATGTAGATGGACGATGCCGGGCGAGAGAAGCAGTGGGTTTGTGGGTGGGCAGTAGACAATGCCGGCTTTCTTCGGTCGGTTGCCGGTATATATGGGCGAGTTAACCTGAATTGAGATCCGTCCGAAGGCGTATAGACCATGCGTAAACTTTGAGCACCACGAAATTGCCGGTTGGGTACCATAGACCATAGACTTTGTGGAAATGCGAATTCTTTTTTTTTTTCCGAGTGTAACCCGCCACAGTGCAGACTGCTGACTCGACTGCTGACTCTAAGATCGCGGGATCGAATCCCGGCCGCGGCGGCCGCATTTTCGGTGGAGGCGGAAGTGCTTGAGGCCCGTGTGCTTAGGTTTAGGTACACGTTAAAGAACCCCAGGTGGCCGAATTTCCGGAGCCCTCCACTACGGCGTCCCTCATAATCGCATCTTGGTTTTGGCCCGCAGAACCCCAGATATTGTTATTACGCTGAAGTCATGAAAGATCTTTGTCCAACTTCCCCCGCTTGTACACTGACACTCAGATTGACTTCTCTTTGCTATTTTTCCTTCCTTTCAGGCCAATTTCTTTATGCAATAGCGAAAGTGGACATGCTATTCACTGTAAAATAAAATTGTGAGAAAAACAGAAAGTGCATGGCAAATTTAGTGACGCAATAGTTCTGTTCTTGCCTTTTTTTCTG
This sequence comes from Rhipicephalus appendiculatus, assembly GCA_030522465.1. Classification (NCBI taxonomy): domain Eukaryota; kingdom Metazoa; phylum Arthropoda; class Arachnida; order Ixodida; family Ixodidae; genus Rhipicephalus; species Rhipicephalus appendiculatus. The sequence goes on from JALIZH010020216.1 coordinate 10,111,554, forward strand.
TTGTCCATTTCGCAGTAATTTTGTATGTATCGTATGTTATTGCTTTTCTGTAATTCTACAAAGATCATTTGTCTCTGATATCTGCTTAAAACACAGGATTTTTGTATTTGAACACAATTTTCCTGTTAATGATTTTTTTTTATCCTGCAGAAATTTTCTCTTCCTAAACCGAGTTCCCATAAAAGTGCTGCTCGCTTTGTTCCCAATGAATTCAGCATACGCTATGCTTTGCGGATAGTCCCAACTGCTTTCTTATTAGATCATGTTGGTGGGTTTTCATGATAAGCAAAAGTTAAGGACGCAAACGCGACGTGAACAATAGGAGAGGTGTAGTATGTTATCGTGTAGAACGTTTCAACGGACGGCACTTCCAGAGACCGCCAAAACGCGTCTGGTGTTCGGCGACTTTGGCATTAATTTTTCGCCAGGTCTGAACTTTCCTAATTTGCAAGATGGTCAGAGTCGGCTTCACACCTTGAACTAGAGAGGACCCTTGTTCAACGAAGTGGCACTCTTTTGCTGCGGATAAAGCATGGTAGCAAACTTCGCGGCGAATTGATTTGACGCAGAACGTCTCGGCAGTCGTTACATAACTTTTCTGTTGAATAATAGGTAAAATCAATTTTTTAGATGCGAAGCATCTTATGTTCGGGGCTTTGTCCGTCCCTCCCACGTCCCGCGTCCCCCGTCCCGCGTCCGGCCACTTTCATGAAGTAGGGAAGCACCCATTATGCGATCCAGAACACTGTAGTAATATGAAGGCCGTCAACCACTACTACAGTCATCAGAGTCATGGCCGGGAGCACAGAGAGGCTGCTTAGCAATGGCTAGGCAGGTGGTGTCTGTCACCCAGGTTGACCCCATTCCTTGATCTTGCTTGCATGTGTTTGGAGGGGGCTTAGTCCATCCCTCCTTCCCGCGTCCCACACCACCAGAGCGCATACGCGTCCCCTCCCCCCTCTCTCCTACGATTACCCCCTTCCTCTCCTCTAGGAATCCTCTACTCTACGGAGCGGCCCTGCGTCCCGCACCCCCCATAGCGCATGCGCGTCCCCTCCCCTATCCTCTCCTACGCTCACCCCCTTTCTCTACTCTAGGAATCATCTACTCTACGGAGCGGCTCCTGCGTCCCACAGCGCATGCGCTGCACGTCCCCCCCCGTCCTCTCCTCTAGGAATCCTCTACGGAGCGGCGCGCACGACAGGTGGTGTGACAGCTGCATGCTCCGCTGGGGGGCGCCAGGGTAGTTCCGCGGTATGAAAATGACGGAGCGCGCGCGCCTCATTCTCTCTCCTGTGCAGCGCCGCGATGAGCGCCCGGACCACTGCCGTGAAATGAGAGCGGCGACGTTCCTCTCGCTCAAGCTAATTATCTCTACAGAAGTGAAAAACAGCGCTAAAATGACGGGACATGAAAGGACACAGGACAGGGCGCTGACTAGCAACCAAATATGTTTATTAGATGTGAAGCATCTTATGGCGAAGCTTAATCCGGTGGTGGTGTGCCGCGTGCCCACCGGGCCCTTACTGCGCATGCGCAAACCCTTTAAAAAAAATAAAAATAAAAAACCTCCTCTCCCCCTCTCTCTCCTCTAGGCATCCCTCCCCGCGGCAACCACACCCTCACTGCGCATGCGTCTCCCCTCTTACACTCCCCCCTCTATCCTCCAGGCATCCCTGCCCGAGGCGTCTACACTCCCACTGCGCATGCGCGTCTCCCCCTCTCTCTCCTCTCCTACGCCCCCCCCCCCCTCTCTCTCCTCTACGCATCCCTGCCCACGGCGTTCACACTCCCACTGCGCATGCGTGTCACCCCCTCTCTCTCCTCTCCTACGCTCCCCTCTCTCGCCTCGCGACGCCGACGCAGGCAGCGTCTGCTAGCGAGTTTCTTGGTTGAAAAAACCGACTGCTCGCGCTGCACAACCGTTCCCTGGCCACCCCGTATATATGGCAATGGATCTTGACCTCCAAGGTGGTGCCGGTGGGAGATTTCTCCTGTGCGTTGTTGAACAATAAAAATTCGCAGCGTGCGCGTTAACTAAAAGCGGACTGCGAGTCTCTGTGTCCAGTCGGAGTCTTCTGTCTCTCATTGCCCATTAGCAGCGATTGGCATGTTCCAGTAGGAAACACTGCTCCATCACTGCCTGCTTTGCGCCTCCCCAGTTTTCTCTCCTGCGCAACGCTGCGATGAGCGCCAGCGTCAACGCCGCCGCCAGTGTAAGCGTTAGCGCCCGCTGCTTCACATCTACACATGGTTCCCTTTAGCGGGAGATGGTGTAATTTTTTTCGTCAGTCAGCATACATATATACCACACCACTATCACGATGACACAAACAAAAGATTTTTGAGCCTGCGCAGAGGCAATCAAATGATCACTTTAACAGAAATTCTACCTCCTTCGGAAGGAGGGAAATGGAAGGGAGGCTAACACATGCCTCGCCACTATTATGAATATGAAGTGCACGTCTCATTTCAGAAGCTTCTCATATTCATAATAGTGGCGAGGCATGTGTTAGCCTCCCTTCCATTTCCCTCCTTCCGAAGGAGGTAGAATTTCTGTCAAAGTGATCATTTGATTGCCTCTGCGCAGGTTCAAAAATCTTTTGTTTGTGTCATCGTGATAGTGGTGTGGTATATATGTATGCTGACTGACGAAATAAACATATTTGGTTGCTAGTCAGCGCCCTGTCCTGTGTCCTTTCATGTCCCGTCTTTTTTAGCGCTGTTTTCACTTCTGTAAACATGAACCAACCAGCCCAAATGCGTACGCTACTGCAGCTAATTATCTCCCCGCTGCTTCGCATCCACACATGGTTCCCTTTAGCGGGAGATGGGGAATGTTTTTATATATGTGGGACTTTACGTCCTTAAAACCAGATCTGATTATCAGCAGCGCCGTAGTGGAGGGCCTCAGAAATTTCGACCATTCAATTCAAATGTTTTTATTTACCAGACAAAACTGGAAGGTCGCCAAGGCTAAAAGCCGTGAGAACGGCTTGACAAAGGCCCTGGTGACCTGTACATACACATGGCAGTAGTGCGGAAATGAATCAAGGTACATAACGTGCAAGTACAAAAGAAAACACGAACAATACATAATTCAAAAAACGATTTCAGAACTAATTATTTAAGATACATATTATAAATGTGTAATAAGAAAAATTGTTACAGAAATCAATGTACACCGTGAATAGACCATCTTATACATTGACACCTATACACTTAAAAGCACACATATATGCATTTACGTGAACACACATACATACGTATCGCTAATAAAACGCAAGATAACAAGATGTAACATGATACAATGTATTTACACTAGGCTAAACTATAAAAACATGAAATAGACTATGAAAATAGTTTGTTGCGTGTGTGCCTATGACGCCAGAGAGCAGAAATGTGAGTGTAATTGTTTCTTGTTGTAGGTGATCGTACTTTTGTGCGCGTTAAGTGATGTGGGAACGTTGTAGGCCAAGGCTTGGTATCTATACGTAGTGCGGAAACGCGGTACGAACCAAATGTCTGTATTTCTTGTGGGAACTGTAATGACCCGACGCTGTAGGCATGACAGTGATCTAATGAAGTTGGAGAGCTCCCTATTTGAGAAAGAAAGTGTGTGCAATAAGCGAAATGTATAAAGGTTGTCAGCTCGTATTATACTGAATTCTTGGAAAGCTTCACGCGTTGTTCCGAACGGGTCAATATTTCCAATTTGGCGGACTATCTTTTTTTGCAGAGTAATGAGTTTGTTTATGTTTGCTTTGCTTGTCGTGCCCCATACAAGGGTGCAATACATTAGATGTGAATTAAACAGCGCGTTATATATCTGAAGTTTGACCTTGAGTGGCAAAATGTTACGACAACGAGACAACACTCCTGTTACCGATGAAAGCTTCTTACAAATAAAATTTATGTGTTTATCCCAGCCTAGGTTGGATGAAAAATAAACTCCAAGTATTTTGTGGGTATCAACAATATCTATGGGCACTGAATCAAGAACTAAAGGTTTATGTGCAGTCAGTACTTTATTTTTGGCACGAAAAACAATTGCTTTGGTTTTATTTGGATTAATTTTAAGCTGGTTCATTCTGGACCACGATGAAATCCTTGAAAGTATATCATTTGCTTTGCTTATAATATCTTCCAAGTTAAAGCCATCAAGGATTATTGTTGAATCATCTGCATATATGACGTATTTAACTGTTGTGTCTAGTTGAACAATATCATTAATGTAAACATTGAACATCAGCGGACCAAGTATACTGCCTTGCGGTACACCACGAGTGAGGGGCAAAAATGACGAGCTATTTTTATTAATGTAAACACTTTGACACCTATTGCTAAGATATGATTGAATTAATGATTTGCCAACTCCACGAATGCCATTTGATTCTAATTTCTCTAACAATATATTATGATGAAGCGAGTCAAATGCCTTACTGAAATCTAGGAAGATGCCGAGTGTGAATTTATTTTGTTCGAAGTTATCAAGTACAGCTTCCTTTAATGTCACCAATGCGGTTTCAGTGGACTTGCCGCATCTAAAGTCAAACTGCGCATCTGTTAACACATTATGCTTATTAAAGAATTTCGTTATGCGAACATGAATAATTTTTTCTAAACATTTAGAGAAGACGGGAAGGACCGATATAGGCCTGTAGTTACTTTCTGCGTTGCGGTCACCACCCTTAAAAATGACTGATACTCGAGCTTTCTTCAGGGCTTCTGGGAAAACACCATGTTCAAGAGCTAAGTTATATATATAGGCTAGTACATCACTAAGTAAATATAAAACGTGTTTTATTGGTGTGATCTGCAAGTCATCGGCATCAAGCGATTTAGTATTGTTTAGATGCTTGAAGACTTCGCATACTTCACTTTCGTTTGTTGGGTCCAGAAAAATACTTTGGCTCACGTTACTGCATCTAGCGACAAAATCCGCGTTATCATTGCACAACGCAACTGCATTGTTCGTTATCAATTGCACAACGCAAAGATAACCATCTGGTTATCTTTATTGTGCACTGACATCGCAGGGCCTCTTCCATATTTCACCTCCACAGAAATGCGACCGCCGCAGCCGGGATCGAACCCGTGACCTTCGGGTCAGCAGCCGAGCACCGTAACCACTGATCCACCGTCGCAGACGTTCTGTGTATAGACTATTTCCCGTAAGGCATCTGGGCGCCGCCATCTTGGGCTGTTAAGTCAATGTTTTCTTGTTTTTGTATATCTCAACGTGAATTAATAAGGCCATGAAACATCGTAGGCACCAACCCAACCATTTTCGTGCGTATTCGTCTACCGTAACACTCTTCGTTTAGCTGTTAAAGATACAAACACAAAGGTTAACAGCCCAATATGGCCGCACTCAAAGCCACCCGTAAAATAGTCTATACAACGAAGCGGCTGTCATATTTACAGAAACTATTCGTCTACTGGGTAGAACTGGCAAATTGCGTCATTTGAAAACGTGCTCAACTACTTCTTGCGCAAAAATTTTCAAGACAACGGACGAAACAAACACGGATCAGGAAAAATGTGGTTACACATTTTTCCTGATCCAAGAAATATCAGGCCGGTAAAACAGAAAACACCTATAAATTTTATGTTAATTAATGTGCCTTTTTTTTACAGTACAGCTTTGTGAAAAGTAATTTGGAAAGCAATGAGTAGTTTCCATGAAATTGCTCGCTTGAAGTAATCAATCAACTACTTAATTACCATCCCACAAAAGTAATTCTTTACATTACTCATTATGGCAAGAAGTAACTTAATTACTGTAGTTTCGTTACTATCTAGTCTGATTCGGTTCAAGTTATAACGCGCCACACACTGACCGGCGGATAGATGGCAGTGTGACCGTAGTATTATATAAGCTTTGTTTATGTGTGTCTATGTGGGTGGGAGTAGTACAGAAGCGCCTGACAGCTCCACGGCGATCTCCGACGCTCATTAATCATGCCCACAAGCGAAATCGCCAGAGCCCGTCGAGCATGGCGTCAGCTCACCTCGCAAGGTGCACACGCGATTCCGTTTCTCGAACGGATGCATTCGACGCGGTGTACCTTCCGAGATCTGTCTCAAGGAAAAGAAAGAAAGAAAAAAACAAAAAAAGAAAGAAAGAGAGAGAGAGAGAGAGAAAGAAAGAATGAAAGAAAGAAAGAAAGAAAGAAAGAAAGAAAGTAAGAAAGAAAGAAAGAAAGAAAGAAAGAAAGAAAGAAAGAAAGAAAGAAAGAAAGAAAGAAAAGTCCGAACAGACCACGTGTCGCACAAAGCGGACCCGCGCAGCGCCGACTCTGTAATCATCTCCAATTCGCGTCAAACGCTTCTCACCTCATCCGTCGTTCGTCCATCTTTTCGCAATGCTTCTGTTTTTCCTGGACAATCCCCGACAAGCCAGCAGCCAGGCTGACCTTTCCCCGCCCCCCCTCCCCACCCAACAACTACTGCTGCCAGTGCGAATGTCCCCATCTCAATTTTCGACTCGGTCAGCAACTCGAGCAATTAGGAATATCGCGCATCCTTTCCTAATAATCAAAAAAGCCGATGCTACGCCATCTTGGCAAGACCTATATACGCGTACAAGTCACGATCACCCTTTCCACTTCTTTCCACGTACAATTTCTATCTCTCTCTCTCACCTCCATCTTCATACCCTCGCAACCAGCTCCGAGATCATCTATCGTGCAACGTCGCGTCTTATTACACGCTTAAATAGATAATAGCGGCGCGGCCCATCGGGCTACTTTCAGTCTCCCGTTCATTCCGACACCTATACATCTGCCTCGGCAAGCCCCGTGAAAAACCTTAATAGGAATGACTAGGAGAGAGGGTAAGTGCAGTGGATATAAACACACTGCAATCGAAATGCTGCGGCGGCTTCTCTATCTGTCAGTTAGAAGAAGGAACGCGAAAATAAAAAAAAATAAAACATCTATAGCATTCGCCGGCAGGACTAAGCACTTGGAGACACACGCATCTACGCGGAAAACGTAGTACCCTCGCATTGCAGGCGGCATCTCCGCATAAGTCGGCGCGACACAGAAACGATCACTGGATGCAAAATACCGTAAGCGGGGCGGCGATTTTCCGAGCAAAAGTCTTATAAATCAATATCGGCGGCGAATCGTCCTTCGAGGTATACGCGGGTATAATAGCCCGCTGCACCCGTAAGGCTCAATGCGTCGGGGATATGTATGGAATAAGAAGGAAACAGAAAACAGACAAAAAGAATGAACGATCAATTACAGACTTGATATACATTAGTGGGCATGCAAAGACACGGTACCAACACGTGTCCTCGCCCATTGGGAATGTATATGGCGCCCGATTTTCTTGTCACACCTGTTCGGGAGAGAGCAGGTGGGAAAGGGGGGGGGGGGAGACGTTCTCGGTGCAAAAGTAATACGCGTAGCCGCAGACCAAGGGGTACTTTGCGAAGACCGTTGTAACGTACACGGCTGGGCAACAGATGTAATGACTCCCTCCCTTCGAGTCTGCATATTCATATGTATACTTCTTTCTTTCTTTTTCGTACGTGTGTACACGGAGGTCCCGAACGTAATCAACTTAACCACCCCGTCATTACGACGTGGCTGAATTCCATTGCCGAATGCGCCGATCCCTGCGCCATTCCTCACCGCGCACGGAATTGTCCAGCGATGATGATACACACACACACGTGCCCGCGATGATTCGGAACGGTACACCCGTGCGAGCTAGATTTTACGGTCGCAATCGAATATCTCTCGCACACCGTGTTTTCCCGTATGCATAGCTCACGGCAGGGAATAACGAACAGGCAAAACAGGCGATGCCTGAAGATGTATACAAGCGCCGCCTTCAGGTCCGCAATATTATTCAGGACTGCTGCATGCTATGCGTTGTCATTCTGTGTTATGTTATGTTACGTTCTGCTATGTTGTGTCCTGTTATGTCGCGTTGTGTTATGTTACGTTGTGTTATGTTATGTTATGTTGTATGTTATGCTTGGCTATAACAGTACCACAAACCCGCGGGGCACGCTTGTCACTTGACTGGGCCAGTACATTCAATGGAATGATGGATGTCATCTGAGGCCAGCGGCGCCCTAGGAACAGTGTTTAGGCAACCGTTCACGCCAAAGGATGTCTCAGACGGTACGCAAGACATATGGTACTCATACATATGCCCGAATGATCAAATATGGCGCACGAAACGATACATGCATGGCTTCGGGGTGAGCACAAGATTGCGCTTAATCATGCCCATGTCGATATCGGTGCAGCTTCTTTTGTGCGAGCCCTTAGGGGTCGCGCGTCCTGATCTTGTGTTGACTACACCACGGTAACTACACCGCCACAGGCGCGGTGGTACGCTCCAGTTATTCACCGAAGGCGCGCCAGAAGTCCGAAACCATTCGTCCGCTTGTATGACTGCCGTAATATTGCACTGTTCAGCCTGTACATGCCTCGACGGTAATGACCCTGCGAGGATTAACCCGGCTGGTTGACTGCAGGGTATATCGCCTCGAGAGGCAATACTACGGTTATCGGTTGTTCCTCTGGACATTGAATGTTCTCAGAGTAACCGTAATGGCGTGTTAATGCAGCTTTTTACTAAATCGCCGCGGCTCAGGGGTTTCAGAGTTCCTTTCCCTCCTGTGGCTGACCAGATATGTACAGACGGGTCCACTGCTAAAGGGAACAGTTGAGTTTAGGGCATGCCCGGATTTCGCTCCCTTGGAAACGTATAATAGCTTAGGCTTTTGTGACTCCTTTTGACAGACTAGTATAGTGCACTAACAATGTTTCTACATACACTTGCAGTTAGGTGTTCAGCGTTATGAAAGGTGGTATTTCGAGTGTTCCCTTTAACAGTGGACCGAGCTGTACAATCTCCTTCGTGACAGCCACAAGCCTGTTTATTACAGCTAAGCTGTATATTGCTGGGGCACTCCGTTCGTTAGCGAGAAGCAGAAATGTATGTGCCACAGAAATTGGGCACACCCTCCTACCCACAACACTGGTCCAATAGAAAATCAATAAGTGAACATAAGGGCGGCCAAACACCAATTCAGATCATGTACGAAAAGGAAAGCGCATGCGAGAAGCCAGACAAGGCGACGCATATCGCGGCAAAAAGAGGCATGCATCTCAAACGGAACACTTTAGAGGATCATAGGCTAAATTCTAGTGGGTCTTTCAGGGCGGTCATTTCGGATTTAGTTGGCCGGGCGTGCGATCGGCTATATCAGTGGCGTAAATCCAGAAAAATCACAAGGTGACGCCCAACTTGTCAATCCTGCTTTGATTTTTTAAACATAGGTTTTATTTTTAAACGTATGAAAAATTAAAATCGTGCTTAGAAATAAACTAACAAAAACGAGCCATTACCTTTTATATAGCATGATCATAGTCGACCAATCGGATTTATACTTCATTCTCAGTGGCTTCCGCCTAATCATCGGACATAAATAAATACAGGTAGGTGACACGGAATTCTTTTAATTTGCATCTTACAGCCCAGCATAATAAAGCATTCGCGGTGCTTCAACTCGTAGCATTAAAAAAAAAATCTCGTGCTCTACAAAGACTTCTGAAACGAAAGATAACTTTCACTTTTGTACTCCGTGTCTCCTCATTGGAAGGGCTACAGAATTCAGAGTAATGACAAGTACGCTATACTTAGCTCTCAAGCAAATTAAATACGATGTTTTAAAGATAACCCTTTGACGATGATAACCCCCGGTTATCATCGTCAAAAGATGTTTCCGATAGCATGTACTCGCGCATGTGCAATCCTGTATCTATATATACATGTGTGTTCTATCGAAATAAAATTCAGTTGTTAGTCAGCGCCTGTCTTCGTTATCTCTTCTTCATCCTTGTGTCAGTGTGCGCTGTAAGCCATTATGGATCTTCCCTAACTAGCCCAGGTCAAAAACCTTGCTACAGTTCAACCACACCGATGCGTTGCCACCTTCGCGAGAACGCAACCAGAATCGTACCGATTTGAAATCGTGGCGGCGAAGTACATAGGAGGCGGTTACCCGGGCCCCAGTGTACCAGAGAACCCAACCCACCGAAATATGATGAATCGCACGAACCCGTGATCAAGCATCCGCATTCGCCGAACTTCACAGCTAAAAACAGCAAGTCCAAACGCGCGCGCACTTAAAGGCCGCACCATTGCATGGTCGCGCTCATCGGTTTGACCCTGCGTAAACGCGCTCATAATAAGCAGCTCGCGCCGCAAAAGGAAAAAAGTCATACGTCCAGCACACATCGCACGATCAGACGGCACCTCGATCCATTTGGTTATAATTGCCCACTGACGCGCGGTTTTGCCAAGGGCTCATCTTAATCCGGCTCTCCAGCGCGGGCTTATCTCTGAACGCGGTTGCGCGGTAAGCTTAATCTCGGCGCTCAGATCTATACTGGAGTTCTGCCCGAAGATTGGCTCCAATTACAATCGATCACAACGCGAGCACGTGCAATCTTGCCGGCGCCACGAAAAATTTTCAGCCAGGTATACCAGGTATACACAGGGAAGGCATATACATACATTACCTGTTGTCGGCGGGATACCGTCATACCTTTGGAACGATACAGAGGTCGACCCCCTTCCCTACCACCTCCTTTTCTTTGTCCTCTTTTATTTCTTTTTTTCTTTCTTGGCGTCCACAACGGACAGCAGCCAAACACACGTTCGCGTTTTTTTTTTTCCTAAAGAGCAATTGTCAATCCTGTTCTGCCCGTCGACGTTGGCCCGCTCCTTTGCCAGGAAAAACGGCCACTATGTATAGCTATCCCTTTGTGGGCATGCGTGTTGCGGTGGATCTGTCAATGACTGATTGATTACCGAAAGCCCATTCCATACAAACAGCAATCTTTCGCTCGGGGTAATAATAATAATTGCGGGGTTTTACTTCCCAAAACCACGATACGATTATGAGACGCCGTAGTGGAGGGCTCCGGGCTATTTAGACCACCTGGGGTGCTTCAGCGTGCACCTAAATCAACTAATACGGATCTCGAGCATTTTGCCTCCATCGAGAATGCTACCGCAGCAGCCTGGGATTCGATGCCGCGACAGCATGCAGTCGAGCACCGTGACTACGAGACCACTGCTGAGTGTTTACGCTCCTGGCTTGCAAGATCTCCTGCAAAGCCTTAGAAGCCCGCTTGAATACTAGTCGCGACGTAGTAATAGTGAATACGGTGGGTGAATATCATTGTAGGCGAAGTACAAGAAAAAACCTCGTACTTCGATTTAGATACACATCTAAGGAACCCCGGGTTCTCAATCTATTCAGTATTGCCCCACTAGGACACACCTCATTATAGCATAGTGCTTTTTGCACTTGAAACCTCAGTATCTAAACCTTACACAGCGGCAAGACATGTGCAAGGCTTGGGCCGGGCCAGTTCGTAATTTATGATAACAGATTTCTTGCGCTAACAAACACACGGGGCAAGGTAACAGATGCAGACCAGAGCTAAACTTCAATGTAATAATGTTTGGGATTGTATACTCCAATACCACGATGATATTATGAGGCACGCTTAAGCGGGTGGTGGGAAGGGGGGCTTCAGAATTAGTTTTGAACACCATGGAATTCTTTACATGTGCACTGAAATGGATGTTCAGGGGTGTTCTTGAACTTCGCTCCCATCGAAATTCACTCGTCGGGGAGTGAGTGAGTGAGTGAGTGAGTGAGTGAGTGAGTGAGTGAGTGAGTGAGTGAGTGAGTGAGTGAGTGAGTGAGTGAGTGAGTGAGTGAGTGAGTGAGTGAGTGAGTGAGTGAGTGAGTGAGTGAGTGGAGTGAGTGAGTGAGTGAGTGAGTGAGTGAGTGAGTGAGTGAGTGAGTGAGTACGTAACGTCGAGGAAGGAAAGATAAAACGCATAATCAACCACCGCTACTTCTTTCATGCATCGTTCAACAGTGCCATAGAGTATGTACGTGAAATCAAGATAAAAAAGGTGTATCGATTCCTCGTTTACACAATGAACTGCGGGGTGTATGGTTTCTTTTTTTCCACGCTTCATCAATGCATACGCGTCGCGCCCTGCACACAGCAAGGACACACTTCCCTGCCATATTCGCCACCCACTGCGTTAAGGTCACTCGACCTTACCTCATTCCACGCGCATGCGCGTCGCCGATACCAGAGCGCACGCGACACCACTATCCACCCTAACGCCGCGCACGGGTTGACGATTTATGTCCACCCTATGCAAGCACGCAGGCAGGCGTCGTCGCGGTGCCAATTCTTGTCACGCGCCATCGTGTCGCGTGGCACCCCCTATACACCCATCGCACGCATTTGGTTGCATAGTATACGCTGTACGGGGTATCTATGTATCTATAAAACGCCGCAAGCGCCACTCTATATACCCTCGCCTGCAATTATACCAATGGTCGATCACGCTGGAACTCCACAGCGGCTCGTACACACCCCGAACGGCATTGCGCGCAGCTTGCGCGTGTGCACATGCAACACACACACACATGCAACTCACACACGCACGCATACAGTACTAGATATTCCTGCGATCGGGCGCGTAGCACAGGGGCCGCGCCATTCGTGGCCGAAGCCATTAATTTGGACGGAAGCTTCGATTATTATATACCGGCCGCTGATGCCGCGCACTCTGTTTGTGCGCCTGGATCTTTTTCTTTTCATCATTTTTTTTCACTCTTCAGCACGCGCTGCGGATGTCCCGCACGAGCCCCGAGGATAAGGTGACACCCGGGTATGCAAAAATTGGGTGTCTCACTTTGTCGCACTACGCTGTTCCGTGCAGTGCACGATGTGCAAGCTGAAAGCCCTATTTGTTCCTCGGAGCTTTGGTGTGTCGTAAGCTTGTCGATAGAGCGATCACTGGTGTACGGACTGTGTGCGACGGTGGAAGGTATAGACCAGGAAGCATTATCGACAGATACGTAGATCGCAATTAGGTCGCGTGGCGATCGAGCAGATAAGGTTTCGCGATCTCTTTTTTTTTTTTTTTTTTTTTTTTTTTTTTTTTTTTTTTTTTTTTTGCAAACAGCGCTCGGTTGCAACGAACGACGACAAGGCAGCAAGGGTGCGAGCGCGTCGCCTCACAGGTGATGCGTCTAATGAGTAATCCTTCTTGCAAAGAAAGAAAGAAAGAAAGAAAGAAAGAAAGAAAGAAAGAAAGAAAGAAAGAAAGAAAGAAAGAAAGAAAGAAAGAAAGAAAGAAAGAAAGAAAGAAAGAAAGAAAGAAAGAAAGAAAGAAAGAAAGAAAGAAAGAAAGAAAGAAAGAAAGAAAGAAATTGCGAAGCTTACACTAAATCGCGTAAGGGTTGAAACAGCAAAGCTGGATGGACAATTCTGTCTAATCTGGTTGCTTCTAAGCTGTCGGTGGGCTTTAGCAGGTTGCTTCCAAGTTGCTTCTCAGCGCAGAGAGGTTCGAGTTAAACCATAGACGGTTACAGACAGGACACGGATGTCGAAACTCCAGAGACAGAAACTCGTGCCGAAACCGAGCGTTCGCACCTCCCATAGATCTACGGGAACGACGTCGTTGGCCTAGGCCTTCCGTCGCTTCGGGGTCTTCTCGCAGCCGCCGTTGTTTTTCCCGTTCCCTAGTATTCTCTCGTTGTACGTACCTCCGAAGCACTCTGTACAGCTGCTTCAGCGAAGCCGAAACGTCCGGCCACGGTGTTTGTTACTCGGTTAAACCCGACTGTTTATTAAAGCTTCTCTCAATTACTATTTACGTTTGTCCAGAAATCCTAATTGCTGTTTGCCGCCCTGTCTGTTGCCTTCGTCATTTTGAGTGGACCAGCAACGCGCGAGGACAGGGCCATCGATAAACCTGAAGCACCTCCTTGCGACGAATGCCCACGGTAATCGTTATGTTGACCACGGTGATAGTCACAGCGATGACAATCGTCTAGAGATAACCAGATGCGCACGTAGTCATACGCACATGCAGTCACCCTAGGCTTTGATACGTGCCGCAGGTGGTGCTGCAGGCGTCGGGGACACGAGCGTCTGCAGAGCACTGCCTATGGCTGCCACATTGCGCGCTAAATACCCCGTAGGCAGGTCGCCTAAGGAACGCCGCAGCATCAGTGAACCGATCAGGCAGACCCCACGTGGCCGGCAATCTAGCGTGCACGTACTGAGAGAGGCGTCACTTATCGCACGGTATCCATCGCACGCGTCCAGCGAGCTGCGATGCTCTGCGATCGCGCGTGAGTGCGCATGCTACGGCCGCGCCGCCTGGGGCGTTTCGCAGGAACTTCCGAGAGTGGGGCGGCAGGTGGGCCTTGAGCGGCGGCGGTGGCGGTGGTGGTGGTGGTACTTGCGAGTTTACGAACGTGCGTCCGGCGCGTGCTGCGCGCGTTTGTTGCGCGCGTTCGATGAGCGCGTGCTGCTGCCTATATACCGCGGACAATTATACATTGGTGCCGTATGCGTGCCCTTCGACGAGCGTGTTTTAATGAGAGGGCCCCGCTCGCATATGCGTAAGTAGCGCGTGCGCAAACACGTCGGGCTTGGCTAAGAGGCCACGTTTCCTATTTATCTTTATCCAGGCGCATTCCCCGCCAAGGAAGCAGCAACAGGGAGTAGTGCCCTGCTGATTACTTATTACTTCTCATCTTCTGACACGGGATTTAGACTAGCCGTTCTGATAAAGGGTATGTGGCTATCCCTATCCTTAGGCGTGAAATTCTGCAGCAAAGTTATCGCGCGTATAGACTACTTCATGGATAAGTTTATTTGCCGCCATCTTGGATTATTAATGTCATTTGTGTAAGTACTAACTAGATAAAGGGTAAACCAGGCGCGCTAGACTACACACGCCTGCAAGCTTACATGAGATAGATGAACAGAATCGAAAGGCAAGATAGCTAACCACCACTGCATATGCTTTGCTACGTCTACTGGCCCCCCATCATATCATCATTGCATAAAATTCATTCGGCATGTTTCAAGAAAGCTTCGCTAAACGTCGTTTCCAAAAAAACTCACAGGGTCTCTTATGCATTCGTCACATGATGACGTCGTCGTGCGACCGTCACGCCGCTTTCTGTGACGTCACGATTACGTCATCACATGATGATTTTTTCGCATCACTCGCGTTGTTGCCGCCAATGCAGGACGCCGATCAATCTTCGCGTTTCCTGAGACATTAAGGCTTTCGCGTTAACAAGAACATTGAAGATTGTATGTTCCCCATATTCCAACTTTTAGCGATACGTCCTTATAAAAACGTCATAATATCCACGACAACAATTCTTTTACGTGCCGGCAGCAAGTGACCGCCAATTAACACGGCCAATGATTGACTCGGACGCGCGTGGCGTCAGTCGGCACGAGACCAGCGCGAACATCTTGGCCAAAGGATTCTTCCGGCCAGGTATATGCATGCATTCCTTGGCAGCCAGTGAGTGAGCGCCAGGCGTGAGCGATGGGTGTGTTTCACGCGTTTCTTGTTCGGCATGCAGAAGGAAGGAGATCGAAGGACGGGCCTCCGTCATCCCACAACCCATTCCACTTGATTTTCGCGAGCCGTTTGTCTCTTTCCTGTTTATTCTTTCTTTCTCTCGTTTGAATTCTTCTTCAGCGTCCTTCCGTGTGCATCGTCACGCTTCGTCGCCTGTCAGAGCCTCATTCGCTTCGACTTCGGTTTCGTCACGCGAAGAGCCGATTTCCTGCCGCAACCATCGTGGTCTCGTAAATTGGAAAAAAAAAATCCACGACGTGAACGCGGGCGAGGAAGACAGGCGCTCGTGGTTAAATGAGGAAGAAGCGCTTCTCGAGGCTATTTTTTCTCTGTTCTGCGAGGAACTGGCGCTTTGTCAGCGTTATTGATGAGCACGAGACGCGAGCTAATCAGGAATATATGTTAATTAAGTGAAGGATTCGGGAAAGGGGGGAGAAACGACGCGCTGCACGCCTAGCGCGTGCGAGCGTATGGTAAACGCGAATGCCTCTGCCAATCTCTCTCTCTCCCTCTCGGCATTGCAGGACACCGCATCTTCGTTCCGGACGTCCCGTCCGTGGACTAGATGCCACCGCAGTTGGTGATTCTGACGTGCCATTGGCCAACGAGGCGACGGTCGGCGTTGTTGCTAGACGCGCGCGTGCGATTTCATTGCCGGCTCGCAACAGCGCGTTTGCTTCTTATTTTTGTTGCAGACGCGACTGGCGATCTTTCAAGAAAACGCCTTTGCCAGGCCCATTACGGCGTTCCGGGTCTGCGGTAAGGACTGAAACACGCCGGTGTACCGAATGTACTCAATTTTAATAAGCAGGCACTATTGCAGTCCAAACGCACGCACGCACGCGCACACATACATACATACATACATACATACATACATACATACATACATACATGCATGCATGCATGCATGCATGCATGCATGCATGCATGCATGCATACATACATACATGCATGCATACATGCATACATACATACATGCATACATGCATACATGCATACATACATACATGCATACATGCATACATGCATACATGCATACATGCATACATGCATACATGCATACATGCATACATGCATACATGCATACATGCATACATGCATACATGCATACATGCATACATGCATACATGCATACATGCATACATGCATACATACATACATACATACATACATACATACATACATACATGCATACATGCATACATGCATACATGCATACATGCATACATGCATACATGCATACATGCATACATACATACATACATACATACATACATACATACATACATACATACATACATACATACATACATACATACATACATACATACATGCATACATGCATACATGCATACATACATACATGCATACATACATACATACATACATACATACATACATGCATGCATGCATGCATGCATACATACATACATACATACATACATACATACATACATACATACATACATACATACATACATACATACATACATACATACATACATACATACATACATACATACATACATACATACATACATACATACATACATACATACATACATACGCGCACACTTTTTGCTTTAGTTCAATACTTCAGCTGGGTTGATGATTGACACAAACCCTGGCCGCACACAGAACGATACACAGAGGGGCGTTATCTCACAGCCGGCTATCATGCCCATTTATAATGCTAAACTTCAGAGCGCAAATTCGGTACGGGGCACAGAAGAACCCCCCACACAGGGCAATGCACTTTTCCTGTCTTTGTGTTCTTCTGTGTCCTGTACCGACACAGTGGCATGAACCGTCTTGTACGGTCGCAAATTCTCTCAATAATCATACCCGCATTTGATATATGATATAAATTGCGCACGGAGTCCTTATAAGCTGAAAAGTACTGTGGTTGGGAACTGCACCCGCGTCCCCAAGCTCTGCAGGGACGATGTTTTCTGAGAAAACCGCCAGTTTCCTTCGCAGCTTCCTAACACATAATAAAATGAAGGTAGTGCGAAACCAACCGAAATAAAACGTTATAGGCTGCACACCACAAGCGCATCCAGCGCGCAAAGTGTCCATTCTATCTCTCTGTTTCAATTGTATTGCGGACCTTCTATTCCTCGTGGCAACATATTAACTAGCCCAAGTATCAACCTAGCAGCAACATATTTCTTAATATGGTCTCTTTGATGACACTTTTCCTCAACCTTCCTTGAAAGCGTGGATTTCCGCGAAACAGAGTTTCTGAAGGTCCACGTTGAAAGGAAGACGGCATTATCTATCAACTGGCTGCATTTCTTTTCGTTTCTTTGTGTGTGTGCGTGTGTGCGCGCGTGTGTGCGTGTGCGCGTGTTTGTGCGTGGTGCGTGTGTGTGCGCGTGTGCGCGTGTGCGCGTGTGTGCGTGTGTGCGTGTGTGCGTGTGTGCGTGTGTGTGCGTGTGTGTGTGCGTGCATGTGTGCATGTGTGCGTGTGCGTGTGTGCGTGTGCGTGTGCGTGTGCGTGTGCGTGTGCGTGTGTGTGTGTGTGTGTGTGTGGTGCGTGCGTGTAAGTGTGTGTGTGCGTGCGTGTAAGTGTGTGTGTGCATCAAGAACATCGAGTGACACGCTTGTTCTTCCGAGCACTTCCGCTCAAGCAGACTTCACAAATATTCAGAAAAAGACTTGTAAAAAACAAAACTGGCGAAATTGATGGGTCTGGTTCAAGTTAAGAGTTATGTTGGGTACGTATGACGTCGGAACATATGTTTACTTAAGATAATGGCAAGTACACTGTCACAATCGTTAAAGAAAATTCACAGAATAACCCGCAGAAAGAGCAGTCGCTTTTCTTGTGAGCAGCTGGAGTCGGTGCTCCACCTGGCGGAGCAGATCTTAACTACGCGCTTCTTTCCCGATGGCCTCTGAGATCTGCTTCGGCAGTGCGACGAAACGCGAAGTAAGCCCATGAGATGCACCAGGGCACATGAACTCGAATGAGAGAGTGCCGTTACCAGACATCTATGTTAGAGATTAGGGCTGCCTCCAACAATTTTTTTTGTTGTTGTAATGTATGTGTATAGTGCTTAGAATATTCTAGGCACTATAGTATGTGTTAACATGCCTCTTCCCTGACGCGTCTTTTTTTTTTTTTCATTGTTTGTCCATGGTCCCGCCGTCAATCCGTTCAATCTTAGTGAACAGTTGGGATACTGAGCAGCACGTTCGATTCGAGAAAACACGGCAGCTGTACACGTCCGAGCAAGCGCCAGTGCGTTGAGAGTGTTCTGGCGGAAACCCAGCAGACTGGCGAGGAAAAGAGGGTGAAACCTGGCCGAACAGCGTGAGAAAAATTCCTGCGGGCGCAGAAAGAAAAAAACAGGCCTTAGCGAAGGCGGAGCATCGGTGCCAACAAAGAGGACGCTATACGCACGACTCACGAGGGGCACGGCTATAGCTGACGACGATATTTTTCAACTTGTCGAACCGTTAGCTAATGGGTGAGCTCATCACCAATACATTCACCAATGCTAATGAAGGTTCCTTCAGTGCTACAGTTCAGCGTGTACACTACTGTACATGTACACTATGAGAGTAGAGGTGTGAAGTTCTGTCGGTCGAATGCGTGTGCCGCGAGTAGGTGGTGCGATAAAAATTGCCCTAGCGCTTTTGTGGCTACTTCGTTCATTAGAAAAAATCAAAATTGCCGCCAGTTCCACAACGTGGAAAACCTTCAGACAGCGAAGCTGTGAGTGCGAACCCGCCACGGTGGTCTAGTGGTTGTGGTGCTCGACTGCTGACCCGCAGGTCGCGGGATCGAATCCCGGGACGCGGCGGCGGCATTTTCGATGATGGCGAAAAGGCTCGAGGCCCGTGTACTTAGAATGAGGTGCACGTTGAAGAACCCCAGGTGGTCGAAATTTCCGGAGACCCCTACTATCTCATAATCATATCGTGATGTTGGGACGTTAAACCCCACCAATTATTGTTAGTTAAGCTGTGAGCGCGCGATTGTATGTGATCGAGCATCATCACCATAAGTTCGAGCGTGATCATCAATTCGTTTCATGTATCCTTTATTCACTCCTCCCCTGTGGTCAAGTGATCCGCGTAGCACCTGCTAGTGCTATTAGTGCTGTTACTACAACCCTACTACTACTACTACTACTACTTCTAATATGACGACCATGGCGGCAACAGCTTCGCTGTATAAAAGTTTGCCAGCCTAGAATTGGCCTGCTCCGGGATCAAGACGGGTTCCCGGAAATGTACAACTGCACAGTGATCAGTGAAGAATTCCGTAAAGGAAAGTACCGGTGGTGATGGAGGGTATCGAACAAGCGCCCTTGCCCTCAGCAACGCAATGCCATAACTGCTATTGTGGTGGAGACTATAACGACGGGCGCTTTTCGCACGTACCTTTTAGGTGTGGTGTTAGAGAATCGATTAAATGCGTTGTACCATCGTATAGTATGGCAAGACACGTCAACAAATGACTCTTCTTTACTCTCTACATATGCTGCACACAGCTTCAAATGCCCAGCCTATAAAATGGCACAATTATAACAATGCAGCTGCAATAAAAATAGGCACCGCGTGCCCTCGAGGCAAGTGGAAAAGCAACAAAAATATATATAAGTGTAAGTATAAGTATAAATATAAAGCTAAAACGAGGATAAGCCGGCAACGACGTGCAAAGTATTTACATTCGGCAGGCGTAGATACGGCGGCTTGCGCTGCATTAATTTGCCTCACGACGATCCCCTATCGCGCTCTTCAATCTCCCTTCTCAAGACACGAGACTAGCTGCGAAGCATCGGAAAAGTTTTTCCTCCAACACTGCGACGCAAGCGCGATGATCCAATTTGTACATCTCTCTCTCTCTCTATCATTTTCGCTCTCAGAGTGAGACGTCGTGGTTTCCTTCTCCAAGCTGGCAGCAATTAACTTTCTTCACCACAACCGTTCGCCGTTCCGATAAAAGCTGAGGTCAAGGTATTATAGAAGCAGTATCGAGCGATCAGCTCAAGCTATTGCAGGGCAAGCTTTGCAAAGCGACTGATGTGTGTCGAATGCTGGCTTGGAAGAATGTTGTAAGGGTTGTTTTTTTTTCTCTCTCTCTCTCTCTGCCACGTGAGACGACAAGATTCACTTGGATCACTTCGGAATTCCGTGATCGTTTTATAGGCCATTCTGCAGGCACGTGTCCTTTTTCCGTCTTCTTCTTCTTGCGCAAAACAACACACACGTGTCAAGGATAACGGCGCGTCATCGGCAAGACAATCACGATCCACTGTGCATAACAATGCATCCGTGGAAAGGGCAAAACATCCCCTTCGCGCTTGAGCTTCGCCTTCAAGAGTAGAACGCGATAGCGTAATCGGGCCCGTGCGCATCGCCTTCTCAAATGCTAGCCTCGCTTCGGTTCTCGGTGCATGCTTCAACCATGCCGCAGGGAAACGAACGTCTGTGCGGGTAACATTGGATGTTTCAAACTATTCTGGAATTCCTACTGCAAGTACAGTTGTGCAGTGCCCACTACGCCATAATTCTTCCTTTTGCGTATCAGCGAAGGGCCCACTACGCGTTCGTATAGCAACACGCAAACCTACGAAGCTGCTTGCTTTGTTGATGCTCTTGCTGATGATGATTAAATATGTCTGAGCGCTTTGTAATGCGTGGGCTTTTAAAACACCCACTCGTTGCGCACTTCACATGTTTTGACACCTGGCGCGGCTCTACGATTCTGCCACGCAGTATTACTGTGTTAAGGAGACTCCTCCTATTACATGGCATTCATATAGGTTTCTTTTTTTTTTTTTTTCTTCCGATGCAATTTCCAGCGATGGTGTGGCTCCGTGGTAGAACACCGTGCTTTCCACGGAGAAGGCCTGGGAGCGATTCTCACTCCAACCGAAGATTTCTATTTATTTTATTCACTTCTCAATTTTTCGGTCACGGACAACGCTCATTTTTCGCTCACAACCAACGACGCCGACGCCGCAATTTCTGCGAAACGAGCTCTTCAACGCTATCGCGTTGACACAGCGCTATGTGCGATTCACAGTGCAGAGACGGGCTATGCGGTGGGATTTCACAAACAGGCTTGTGTTGCGTAAAGTGCCTGAGCATCGATATCGATATAGGCAATACTATTGTGTATTCCAAACGAATCTGTCTTGCACTTAAGAGTAAAGAAGAAAAAGAAGCACCGTATGCGCGCGGCCATTTCCTACCACCAATCTCCTTTGTTGCAAAATCCTGCCCGCAGCTATTGCGTGAGCGGCGTATAGCGAGGGCACGTACAAGAATAAGAAGCTTCCTCGCACCAACAGAGGTGACGCAGTGACGTTGGAATAGCACGCTGCTCACCACAATGTAGCAGGTGGGATTTCACCGTCATGACTCCAGCCCCCCCGACAAGGCCACATTTCGACAGGAGTAGAAAAGCTCGTAAAAATTAAAAAAAAAAAAGCTCTAAGAACCTCAGCTAGCTGGTTTGCCTGGGCAAGAACATCTACAGCGTAAGCTCAGTGTTAGCAATGTGGTTCTCCTAATCATTCGAACATACATGTGTCACCTCTCCACTTCTAGCTGAGGCAACCTGTACTTAGCGTGCGTTCTTGCTCCGATGCGTAAGCTTAAAGGGGCCCTGCAATACTTTTCCTGGTAAACCATCGAATCGCTTCATTGTGACTGCTAGCGCGCGCCAGCGCGGGCGCGTGGCGGCCTCCCGCGGCGGCCACGATAACTATGCAGCTCACGATTCTCAATTCAGCCAACGACCGTGAATTTGGGTATATAGCATTATTTGTAAAAGAAGAGAACGATTTCTAGCGGATTTTGAGAAATAATTGTAAATTCCAAGCCACGTGCTGCGCTATAACGCTTGGCTCGCGTGTTCAGGAGCCTCGACTACCGATCGGCAGAGTTTTCTGACCGTTCTGAAAAAGTGTTTTAGGGCTCATTAAGCTTCCTACTGCCCGCTAACGGCACATTATTTGCAGCTGGAGCAGTACGCATATCGCATTAGGGCTGACGTCAATACAGGATGCGTGCAATGCGACGAACCCATCAAGTTCGCTTACTGTCCCAAAAACTCACACGGTCCCGTTTGCATTCTGCATTCACCTAAGACGATTCGAAGGCGAAAGCCACATTTTTCTTCTTTTCCTTCTTAGTCCCCAATGCTTTCTGCACATAATGTGGTTTGCTCTGCCTCCGAGATGCGAGGCATTGCGCGCTTTCTGCACCTCAGATGGTTTTCGCATTGCCTCCGTGATCAAGCGACGATGTCGTATGATGGACATCGTCACGTGACGTCATCTATGACGTCATGATTTCGTCATCGTGAGTCGCAAACTTTGGCGATCTGTGACGCCATGATGGCGTCATGTTGCATTGCTGTCATGGGGATTTCGGTATGCCGTCGGTTTACATACATGCACTTTGAGTATCGCGTCCCTCTTGACCGACTTTTTTTTTTAGTTCTTTCTGTTTTACATCGTTCGTGTTAACGCCGCCGTCTCGCGATGTCTCGTTGGGTCTCGTCAAATCTCAAAATTTTCCTTGACTGGATGAGACACATACGGCTTTCGCCTTAATAAGAGCCACGCTGTTCATGCGGAGATCTAAAATGACTTCTTCACCCAAGAACACTGTGCTGGCGCTTGCACTTACGAAATTTGCGACCTGTGAATACAGCACTGCGAAGGTTCTTTATGAACTCTGCAATTTATAAAAGCCCCACACACCAACGCACCATATGTGCTTCACAACAACGTCATGTGCAAGTCGTCCACATGTCGGGGAAAAAAAAAACGAGACAGGAGGACGTCAACGCCACTGAGCTTCCAAGCGGGGAACGGCCAGCAAAGGCGCGCCAGCGCAGAAAAGCCCGATCGTCTCGGACGCATCAGAACAGGAACGCGGGCATTAAACACGGCCCAAAAAAGGGCTCCAGACAGCAAGCAAGTGCGCGCGGGGTGCGATCTGATACTGCGGCTCTCACGAATCCTGTTGAAAGCCGTCCCGCTGCGGTGTCTGGAACATTTTTCAAGCCTCTTAAACGTACGGCTTGCATCTTCGGAGAAGACACGCGCGCGCCGTGCGCGCTAAGGACAGCAAAGAAATGAAAGAACCAACCAGGAAACCAATCTGGGTAAAAAAAAAAAAAAAAAGAGGTATATAGAAAGCCGCGCCGCTCGCCGACAGCGGGGCAATCCTTAGCAAAGCCGTAAAAGCGCCTCGTTAATCAGAGCTCAGATTGTCCGATCCGGTTCTCACGATTTCGTCTTCTTGCAGCTGCTACCGCGTAATCCCTTTGTTGATTTGTTCCTTTCGCTCGCGCACCCACCCACCTCTCGCGGCCGCTTTTCTATATAAGCTTGAAATTGACGACGTTCGTAAAAGCCGACGATTGCGACAACCCCGGGGCATGAAAAACACTTTATCACGAAGCCGTAAAAAATCGCTCAAGGTGCCCTCCCCCTCCCGTTCTCCTCACCAGCGCTACGCGAGACGGAACGTACTCTATGCACAGCTTCGTTCGCCGGTAAAAGCGTGCTGCACTCAGAACTTTCTGCGGCTAGTGTTGCACCAGGGACGCTGGTTCGACCGCATTGCGGTCAGTCCGGGCGTACATGTACAAACGTGTCAGTGCAAGCTTGCATGCAGACTGATCCACTGTTAAAGGAAACGCTGTCTTGGAAGGCATGTCCGGACTTCGCCCTCTTGCAAAAGTATAATGGCTTAGATTTGTATCAAAGGAGTTGTGACTGTCAACCACCAGTAGGCTGCTAGTGGTTGACAGTTACGACTCCTTTTGACAGACTAGTGCCGTGCACAATGCTTCCTCATACACTTTCCCCAATATGAAACGTGCACAGTTGAGTTTTACCTTTAGCAATGGACCGTACTATTCATCAAATCCATAGGTGTGCGCACGAGGGGGGGGTAGAGGGGGGCGGCCGCCCCCCCCCCCCCCCCCCCCTAGCCACCTAAGAGAGGCGGGCGCAAATTCTGCCCCATACATTGACTTAATAGGGAGGGGGGGGCGCTGCGATGAACCTTCACCACCCCCGCTGCCCCCCCCCCCCCCTGAAGGGGAACCCTGCGCACGCCTATGATCAAATCCCAGCGTCAGTCCACGAGTACAATCCCAGCGTGAATACAATATGGTCAATCCGCAATGGGCTCAATACAAAATATGGTCAGTCAACCACGCAGCGCCATCTTTTCCAACTAACAGACCATACCGCAAAACACGCGCAGTTATATTCAATTCAAATCAAGAACGCCTCATCGAAAGTCCATATATGTATGTGAGTCTTCTTCCCTATACTATAAATCCTCCCTCCTCCGTACAAGAACATATACATATAGCCAGTAGTTTAAAATGTATGCACACTTGAAACCCTTAGGCAAACAAGCCCGTTATGTGCATGGGAAACTTCGCATTGTCATGAAGGGGCGTCCGCTGTTTCGGAGAGCTTCCCCGATGTTCATGAAGGTATGTGTCACGTTCTAAAGGTTTCTGAAGAATCTTGTCCCTATTCAGTATTGGCTTCCGCATTTGTGGACACAGTTCGAGGAACCTATCGCCTGCGATGTCAACAGAGTCCACCTCTGGTGACATTGACGGGACAATGACACACTTCAAGCACGTTGAGGCGGAAACGTGGTCATTCGAGAACTTCTATGACGTCTGGTCGTGTTTAATTCGGTGACTCGGGCTATAGCAGGAGCTGTTAAGTGCTCGACGGTAATTGAGGGTTAGTTAGAATAAGGAAAGACAAGACTCAACTTGGCGGCCTTTGCAAACCTATCCTTAGTAGAATTAACCTTCGTACGCGAAATTCGCCGCCGATATCTATGAAGCACTATATATCGCAAGTCTAGGAACTCTCTGGTTACCACATTAGCACACCCTGTATACCTCCCCGGAACGTTGCACGCAACTATCGATGCGCGCAGGAAGGACAGTGGCGGCAAGGGCAAACGGCGGCACTTTCCAAAGAGGAGTTGAAAGCGCGCTTGCCCATACAGGAAGTTACTTACGCGCGAACGAGGCATGCATGATATGCGACATTCGAAGTTGCATACTTTAAACTGTAATAGACGACTCGACTAAAGCATTCTGGCTTCCAGGACTCATCTGCATCGTTATGGACGTGCAGCCCGTACGCAGCCAAGCCGAGACCTCGTACTAAAACGCTTGGTTTTGATAAATGAAACTCCCACTCCCGCACCAGCGGTTAAGTGTCTCGCCAGCGCAGCGGGTGAAATTTATGTATAACCTGGCAATTCCGTTGATAACGCGCACAAGGACGTTTTTAAGCGGGTACAGCTATTGACTTCGGGGGGCACTATAGCTCCTACACATCATGAATCATAACTCGTTCCTCCGGAAGATTAAAAGTAGCGTCCAACGACTTATCGTTGCTCGGCGATCTGGTTGTCGGATCAGGGCTTTGCCAAGGCAGTGCGGTATAGCCTGCCATGTCTCCAAAACTATTACTTTCGTCGCGACACGCCATATAACCAGTAGTCTTGCTGTGATACATCGGTTTTCAGGGTTGGAATTAAAGTGTATACATTCCTACGTGTGCATAGAGGCTGCACAATACGTGCTGCGCGCCCGGCCACGTACATTCGTTAATCTGGCGAAAAAGCGACGTCTTCCGGCTAGCCCCTGCCTGCTATAGATACCGGCGTCGTCACTATCAGGACGAAGGACGTGACTGCAAAATGACGTTAGTGGGCATCATCTTCAAGACACATTGTACCGAGTGCCGCTGGTGCCCTGAAATCTTATGCTCTGCATCCACAGACGAAGCGAAAACAAGAGTTTGAGTGTGCCTCTAGACACATCTGTCTAGAATAAGCGACATGGCTCTCCTTACAAATCACGTACAATAATTTTAAGGGTAAAATGAGAAAACGGCGCTGGAGACGCAGTGAAGTGAAACACTAAGTTTATGTTAAATAATTGTTCTTTGATTATTCTATTATCCACCACAGTCTTGGTGAAATAGTCGAACACCCGCCGCTGCTGTGGGAGGCAGAGAATTGCTGCCGCCGGGTACCTACCGGTGAATAGGCACAAGCGCACTTTCGGCCTGGTGCTCGGCAGAACAAAGTACTCTGTGGGTAATTGGCGACAAGGGACCGCCAGACCTAAAAATAAGTTCACACTCTTTTTTTTTTTTAAGCTCGCCATAATTTGCCTGTCAGAAACAGAAATGATCATCATCATGAACGAGCACGCGCTCTCTTCGTCGTCGTCGTCTTTATCATCGTCGTCGTTTTCATCTTCTGTTTCACTCCCAGAACTTGCGATATTTTCTCCGGCACGAGATACAACATCCTGATTGGCGTGAGATCGAGTATAGGGAGAGCGAAAGAAAGAGAGCAAGAGAGAGGGAGAAAGAAAGAAAGAAAAAAAATCACGCCATATCCACGAAGTGAATGATGATGAGTGGGCGAAGCTCGATCGTTTTCATCCATGGCAGAAAGAGAATGTGTGGTCTGGAACGCGCTTACACTTCATGGTCATCAGCGTCATCGTCATCACGTGTAGTGGGTACAATCCACTATACTGGAACGCGCTTATACTTCATCGTTATCACGTGTAGTGGGTACATTCCTACTGCGTCATCATCATCTTTATCACGTGTAGTGGGTATACATTCCACTATACTGGAACGCGCTTATACTTCATCGTTATCACGTGCAGTGGGTACATTCCACTATACTGCGTCATCGTCATCTTTATCACGTGGAGTGGGTACATTCCACTACACGTGGCTACCTACCTACCTACTACTACAACAACTACAGAGGAGGGACAGACCCACACCCTAAGGAGCTTCGCCCCTAAAAGTTCTTGGCAATGCGGGTTTCGAACCTGCCTTCTTACGATCCGAAGGCGAGCATCATAACCACTCGGCTATTCAAGACGATAGCACAGAATAGCATAGCCTTGTATATAGAGTGTAGTGTAGCAAGGGGGTGGGAAAACGGAAATGAGGGTGAGGAGGAGAGATGTGAAGGTGAAGAGGATGGAAAGGAGGAGGGAAGACAGTAAACCATACTTTGGAAAGAATGAGAAAGGAAGAAATATAGAGAAAGAAAGTCAGAAAAAGAAAGGAAGAGAGGAAGAATCAAAGCACGAGGAAGAAATAGAGAGAGAAAAAGATAGAAATAACCAGGAAGCGAGCGAGAAAATGAGGGAAAGAAAAGGTAGAAAGAGAAAGAAAGATAGAAAGAGCCACAAAGAGAGATAGA
Organism: Rhipicephalus appendiculatus; assembly: GCA_030522465.1. Classification (NCBI taxonomy): domain Eukaryota; kingdom Metazoa; phylum Arthropoda; class Arachnida; order Ixodida; family Ixodidae; genus Rhipicephalus; species Rhipicephalus appendiculatus. Next base: position 10,139,292 of record JALIZH010020216.1, read on the forward strand.
GAAACTGAGCGTGACAAAGAAGAGAGAGAAAAGGGAAGTGAGGATGAGGAGGAGGAAGAGGGGTGGGAGAGAGTAAAGAATAGCATTGACTGAATGAACAACAAAGAAATAGAAATAAATGTAGAAAGAGACAGAAAGAGTGAAAGCAAGATAATCAAAGAGAGAGAGAAAAAAGTAGAAAGAAAGAGGAAGCAAGCGAGAAATATAGAGAGAAGCTGAGGGAAAGAAAGCGAAGAAAAATAGAAAGAGCAAGAAAGAGAAAAGAATAGAAAGATGATGATAAAGAAGCAATAGAAATTAAAGAGAGAGAAAAAAAAGGACAGAAACACAGAAACAGTGAAAAAGAAAGAGAGAGTGGAAGAAGGACAGAGAAAATTAAAGAGAAAGAAAAAAGGCCACGAAGCTCCATACTTCCTTCAGGCTTGGCATCACTAGTACGAAACTGCCTTAATTTTTTGGCATTACTTTCGCGATCGAATGTTCATCATTATAAAAAGAAAATTGAAGCCAATCCTAGATTTTGTTTTAATCTCGGAAATTTCGGACCGAAAGTCTACCACACACCAGTATGGCGTCGCCCCCTGCATTTTATTGCCATGCGCTTTCCCCACGGTAAAATCAGTGCTTTCAAGTATCACGATAAAGTAGTTCATACAAGCTTTTCTTGGCGAGATTTTCTCTTTCCAGTGTTCCAGTAATTAAGGATGAGCAACATGACTGCTGTACATACCCAGTACAGTCTAAAAGCCCGAATACTCAAGCAACGCAAGAGCATTCTTATACTTTGCCCGCCGAGGTACCGGTGCTTCGGCCAAGGAATAGAACCAGAACGGCATGCGAGTGAGCCGCCACGCACTGAGTATATACTAAGCCTTGAGTGTACCCACTTGACATGCAGCACGAAATTACAGGGACGCTTATAGCACTCGGAAAATAAGCGCCAGGAAAAAAAAAGAAAGGAAAAACGGAAAAATTTGCGGAAAAGTCATAAAATTGCCAGAGCATGTTAGCATGCCTGGTGTTTTGCCCAAGGCCAGGCATGCCACACCAAATCTCTTCTTGCGCCATCACACCGAGAGATGCATTCTTAATTAAAGTTTGACATTCCCGTTTTGCATTGGGAATATCTCATTATATACAAGGGTTGTTTTTATGTTTCTTTCATTTCGTTCGCCGTCAAACAACCCAACCGACAGATTACTCATACGTACTTGAAGACCTGAGAAATTGAATCGTAAAAATACCGCTGCGCAAGGCACCGCGGAGGTAGAGGGAAGCCAGGCAACTACATATTTGTATAATGTACAGGGTCGTCCACATCTAATGCGAACACCGTATTAGCCTTTAAGTCCTCATAGCAGCTGATGTCTAACGCATAATTCGCAAAATTTATTGTGTTTGTCGACCCCTATATTACGCTTCATATAACGAAAATTTCCATTGTGAAGTAGAATAAAAGTTTTATGTTTTTGCCGGCCTGAATACTAATTACGGTGTTCACCTTAGACGTGGTCGACCCTGTAAATAATTTATTTACATAATGTACATAATTCTAAAGCTTACCCGAGGCGTGCGCCCCGCACACGTGTAGCCACTTCATTAATAATTTACCAGTGGGAGCTGTTGTGTATTCAGAATTACGCAGTAAAAAGTTAAGCAGGCCTACGGTGTAGAGTAAATTTCCGTTGTCCAATTTGTTGACATTAAGTGGCGCCAATGTCAACCGCATATGTCTTTATGTGGTTTCAGTGTGAACATGGGCGCCGCTCCAGAAATGTTCACTGCGCGCCGCGGTCGTTCAGCGACTGAGGTGTGGCGTTGCTCAACGCGAGGGTGCGGTTTCAATTTTCGATTCGCGATGATCGCGTATCGATGACGAAAATGTATATCATCAGCCTCTTGTACGTCCTCTGCAGGACCAAGGCACCTCCTAACGATCTCCGATTCACCTTCTATTGCGCGTAGCACGATTTCATTTCATTCCTGCGAACTTATTAATTTCATCACTCCCCCCCTCTCTGATGGCCTCGGCTGCATTTGCCATCCCTTGGTTTAATTCCACCGTTCTCGCTGATCATCGATTATCTACTCTACGCATTACGCGACCCAAGCACCCATGGCTACATTTATACTCTTATTCAACAAGGATCATCAGCTACGCTGTTAGTTCTCCGGTCTACATTCATTGCGGCAGCGATGAAACAATTGACCACGTTCTTTGTCACTGCCCTCGCTACAGCGCGCATAGACTGCCGCTAGCTGCTGTGTTGGCCCGCCTTGACGACAGACCCATGTCAGAACAGTCAGTGCTCGAATGCCGACGCGAACTGTCTTCGCACAGAAAATCAGTCAAGGCCTTATTGAACTTCTTGCGTGGCAGTGGCCTATTGAATAGGCTATAGCACCCCCGGTATTTTTTTTTTCTTTTTTCGCTAGTCTACTCTTCTATCCGCTTTCCTTCCCATCTTTCTTTCCCTTTCCCCCCTCCCCTTAGTGCAGGGTAGCAAACCATATGCTACACTTCTGGTTGACCTCCCCACCTTTCTCTAATTTTATTTTCTCTCTCTCTCTCTCTAGACTCCAATGCTTTCTTCACTTCTCGTAATGTCATGCCTACCATTTTATCCTTCATTCGCACGACGCGTTGGTACTTAACTACAGCGCAACTATATAAATGGCATACCTGCTCGATTTTGCGGCGTCCGTCCGCGTACAAAAAGCAGTGGCCTCCTCTGAGCGAGCGATGACGTCACAACGGTACGTTATCAGACCCTCATATGATAACGCCGAGCGATGATATCATCAACTGACGTCGGATGGTCAATTTGGGCCTATCCCAGAGGCAGTGCAACAGCCACGTGAGGCGCTGGAAGTTTCGGTGGTGCGGTTCCACTGTTCCATACCAGTGCACCACACCAGACACGTCTCCGAGGTGTCCGGGCTCTTTGAGAATGACGCCAATCCGCATCTGACCATGAATTCTAGCGTTCATATTGGCTTCTAGCGCGAAACGACAACGCCACACAGACGGCAGGACAAAGCACTGGATTGGAATCAACTGGCACGCCAACGCATTGCGTTGAATTCCAGCATTCCTTTGCGCACAACATCGTCATAGCGCCACATTTCCCTCTCGGTGACTGCACGAAATTATGTGGTATCATTAAAACCACGTTTGTCATGCAGGAACCTTTACCAAAGAACTGAACAGAAGTCCCACCAGGTAATAGCAAGGTTTTACTGTTTTCTGCTCCCGATAAGTCTTTCCTGGAAGCGAAGCACCACCGCGAGGAAATCGTCCGATTTCCAGCGTGCGTGGCGCGTGAGCGTACGCTTATACGGCTTGTGGAGACTGGGACAGCAAGAAGATTCCACCACGCCATTCAGCGTTTCTTAGGGGAGAGCCACGGTGGGGGCGAGGAGGGGGGGTGCACGCGTCTAATGAGCGAATTATACGAGCGCGAGCCAGAACGGAACGAGTCCGGCGTGCGCTGAACCCGGATGAACGAAATGTCCGAGGCGAGGAGCGGCTACTACAGCACACACACACACACACACGTACGCTATACCGACCAACCAAAGCCCGCGTGAGCGTGCATATTTGCGTGTTTGTTCGTGCGTAATTGAGTTATTCTCGTCACCCGGAGCCAATCACGCGAGACGACGAAGACGGCGACTCCGTGGCGGCGCGCGTGGCCGTAAGCACCCGTCGCAAGACACGAACGGAAAGCGCATACCCCCCTTGCTTCCCCCCTTCCTGTAGAACAGTGCAGTATTGTAGGAGGTGTGACAAGGTATGTGGGCATGCAGTGACCGTTACCTACAGTGACAAATCATCATCATTGTCCCTATATGCGTGTGGAAAATAGTGTGGAGGGCAGACCCCCCCCCCCCCCCATCCCACACATGGTTATTTGTGAGGGGTCCCAAAACTGCCTATACCTTTGCTCAGTCGGACCTGTCGTGTTATTGTTTGTATTGCAGGGTTATTGCCATGCAGGCTGTTGACGGTAATTGCGGACGAGCCGGTGACAAAGGGCTCACCTTCGTGAGACAAAGGGCTCACCAAAGGGCTCACCTTCGTGAGACAAAGGACTCACCAAAGGGATCACCTTCGTGAGAAGCAAGTCATCGCTTCATTTTCATATTTACATTCGCTGCGGAAGCTCGTTGTCATTCGATATCGATCAGTGTGTGTGTGTGTGTGGGGGGGGGGGGGGGGGGGGACTTGTCTGTCATTCCCTTGGCGAAGACAAGTCCTTTCCAACGAAATGTCGGCTCCGTGTGCCTTCCATGTTCAATGATTTTCCTCACGAAGTTGCTGCCCCGTAACTTAGTACCGATGGAATGCAAAGCAACGACTGTGCCCTTTACAAAAGTAACGATAGCAACCCGCCGCAACCCGGTAATGCCGGCAATATGCGCTCCAACCCGCATCTTCGTCCTTTGTAAGTTCTAGCGAGAATAACCTTCCATTCTACGGTACTCGGAAATCGCCACGTTAGGCTTGACATCGAATTGATTTGTGCTTACTCCGTTAACGTCACCTGCATAGTCGTTATACAAGACAGGACAGAAATGTAGAAATCCGTTCGATTTCCGTCAATACTGTTGGGCGCTATCACCAAACGATACGCAACGAACCTATAGGAGGCATTCAGAAAATTTCTATGCTATAAAATGTAACCATTCCACGCAGGCTTGCGTTAAATTATGTTGGCCAAATAATGGCTGATACCGGATCGCTGCGATTGACGTCGAACAGGCTTGCACGACGAAAAAAAATGTATATTGTGCCTCAATAGCGTGAAGGTTACACCGTTATGTCCAGCCGTTTACGCAATTCGTCATTCGGAGCAAGGCCATAGTTATCATTAAAAAAAATGATGCGCTTCGATCTGTTGAGCGGTGGGTTAGAGCATCTCAACACAACAAGTTGAAAAGAATAACCTAGCTTCTATCTTTCCGTGCAACCCACGTTTGCAAAGCCCACATGGTTATCAAAATTAGTCGGCAACCACAGCACGTCTTTTCTATCGACATTGGTTTGACCAGGGATTGTTGCAGAGGCAATGGCACCGAGTGCGCGTGTGTCCTCGCTTCTTGCGAGTTATTGTGCTGCTCAAGCAGTCATAAATGCGCGAATTCAAGAGAAAGCACCGCCCCTTAATCACCCCCTCATCAACTGCCATCCCACTCATAGCAGGAACTTTTTGTGGAAAGCAAAATAAAATAAAAGAATGAGTTACATCAAATCGAATAAAGATGGTGCGCTTCCAGTGAACGTGGACGATCGTGCTGACGCTTTAATAATAATTTGTGGGGCTTTACGAGCCACAACCACGATATGATTATGAGGCACGCGGTAGTTGAGGGCTCCGGAAATATAAGCGATCTGGTCTTCTTTAACGTATACTGACATCGCACAGGACACGGGCCTCTAGCATTTCACCTCCATCGAAATTTGACCGCCACAGCCGGAGTCTAACCCGCGACTTTTGGGACAGCAGCCGAGCCCCGTAACCACTACACCACCGCGGCGGGTGCTGACGCCTTGGCAGAGCGTGAACCGCGTAGCTCTGATGTCGCTGCACAGATTCAACGAATGGAGAGCGTAACTAGGCCTCGTGAGCACGACGCAAGACGACACTGCGCACGCACATGCATGTCATGGAACGGTTGTACAGGCTGCACATCCTAAAGTGGCAAGCGCACTCCATAGCACGCATGCGGTGTCGAATTACAAGGTACGACCTCAAACCCACGCTGTTTGCTTGCTCGCTTGCTTACTTCGTACACTCGCTAGCAAGCTTTCCTCTTCACTTCCTTTAAGCCTGCACCTGGCGCCCTCTGCAGGCCCGGACCACCAGCTTCGGGTCGCGCGTTTCGCGTTGATAATCGTTTCGCCGCGGTACGAAGGTTGGCATTCGTTCCGTGCCCGCACACAGATTCTACCCGACACGTGTATACATGCGTACGTGCGTATTAGCCCGGACAGAGGTCACAAAGGACGATACGATAACGCACTACAGCGCAAAGTGAATGGACCGGAGAGACTCTGCCGGGCAATCTCGCATGTGAGGGGGGAGATGCGTCGTGCTCTTCACAGAGACGTCTGCGCGGTGTACAGCTATTGACCTGTCACCCGGGCAATAGTTAAGACGCCGCTCCGGATAGCGTAGCGATTGCGCTGAGATTTAAGCTGCTGCTCCTTCGACGTTCCGGAATTACGAAGGCGCGCCCTCAAAGAACCCGGAACGCCTCCCCTGCGATAGAAGACACCGTATATTTCGATAAGGACAAGTTGTCAGTTGGCCCCCACGAAGCTCGAGAGCGCCTATTTGGTTTACTGCGACGCGTCCGTCGCCCTTAGAGTGATTTCCTTTGCGGCATGGACGTCGGCAGCATTTGGTCTTGAGGGGGGGCAAACTCGTGTTGCATCGCGGAGAGAGAGGGAGGACAGCCCTAGGGCTTCAGGGGCAGTGCTGGCGTGGCTTGAGGGGGGGGCAAGTGCCCCCTTTGCACCCCCCTGCTGACGCCCATGCTTTGCGGTGACATGCGCTTGTTGGGGATCCGGGTGCCGTGCACTTCGCAAGCCCCCTCATTAATTCTTTCGGTTCCGGGTGACAGAACGAAACTGCTAGATCATTCTAGATAGCCGCGCTGACTTGACCCTGTTATATTTCCATCTTTCTCGAATGATGATGGTGGGAATGGTTAGTTCACAGAATTCTTCACGTTTATTAAGGCCAGATGGAGTTGATAAAGTGATCGCACAGGACAAAGCACTGAATGCACCGGTGTACAGGATCGTCGACGAACGAAACCAAGCTATCAACGTCGTCATGAGCTATCAGTTAGAGATCTTGAGTCACATTACTCAGTTACAGGGTTGCCGTTGGTGGCTACTTTGCGCCAAATTGGCTACTTTTGGACCCCGTTGGCGACGAAAATTTCCAGTTGGCGCCATGGCTCTTTTTTTTAAACTTGTGGTTTTACTTATTCAAAATGGTTTTATTTATTCATCAATAGTAAAGACTCTGTTGATAATACCGCTTCTGTCCCATTTGGCTTGAAATTTGGCGATAATATCAAATGACATGGCTACTTAAGCTACTTTTGGCGTGAGCTCTGGCGTCTTTTCATGTCCACCCAACGGCAACCCTGCTCAGTTATTGAGATGCGTCGGGCCTTTCCTACGAACAGCCACTTGCGTATACAGTAGCGACAATGCCGGCTGGTTATGCGCGAGAAAGTACGGTGTCCACGGGTCTCCCGCGGTGTACAGAAAACACTCGGGGCGAGGTCTCTCCGAAGCGAACGGGAGCCAATTGCGACGATCACACTCACGCGCGCACACGCGCGCCGCCGCCGCCGTTTTTACGTGCGCATGCATATATACATGCGCGATTCCACGCGGTACGTACAACAGAGGCATGCGCACTCCCTGCGGCTTCGTGGCAAGAAGCCGATGCCGCCAACGAACGCGCGACGACCGTTTCCGAGTAAACAGCGGCGAAGTGCCGTCGCATACATGCTGGCCGGTTTGGCGCCGAATCGGTTCCCGAATCTGCTAATGCGACTTCAGCTTCTGCACTCAAGAGTGTGAGGGAGGTACCTATATGCTGGGAGGGGCTAGCCATAGCAACAGTCGAAATGAAATCCAACAGATATACGTATCCAAGAATGCGCACTAAGTGAAGCCTTTGGTTATTTCCTTATTTCACTCTCTTTCTCTACCTTCTTTCTCGAGATATGCGCTGTATCGAGTCATTTTTATGACGCCATTAGCCGCCGCCCGGACCCGAGGCTAGTCAACTGTGCGAGTAGACGATCCGCAGATTCGTAAATGCCCTGGAGAGAATACATGGCCGCTGCACCGCCTAATAGTACACCGTTTTCGCAGTGGCAGTAAACACATCGAAAAAGAGGTGGTGAAGATGCATCGCTGGTACAAGGCAGCGGTGGCCGCTTGCAGAGAAGCGGTCCTTGAAGTCAGAGCCCCCGTCGCGCGACTTGCCCACCCAAATACCACGGCGCGAAGGCACGGACAACCTCGGCACGCTGCTGAGTCGTTCGGCGATGTTCGTGCAGGGTAGGGTATGCAAGAATGTAATGACAGTGCTTGGAATTGGAGTTTCCTGCTCTTCTGAAGCTTGAGTCCTGAAAAGTGTCTCTATTTACTCAATTAAATTATCTTAATGATGCCCACGCAAGGACGGATGGTGCGTGGATCATTTCATAACCTAATTCTCGTTCAGCATAAGTATCACTAAAAGAGACGTCTCTCTTAAGAGCGGAGCTCTTTAAGGTTTTCGTTGCGCCAAGTAGTGAGAACAGAAACTATCATCATCATGAATCTGCACGCTCTCTCTTCGTCCTCGCAGTAAAACAGCGCCAGCGAAAAACAAGAGACCAGCCTGAGGAGGAAGACACGCACACAAGGCATACTAACAACTTAAAGTTTATTCAGTACTTGCGCCGAATAAATACTGCCTTCACATGAAGAAACAGATGAAGGAAAGTTACACGAGATATGACAGTCCATCACGTGGTCACTCCTACTGCGCGTGCAAAACGGTTCCTGCAAGAAATCTGACGTCTTCCTCAGACAGCATAACAGGGGCGCTATGCAGGATGGCCCGAGATTGGCGAAACTCGGGATCTTTCCGAGCTCTGGCGACACCCCCCTTTTGAACGAGCCAACAGTATGAAAAGGTCAGATCCACCCATCAGCGCGCGCTGCGTTCCATTGGTTACGATGGAACGCGGCGTCACGTCAAGGACGGTCGACAAAATTGGGCGGTGTTTTCAAACCAGAGGCATCTTCTTTCATTTGTTTGTCGTTCCACTGAGTGCAGAAGTGCACCCATGCAATAAAAGTGCCAGAAAGGTTTACTAATAATATTTTTTCAAGGCAGGGGCAGTTTAAATTCGTTTTGAAGCTTTTAATGTCTGTACTAAGTATCCTTTAGAATAATTAGCACGGTGGCCTCTGAGATTAGTTCCGGCCGAGCACCTTACAATATCGCGACCGTAGCTAAACCCGAGGCCACGTGTACAATCATCATGGTCGGCCTGAACATTCTTGCGCGTTGCTCGACTGGCGCGCGCCCTCTTCATCCCTTCATGGTGTACTCGCTGCCCGAGGACGTGCGCCCAGCTGATTAGCTAAGTGGCTGGGCGGTACACCTAGCTAAAAAAACTTCCCCATCTCCCGCTAAAGGGAACCATGTGTGGATGCGAAGCAGCGGGGAGATTGTTAGCTTGAGCGGGAGAAACATCGACGCTCCCGTTTCACGGCAGCGGCCCGGGCACTCATCGCGGTGCTGCATAGGATAGAGAATGAGGCGCGCGCGCTCCGTCATTTTCATACCGCGGAACTACCGTGGCGCCCCCCAGCGGAGTATGCAGCTGTCGCACCATCTGTCGTGCGCGCCGCTCCGTAGAGGATTCCTAGAGGAGAGAACAGGGGGGGGGGGACCGTAGGAGAGGAGAGAGAGGGGACGTGCATGCGCTATGGGAAGCGGGAGCCGCTTTGTACAGTAGAGGATTCCTAGAGGAGAGAGGGGGGAGAGGACGCGCATGCGCTGTGGGGATGTGGGACGCGGGAGCCGCACCGTAGAGTATAGGATTCCTACAGGAGAGAGGGGGGAGGGGACGCGCATGCGCTGTGGGGGGGTGTGGGACGCGGGGGGCCGCTCCGTAGAGTAGAGGATTCCTAGAGGAGAGAAAGGGGGGTGAGCGTATGAGAGGGGAGAGGGGAGGGAACGCGCATGCCCTGTGGGGTGTGGGACGCGGGAAGGAGGGATGGAGGAATTGCACCCGAGGTAATTATTGTCGTTTTAATTAAAGCCATACCAATCAAGACAAGACCGTTCAATATTATGTTAATTAAGTCCTGCCTAATTAGTATAATCAAAATTAATACCGAGCTGATGCGTTCTTTACTTCGAAGCGTATACTGAGCAGACTGAGTTGACGACCGACTTAAAACGCTGGAAGAAGCTAGGTGATCACAAGCTCCTCTATGGCTCCAGCCTTGCACAAGTAGTAAAGGCTGACCAAATTATTTTATATGCAAAGAAGCTGCTGCTTAGCGTCCACCGCATGAAACCTTTGACAGTCACATGGGCACCATGACAGTCACGAGTTGAACTGGGGCCTTCTCAGAATCAACGAGTTTGTACCCGAGTTCACGCGTCAATCAGTTTGATTGACAGACGCCCGCGGCGAAGATCGGGTCCACCCACCGCGTTTGCGCTTGCCAAGGAGTAGTGCTCACGCCGCAACGCCAGCGAGCGGCATGATTCATCTATCAGCTTTATCGCGCAGACTGTGCACACTCGCACGAAGAAATAAAATTTATATCATCACGTGGCTGCGATGTCTCGCATTCAATTTCACCGCGCTCACGACGTACCACTCACAGCCGCGTTGCCGCCATGATGCGAGCGCCCCTGGTGACAACCTGTCCGTATATTTATCCGCAATATTTGATAGAAGCGAAACGAGCTGCACGAGAGTGCAGCGTGTGCACCCTTGTTGCCTTCGAGAGTGGAAATTTCCATGCTGCGGGTGGAACAAAAGAACATGCCCGAAAGTGGAAGAACGCCCACGAACACGCCTGTGGGAGGCGCAATGCTGAGTTGGCAAAAAGATAGCGCGACAATCACGCTGACGTCGCTGCACTGTTGAAATGTGGACTGAGTGGCGGACGCTGACGTGTTCGCACGCGGTGTTTCTTTGATTACCGCCGCAGATGCCCCACATGCGTTTTTGACGCCACGCTCGTTCATGTAGCCGTTTTTGTCAATGCTGCTATCACGCGCTCCGCTCTGTCTTTGTGCCATGACCACCGCACTGCGAGCTCGGAGCAAACTCGTGTGCCCGAGAAGCTCGGGCCATCCTGAATAGCACCTCAGATGGCATACCGACACAAGATTCCCCGAACTTCTTTGTCTCTAGGGCTTCAACAACCTCCCTTGTTAACCTGTCAGCTGGTTTGTCCATGACGCCAGTGTTTTCAAATCGAGGTGCGCAACCTGTCGTTTCTACAATGAATAACTAGATGCCCTGATAGCACTCTTGTTGTGTAGTAGCCTAACACAACGAAAGTGGTATCAAGGCATACAGTTTTCTTTCCAGTTGACAAAGAAGCGAATATTTCGGAAATTCCCTCACATGAATCTTATCTACACATTGAGGATGGTCTAAGCTTTGTTTTCGTTCTTTGCTTGCTTTCTGAATCAAATTTTCAACCAGCTAGCCAACAACTGTACCTTAGACTTGCCAGTTGACGAATGATTCAGACTGGTCCTAGATTCAAACCCGGGTCCGACGATGACCCCCCCCCCCCTTTGAATAAGGAAATCAAGAGTTTCAATGAATGCACAAACGAAAATGAAGCAAAGACATGCTTCCCACAATGGACTGACTTTGGTCCACGGCTTTCAGGGGACGAAGGCACGAAGTGAGCCGTTCTTATAAGACAACATCAGGGTTCGTCAGCCGCCATTTTTTTTCAAATACATACATGGCCAACACCCTGCACCTCAAGCAATGACGGGACAGGCCCAACTGGGTAAAGGCGGGGAGCAGACTTGGCACCCCGGTTTAAGTCATGTTGACGCTCACAAACTTTCCTTTTTCCCGTCCGCTATCTCCAAGTGGAGCACGTTACCTAATGATATTGTGTGTTGTAATACGGTAGAGTCGTTCGTGAACCTCATTCGTCATATCGAACTTGCACCACAAATTTTTGACAATGTATGTATTTTCGTATATTCGTGTACCCACTACCTGAATGAGCCGTAAAAGGCCTGTCGTATATCCAAATAAAAATTTTGAAGATATGATTAACGCAGAGGGAGGGGGGGTGGGGGGTTTCGACGGCGCCTTCCCATAATCTCCCGCCCCCTTTTTCGCATGTCTGTGGCGTGTTCCCGTATACCCTGACGATGTTTAAAAGCAGGTAGAAATGCAAGTGTCCCTGTTCAGGAGTCATTTGCCAGCTCCTTATCTCTCTTAAGTATGCGCGCTTAAATATATAGTATAATATCATTCATAAGTGTGTTGTTGGTTAGTCTGCGGGTACTCTACATGTTATCCACTATGCATTCATGTTGCATTTACAGCTCTAGCGCAGTGCTGGGGTAGTACACGGACCCTAGTTTCAGGGGCACAGCTGAGCACGATGTAGCAGTCGTCCCCGCAGCGCCTGTGACTTTCTCAATGTCACACGCAATGTATACAGTAGAAAATGTATGTCCCACCTCAAAGTTTCGCAAGAAGCCATTTAATTGGGCTTTAGTAAAATGGTGATCTTACTTGCCAAGTCAAACCGAGGTGGGAGTGTTCGAAGAGCGGAATTTTGAATTCGAGAAAAACGCCCTTCCGAAATCAATTATTTCCGAATGTCGAAACAAGGCTTTAAAGGGAAAATAATTAGGACACTGGGCACTCTTGGCCTTGTCAAATTCAGTTGATATGCCTCAGCACCCACTTATTATCTTCATTCTCTTATTTTGCCCTATTGCTCTACCAACAACCGCAGATGGGATTAAGACCGAAGGATTGCTGGAAACGTTTGACCGGCTTTACACATAGCATGCCACGTCGCCCGTGGGTCGGCGTAACACTTTACCAATTCATACAGACTATTTTGCGTAAGGCATATGGGCGCCACCACCTTGGGCTATTAAGCTAATGTTTTCTTATTCTTGTTTATCGCGACGTGAATTGATAAGGCCATGAAACATCGAACGCACCAACCCAACCGTTTCCATGCGTATGCGTCCTCCGAAGCCCTCTGCTCGTTTAGTTGTTGAAGATACAAGATGGCAAGGTTAACAGCATATTATGGTGGAACCGAAACACGCATCCTTAAAATAGTCGCGTTGTAATCGCCGACTCATTCATCTCCGCTTGTGAAGAGACGATCGAATGAGCTCTTGCGCCGCTGTTTCGTGGCTTGACAGACAATGCCAGATGCTCCAGTGTGCCTTAAGCCGACTTGGTGATCGGCCTCTTACGGAACGCGCTGCTTATTGTTAACCTGAATAAAACCCCACCCCTTATGTAATGCCCCTCCAAGAAATGGGGGCCTTTAAGGTAATAAACTGAACTGAACTGAACAAAAAGCTTTGAAAGCCTGGCCTTCACAGCTCATCATGCCAGAAAGCCACACGAGCATTTCTAGGGTCCATGACGGCAGCTGATTTAATTAAGCGATGCTAAAATGTGCATGTGAACCAGGGGCGTAGCCAAGATTTTTTTTTTCGGGGTGTGTGTGTGTGTGGGGGGGGGGGGGGGGGGTACAGTTCAGACACGATTTATGCATGTTCATGCGTGTGTTTTTTTATGTGTGCGTGTGGCTATGAAACAAGCAAAATCGGAAAAATTTCGGGAGGGGTTCGAACCCCCGCCCCCTCCTCCGGATACGCGAGTAATGTGAATTACTGCGAATGATCATCTGCACTCATGCGTTCTCTTTTTCCCTGTATATTGCTCTTCCGTACACCTTTCCAGGTGTAAGCTAGCAATCTGGACATGGCCTAATTAAACTTCTTAACTTTCCTTTATTTCTCTCTACCACTCTTTCCTGACAAACGTTTCAAAGCCCGCACTTTAGACACATTCAAGGTACACATCACGCGATTGTAATTAAGGTACCAGGTCGACACCGCAGCGTTTTGCAGAAAAGGGCCCGTGCCAGCAATAGTCTGCAAGAAGGCAGTGTCTTGAAAGAGTATCTTTGCAAGGAAGAACCCGTGGTAACCCTAGTCTTGCAAAACGCCGAAGTGCATGCTTGTTGGTCTATCGTCATGGGATGGTTTGGAGCATAACGAAGTATCAAACAAGATAACAAGAATAAACGACAAACGGGCACGTCAAGTGCCTTACATCCCAAATCGTACATGATGTAAGTTCAAGGTGTCGTTGTTCGTAAGAAAGGACTTTCGTATCTCAGACACATTACGGACAGTCCCCCGTTATGTGAAAAATCCACGCATATCCACGAAGTGAATGATGATGAGTGGGCCAAGCACGGGGACCGTTCGGCAACCATGAATCGATTCACATACACACATATGTTTCGACTATAGCAACGGATTTTCTAACCGCCGTGACAGCGGACAGTGAGCGTCGACGACAAAGCTAGGTCGTAAGGTCCATAATGTCTACGTTGAAATGGCCGACTAGTGTAAAGGGTTTGTGCTTCTTGGTGTTTTATATTGTTCTGGTCACAATTATGATTGATATTAGTTTATTGTTAAACCTTTTTTTGTCATATGCATTTTTTTTGCACCTGCGCTCCGACTTGAGCACGCCGGGGAACGGATGGACATTCTGCGACTCTAAGGTGCTTTGCCCTGCCAGTGTGCAGGGTCCGTATTTACGAAAACGTCTTGCCCTAAAGATTTTCGTTAGACATCTCATTAGCGAAGTCGGCTGTCCAATTAGAAAACGTACTTACGAAAGAGAACTTTTGTGAATTTGAACCCTGATCAGGTGGGCTACGTCTTCCCGCACATTGCTGGCAATCGGGAATAGACGAATGCGGAAGTACTGTGGCACTAACACCACAAACTAAAGCTTCTCAATCTGTATCATGAACGTATAGATAGGATCAGAGAGACGGGAATCGACAAGAAGATTACAGTCGAACATTGATTCCTCGAGCACTTCGGGCCCACCCACGTGCAGCCACATATCTGCGCCGTTGTTAGAGTCATAGAAGCTCAGTCAGAGGCCATTTGCAAACACGAAATTGATCACGAGCTTCGTGCAGGGTCTGAAGATTCCACGATCGGTTCCAGCCACACGTATTCAATGCCCGTAAAACAGATGGAAGCGAGAAAGGGTCATAGTGGCGGCGCGTTTATAACCAATCTCAAGCAGGACTGGACGGATGAGCACTTTACCAAACACGTAAAGACAAACAATACGGCAAACACGTTCTCTCTAAACAAAAACATCGGTACATGGCACGCTGGCTGACGCAGCCACGCGCACTGCCACCTACGAACGAAGGAAGTAGACACAGGCCCGACGATGCATAGAGGCATAAAACACAAAGCAGCAACGTACATCGAGTAAACAACGCACACGCTGCACAGAAGCAGGGTCGGTGCGCAAAACGAAAAGTACGCAAACGTGCTCGTACTCGGGCCTCCGTTAAGAAGCGTGCAACAGGTGGCGCGGTGATCGGGGGGGACAAAAAAATGAAAAACTCCGGTAGTCTACCCCGCCATTGCGGTCAAGTCACCGAGGCGGAGGATGGGGATAGACCTAAGCAGGCTCACGCTCGAGCTCGGCAGCCCGTAATTACAACCTCGCCGGGCACGTTCGCTTCGGACAGCGTGCTGCCCGTCGCACGTACGCCGAGCAGTGGAGTAGAGCGGCTGCAGAACCGCGTCGAAGCGATCGCCGCGGAGATTCGAGTCGAGCTCCCGACCACCACCGCCACACGGCGTGCAGCCGAACGCATACGGCGCGCGCAGCGTCGTGTGAATTCGTCGCGGACGCGGCTGCGTAGGAAGATGATGGAAGCGGCGGTGCACTTAGGCTTGGAGAGCTTAGGCGAGTAAGGGCTCAGCTGGCGAAGAGCGCCGAAGGCTGAGGCAATAGGCTCCTACCGTGTAAGCCATTGGCGCAGTTAGGAAGGGGTAGGGGGAGGTGGGGGGTTCAAATACCCCCCCCCCCCCCAGATATTTTTCAATTTTGGCGTTTTTATATATACACTCACTCATGCAAACACATGCACGAACATATATAAACAATAATTGGCCCCTTCCATCCCCCCCCCCCCCCCCCCGGAAAAAAATTCCTGGCTGCGCCCCTGGCGTAAGCTGACAGTTTCCCTTGGTTCCAAGCTCCAACTATGCTCTAGCCACCTTACTCTAACTCTTCGCTCCCATTCGAACTCTCCACCAGTATGGCAGAACAGCGCAAAATACGGGACAGTGATGCACGCAGCACACCGTATGACAGCTGTACCATAATATTCATGAACCAACTAGATTAATGAACCATCTTGCCCGCCTAAGAACCCTTCTTCCCCAGTGTTGGCTGCCAGGAGCAGATTCCAGCGAATGCTAGAAAGCTATAGCCAGTGGCTTTCTAGAACACTGTGTCCGTTTCGACTGCGCCCAAGAAAGCACGTTTGGTGGTACACTGAAACCTCATTGATATGATTCTACAGAACATGTTTCACAGCAGAGCTGTTATGGTCCCCGTGTGCCGTGGATAGAAAATTATCATTATCATTAACCGGCACGCGCTCAGTCACCGCCCGAGCAGTCTGTACAGATGGTTAAGAAGAGAAGCTCAAACGCGCGGCCCTTAATTGGTGTTAGCCGCCAGTGTGTTCCCTTGTTGATATTTAGTGGACCAGGGGGTGAGTATGGTGGGATTTGCCCAACTTCTGTGGCACATACCCGCTATAGGAGTTCTACGACAGAGTTGTTATAATCGAGGAGTGAAAAAAGATGGAAGGCGAGAGAACGACTACAGAGGGAAAGAGAAAAGAAAGGCATGGGGAAAAAAAAGAGAAAAAGAAGAAAGGAGAATAAAGGGAAGATAGGCAGAAAAAGAAAGACAGAGAAACAAATAGACGTAGAAAGAGATAGAGACTCAAAAAGAGATAAATAAGAAGAGAGCAAACATAGCATTTTATATTACAGTATAGCAAGGGTTCGGAATGAGATAGGTGAGAAGGTATAAGCCTAGCCAAGCCAAGGCCAGCCGGGTGCCCACCAGCGCTGATGTGACATAGCTGTGACCCAGGCTTGCGCCACTTAGTGCAAGCTTTTCTTTTTTTTTTTCAGATATGTATTCTCTACCGGCCAACGTCCCAACGGAGCAACGTATCTTCATTTAATAAATACAATATGTCGAGCGAGAAGAAAAGAAGAAGAAGAAAATGAATAAGGAACATGGCTTTCGCCTTCGAATCATCTTAGGTGAATGCGTAAGGCACCGTGTGACTTTCTCTCTCTCTCTCTTAACCCAGAGGTTTAGATCCATGCGAGCTTGCCGCAAGAGCGACGATCACGACCGGCACGGCATCACGCCGTGAGCGTCCCGACCAACGCGAAGCGAGACAACGCGGCAGACGCTACCTGACCGGCAGCTGCAAGTGAACGTACACACTGCACGCTTGGTTAGTGCGCAAAAGGCGAAGCCGCACCTTGACCAAGGTTAGGGTGACGGCGTGCCTGGTAGCACAGCTAGATAGCTGGTGCTGTACCGCGGTTGGAGCATGCGACGAAGCGGGTGATAGTAATAAGCCATTCGCCATAGCTCCGTCGGACTTGCTAAAGGGACACTAAAGAGATAAACGATTTCTCATGGTAAATCACTCTTTTAGAATACCAAAATCACCCCGCTTGTCGCGAGTTGACGCCTGGTAATGCGACAAAACGCCCAAAAAGAAAATTGTGGAGCCAACGCCACCTTGGAGTCTCTGGTCCAGCGGGCTCGGGCGGCGGCTTCGAATAATGACGTCCCGGACTAGGGATGTCGACCAGCCCGGTGGGGATAAGGGCTATCTAGAATCGCCAGTTCCAATAAAGGTTTTTTTTCCTCCTCCTCCGCAACAATCACCGAGAGGTCATAGATTCTGATGGCGTCTACTAGGGTCCGCGTAGTTCCTAAACATAAAATAATTGTGGTTCATTGTCCTCTTAGGGTGCCATAGACAACGCATGCAAACTTTCACGAAATTTAGAACGGCAAAAATTCAGCCCACCACACCCCAAACTTGATATCGGGCAGGAAAGGGAGTGGCGCCGGTTACAAACTAACACCTACCCCAATCTATTAATTCTCAACAAAATCCACCCAACTCAGTACCCGGACACATGTCCGTGGTGTTGGGAGCGGCCATCTCTCACTCACATAACGTGGACGTGTAGACTCAGGCCACCCGAAATTAACTCGCCCTTATTAGGGATAAACCCATTTGAGAGGCAGTGGGAGGTCTGGCTTACGAGCAAGGATCGAGAGAGCCAAGTTGCTCTGCTCGATCAGGCCCAGCGAGCCGCAAAGGCCAGTGGGGCCCTAGACTAGGGGACCCACCCACCTTCGCCCTAATTCCCTCCAGTACAATAAAGTTTCTACTACTTATAGGGCTAATGTCGCCAAAATACGGGAAAATACTTTGAAATCCGTGACGTCACGTGTGCAGGTTTCGGCGCGAAATTTGTAAATGAAAATTTGACCTTCATTTTCTCTTCTATTACCATACCATGGTTGTGAAATTAACGACAGTAGAGTTTTGAAAGTATAATTGATCAGTACAAACTGATTCCCTGTTTCCCTTTAGAGTCCCTTTAATACCGTAGTTGCACGGGCACGGTAACCTCAGTTACGACAAACCCCAGTTCCATTAAACCGTAGTTACACGCAGTTAGACGGAAAGCCTAACTGCGGTTATCCCACTAACCGTGGTTGCTCCGAACTGAGGTTGACCACCTCAGTTAAGGAAGCTAACTACCAAATGGCTTAATGCGTATTTGCGGGCTAGTTGGTAAGTCATTATGGCATATCGCAGCGCACACCAGGTAAAACGACGATCACGCACACAGAGGGACGACACAAGCGCTGGGACGTCAGCGCTTGTGTCAGGGGCGGCGCCCGCGGGGGTATGGGGGGGGCTGGAGCCCCCCCCAAAATTTCCGCCTGCCCCCCCCCCCCCCCCCCTTTGCCCCCCCTAAGAGCAAGCATAGTCAAAACACAACGCATATGTTCCCAGCTTCCTTGCCCTCCTGAAGGAACTCGCTTGTCGTGGGTGCCCCCCCCAGTAGATAAATCCTGGCGCCGCCCCTGGCTTGTGTCGTCCCTCTGTGTGCGTGATCGTCGTTTTACCTGGTGTGCGCTGCCATATGCCATAATACCAAATGGCGGCACCCATGTCGCCGGTCGAAGACAGCGTGGCTCCAAAGTAGGCCAGAACGTCCTCCCAAAATTTCTTTACTGTTCTAGTTAGTTCATACATTATGTGTACGCCTACCATGTGCTTCCGTTTGACCATGCACCGTGAAACTGCCCAGTGTATGAGGTGGCCAGGTTCCCCTCAAGCTGGTTAATTGCAGCTTTTTTGCATGGTCATCCTCGCAACCTTGTTGTTGTAAAATAAAACTCAATTCAATTCAAAAGAGAGTGAACTGGCCTTTCTCAACAACAGAGACGTTGACACGCGAAACAGTCCGTCAAAACAAACCACGCACCAAACACGACAATACGAAACGTAGCAAGCACCGGATTATCTTACCTTTCGCATTGACCGCAAGGTGACTTCGCCCATAGTTGCGAGACCAGCCTTTACTTATGCCAAATATTGTCAAACCACTTGATGGAATACGCTCGGACACTGCAGCTGCAAGCAGGAATGGATGTATTTTAAATAAAATACATTGTATTTGCCAGTATACTTATAAACTAGCTAAAACTTCTATATTTTTATTCGCGAAACTAAGTGTCACGTGACGTGCCTCACAGCCCCAACCGAAGGACTACTTCTCCCGTGTAACATGTGCCAACTTCAGTTGGCGCTAACTGCAGTTTGCTCTGGTTAACTTAGGTTCATTGGAACTTAGATTAGCGTGCCCGTGTAACTAGGGTATAAGTGTAGCTGGAGCACACAAATGGTGCATAGCGGGTGTGTAACTGGTGCCGAGCTAATTCACTCGGAGTTACTGGTTAGACTACAGCACATAAGGCTTCAGAAGCTGCGTCTGCTTTTATTGTGTCGGAGTGATTCTTCTTGCCTTTAATTTTCTTTTTTATTCTAAGCATTCAAACAGAGGAGTAAACTTTAATTTCAAAAGCAGTTGTCTGATCCGCATGAAACAAAAAAAATTGCCGAACTATACACCCAAACATACAACTATGACTAGGACCGCATTATACTGCAACATAAATTTTGAAAAACGTGTGTGATTTGCATGAAGCCTATGCCACTTATTCGCATATTAAGAGCATTGGTTAATGTTGCGTAATGTTGCCTGCTAATTTTTATGAAATGCAATAAAAAGTTAAATAATAAAAATTCGGCAGATCCCACGTACCATGGGAATCGATGTCATGCGAAGCATGCGGAGGGAAGGTGACTGTGGTGTAATTTTTTTTGTTGAGCGAAACGTTACGAAATGACGCTAAACATATGTACAAATGTTATACGAACAGACATGTATGTTGAACAGTCGCATATATGTGTTTTATATAACCAGTTGTTTACAGTTACGTAACGATGCCAAGAGCAACACGGGTATTACCAACACCAGAAGCGGTAAGCTGAAATGTAGCGCTTGTGCTTGCGAGGATGGTAGCCGTTGATAGTGCTACGCCGACTAACTTCAGTGGATGGCGCTTAACTACAATTGACGCTAACCCGACGTGACGCCTTTATCATTGGAGTACATATGTAACTACGATTTGCAGCAGTGCGACCACAATTGACGTTTCACCAACATTACACCTGCTAGGGTCTATTTCCAAAGGAGTTCCGAGACCTGGTGGGCTCTGTGGTAGAATACTTGATTGTCACGCAGAATGCTTGGGTTCGATTGCTGCTGGGACCCTGATATTGAATCTTTGGATTCGTCGTACAGTGCGAATAAAAATCTTTTTTTTCTTTTTCTTTGCTGCTCATGTGGACAACATTCCCTGGACACGCATATAATCATTGCGCATTGCTGCATTCGGTCGGCTTGCGACGTTACAGAGCCGCTTAAAGCCATAAGGAGATGATGCTGAGGAAAATACACGTAGGTGCATTAAAAATTGTTGTAGAGTTTGACGGGCTAATCCACGTTACGATTATGAGACGTGCCGTAGGGCAAGACTCTGCATTAAATTGACATCTAACTATGCGGATGTTCTTGAAGTTCTGCTCTGTTTCCACCAATAAACGTCGCACAAAACAGCACGCTCCTCCCCACGTCTCGATTCGGTCCCACTTCGCCACGCCCCTATCTTACGCTGAAATGAGACGTAAGGTCATGCAGGTGCGTACCCATAGGCGTGCGCAGGGTTCCCCTTCAGGGGGGCGCGAAGGTTCGTTGCAGCCCCCCCCCCCTCTCCCTGTTATGTCTATGTATGGGGCTGTATTTGCGCCCCCCCTCCCGAGTCGCAGCGCCCGCCCGCTATCACGTCAATGTATTGGGCTGACCTTGCGCCCCCCCCGTCATGGGTGACTAGGGGGGGGGGGGGGGCGCCCCCTGCCCCCCCCTCGTGCGCACGCCTATGCGCGTGCCACATGCCAACATAAGTTAACGCTGAGCTATTTGGGGGTGAAAGGGAGAATGTTATAATTTACATTCACCACAACTCGCAGTGACGGAGTGGGTGAAAACGCCGTAGAAAACGCACGTAGATCCATGGCCCAGGGCCCCCACGTGGTCCGAGACCTCTGTCCTTGATAATTGGACCAATGAAAAGATAACGCCTTTAAGGAGCGTCAAGGGTGATCACTGAGTGACCCTCCCGGCGTCACGCAGCCTTGGCACTGCATCCCACGAATGTTGCTGGCACGACTGACGCTGGCCCCGTGCTGCCACCTATCGGAGCGCTCAGGCGACGTGGCAGCCTCGTACAAGCGATAAACAGTAGAGCGATGATTTCAGTTCTAAGCGAGTCGCTTCAAATGATATAGCAGCTGTACTTTTGAGTTTAGTTGTAGTCTTAGGCTTTCCGTTTATTTCATTGCGTGCGACACACGCACCGAAGGCTGAACGCTTCCGAAGCGGACATACCGTTATTGCGCTGTATAAGCAGCGGCTCTTACTGAGAGCCGCGTTGTGGTTGCAGCTTGTTTCGTTGGTACAACGAGGCTCTTTCCGACAACACCTATGAAAAACTGTCTGTACATGCGTGAAATCAATACTTATTTCAAGGCACTCGTCATTCCATTGCAACAGAAATAATGTCGTAATACGTTAATTTATGAGTGTTATAGTATTTAATCCTAACTAAATTGTAGTTAAATATCTATTTGTCCTGAAGGGAATAGTGCTCTTTTTTTTTGATAAATAGAATGAAATCTAGGGCTCGAAATATAGTGCGAATTTGTTTTTGGTTAAGTCCACCTTGAGCAAAAAAAAATTATACCTTTGACGTTCGCTCGCGGAAAGCATCACGTCGAACGACCCCTTGAACATGGTAGTGCCTTCAGACGAAGTTATCGTATGCAACAGTACACTGTAAAAGTAAGTTAAGTGAAGACACATTTATTACGTAGGAGATGCTCAATTCATCCAAAGCTCGATACGTCTTGCCCTTTCTTCGCCCCTAGTGGATGCAAATAGCAAAAACAAGTGGTGTACACGATTGTGTACATATCGTTTCAAATGGCTAGAACACAGTGGCAGATATAGCCGATCTGTTTGCTGGCCGCCATTCCGCACTCAGCAACGAACAACGTGCTTACAACGCAGACGAGCGGGACCTGGCAGTAACAGCCGTTTCTAAAATTGTGTGCTTTTCTATCTTTCCATTTATTCATCCATCTATCCATTCATTCATTCATTCATTCATTCATGCATGCATGCATGCATCCATCAATCCTTCCATCCATCCATCGATTAATCGATCGATGTATGTGTGTGTGTTCGCACGTATGTGTGTATTTGTGATGCGAAATGTAGTGGTTAGTCGGAAGATAAACACGCAGTCTGCTTGCCTGCGCTATAAAATACAAAAAAGTGTAGATTGTTTCATCGGCTTCTTTCTTTGTTAGACACAACCAGTGGCGTAGCCAGCGGGTAGCACGCCGGGCCCGTGCCCCCCCCCCCCCCCACTTTTTTTCGCCATGACATACAGGGCACAAAATGACACTCGACAACATCTGTCTGCCCGGCTCCCACTTCAGATCAGTTTTCGTACCAGTACCCTTAAGCAGGAACTATCCAAAGAATCGGGTCATAAATCGCAATGCAAAAATACTGGCGAGCAAGACGATGAATGACCCTGCCCCTCTAGTGTCCACATGGCCCGCTCCACCCTTTTCTCGCCGCACTATGTATCATCCTTCCTCGACCTCCCCTTGTGCGTGTCGACCCAACCCCGCATTCGGTTTGTTGACACTAGGAATAGCAGGAATCGACTTATCTCAACGCTCATCTCGGAGCAATCTACAGCGCATCATCATTCGCGTGCAAGCCGTACCCACGGAATCACGCCGAGATTTCGTATGCATGTCCCCGAGGCTTGAGTCGTTACAGGAGCCACCAGGGGCCCACTAGCGACGAAGAACACAAGTGGGAGCGGGATCGTCGACACGCTGCATGCGTAATACGCGTAACCAGTCAACGAGACACGACGCTACAGCAAGAGACTTCTCGACACCCAACCGTCCCACCCAATGCGGAGGTCCGTATTGATGGCTGGGATGCGTGCGTGCAATGCCGAAGGAAGGACCACCGACTGACGACAATAACGCGCATGATTCTCGAGGTCGTATACATGACCGTGCAAGGGGTGGTGACGGGGTCGTGTCATGCACGGTGTATTCGGCAAAACGGTCCAGTAGAGGGCGGTGCGTAGTTCGAGACTCGGAAACAATTACGCGACGTTTATCTGTACGAGAGTCCAATTACGCAGTCGTTGCACCGCGATGTCTCGTCCCGCAACGCGGAACCGCGTTACTATGCGACCCCTCCGCGAACCACGCCCAAGACCCAAAACGCATTTCCCGTAGGCCAATTGTAGATGTCATCTTACGAATGCCCTCCGTTGTACCGCTAGCACGGACGTGTGCGCGCTTCTCGACATGCGTTTTCTAGGGTGTGTGTGCTCCTCCTTCCAATGGCACGTCAGTTTGGAGAGGTACGGCTTGTGGTTTAGGTTACCGTTGTGGAAAGGAACAAGATATTTCTAACTGGACTTTCGCTCTTTCTCTTTAATAAATGCAGGAGTAGGAAAGGGTGGCAAAATGTATGATGCCCAGTTCTCCTGCCTTAGGCATACGGTGCATAGCGAACATTCGCGTGCGCACAGAGGGACCTGGGGTGGGACCCCCTATTCATCTTAAAGGGAGTGCCAAGTCTGCTTCATACGTGTACTAATTCTGGATCTGTACAGTCATTGTTAATGTGCATGGTCACGGCGACCATGCACCATCTCTACGATTTAAGACAGTCATGTGCTAGACAAGCAACAGCACTACAATCGGTTTCTATGAAAGCTCCTCGCTCCGTAGCGCGCTGCGTTAAACAATCCTGCCACGCGACATACGTCCTCCAGCATCATTAGCTATTTATATACACCATTTACCTACCGCTTGCCATAGTTTCACACTATGAAACCTAGAAGAGAATTTGGCCGCTAGTGCCTATAAGGGGCTCCTTGGGCGACTCGCGATGGACCAGGTGCATATTTCGCTATCTTTCCCTCACAGGTATTCGAACACAGTGCTCGAATAGAGTCCACCGCTTACGCGGGAAGTTCGATTTCGTCGGCGAAACGGACAGCGGCACGTCCGAGGGCCTAACCTCACACTCGGTACGCGCGCGGGTGCGAGGTGGAAAACGCACAGTGGTACTCGGGGGTGATGCGTAAATCCGCCTTGCGGATGTATGGCGGGCACAAGGCAGCAGCACGCATGGATAAGTTACACGACAATGGCGTAGGCAGTGCACTGCTGTTTGAAGCGAGTGCTGGAGCGCTACGTACGCTCACATGCCGTCGCCGCTTAAACCAAGCCCCGCTAGGGTGCCTTGATGCGCGCTTTGTGGGGGGGCGCACGCATCGAGGCACCCTAAGCCCCGCTAGTGTCCCTGTATATGCTACCGCAGGGAGCACATACAGTTAGCTCCGCAACTGCAAGCTGCCATCTGCCGCTGTTGCGCGGAAAGAAGCGAGACGGCTGAACATCTAATAATGGACGGTGCCCGTCTCTCTCCGCGCCCAGCCGAGGGCACCGGTCTACCGCAGGCGCTCGTATTTGCACCAGAAGATAAAGATTACGATGCCACACCGACCCATCATCATCATCAAATTGTGCGAATCGATGTCAGCGTTCCTTCGTACAGGGTGGTGACAGCGCTTTGGGGACAGCGTCTCCTGTTTGAACCAATATGGCAATATCACAGAACGTGGTATCCACACTGTTTAAACCAATATGGCGGCGGCACGGACAATGGGTGCCACCACCAGCGGAGGTTACATGTTTTTGCTAGGTTGTAACTGAGCATAGCGTGATTGTTAATGGCGCACCACACAGAACGAAAACTTACGGCCTAGTTTATCCAGCGGAAGAAAGAGATACCGAGACAGACGTTGAAAGAAGCGATGTATTAGCAAATCTTCAACGATACCCTCAACCAGGCCCGTAGCCAGGAATTTTTTTCGGGGGGGGGGGGGGGCACTTGCAAAAAACACCCATTTTCACTATTTATTTTACTTATTTTCGGTAAAACACCCCCCCTCCAAGAGAATTTCCGGGGGGGAGGGGGGGGGGCGGGCCCCTTGGGCTTCCCCCCCCCCCTGGGTACGGCCCTGCCCTCAACGATAATGGTCAGGCCCAAGCACAGAAGGATATCGCACGCGTGAGGAACGTGGCGGACCCTGAAAAATCAATGCCTCATAAAACATAGGCTCCCTAAGTAACGTACATCTGCCCGAAGCGAGGCCATACCAACGCGCACCTTGGTTAGGCCCTAGAGTCATTATTAACCACACTTCCGCAGTCGGGCACACAGAAACACAAACACACATAAAACTAAAACGGGCGCGCGTAACATTATGCCGAAAAGAAAAACACTGGTGTCGGATAAGCGCGCCGAAATAATGAATAATCATTCCCCGAATGCCATAAACCATCCCCGCACTCCAGAACTCATGCAACACTGCGGAAGCCTATATAGCACTACGTGCCTATACCCCGAAAGGTAAAGAGGCTCCCTCTTCTGTACCGCGCCGCATGCGTAAGTAAGCGCCAACCCATTAGGGGCAACCCGTCCAGCCGTAATCGATACCGATTCCTGAATAATTGCGCGCGCAAACACGCGCGCCGGGCATCTTCCACGGTTCCTCACTTGACCGTACACCAAGCCCCATGCCGCCCCGTCCGTCCCTATACACTCAAAACACTCCACGCCCGGCCGTTTCCTTCGGCGTCCGATACGAGCCCCCTGATAAGTCGCACGCTGATTTGCGGCAACGCGCTGCTCGGGTCTTTGGTTTGGTTAGAGATGGTATACGGTTGCCGGGTCGGTTTAGCCGACCACGACCCGAAGAAGCGAACGAAAATATGGTAACGCATGTCCTCCGGGCTGTTACAAAGCTGTGGGTGAAGGTGGGGGCCCGCGTTTGGATGATATAGTGAAAGAAAGAAAGAAAGAAAGAAAGAAAGAAAGAAAGAAAGAAAGAAAGAAAGAAAGAAAGAAAGAAAGAAAGAAAGAAAGAAAGAAAGAAAGAAAGAAAGAAAGAAAGAAAGGAAACGCGTGAAAGGCCAAGCTATAGACCCCCATGTGTGTGGATTCACAAATCTTCCTCGCCAGGACCACTCCTTAATCTCGCGATGCAGGGTTATACCTAGCAGCAAGACAGCAGACCAATATGCAAAAGAATGAACGTAAGAAAGCAAGCAAGCAAGAACCTTCAAAGGCGGTGCGTTGCACCTCAGCGATCACGCGGTGCATGTGCGCTATCCGAGGCGCCCAGACGTTGATTAATGAAGAGGACACGCCGTGAGCCCGTTTCATCTCCATTTATCAGTCTCTCGCTCTCGACCCCCCCCCCTCCCCCCTTCCCTCCCTTAAGCCACCGCTACGCTCGCGCATGCTCGTGTTTGTTCGCGATTTTTGAACTGTTGCTGAGCAGGAGCGCGCGCAGGGCATCTCGTACGCGCATATTTATATGCAGCGCGAAGTCATGCATGCGTTCGGGCCGAGTAAGTATTCACGGGTTGCTCCCGCTGGGGAGTCGTGACTCTACGGGCAAGCGCCCGGCCACTTCAACGGGGGTCCCATTTGTGTGACCTACCCCACCTCTCAACTCCCACTACACGCCTCTTCAACAACGATCGCTCTAATGCCCCGGCTGTTTGCATCCAAACGGTGCTTATTACGGGCCTGTTTGCAAGGCAACGACGAAGGCCAAATGGACGCCAGGACTTCCTCCCCCCCCCCCTTTTGCGCTCTCTGATAGCGCCAGCTCGTGCAAACGGGTCCCCTTCCCGGCACGTGCGAACCGCTCTCGCGAATGGCGATTCGTATAAAGCGGGACGGCGATCGAGAAAGCCGGGGGGCGTTAGCGCCGCCCACAAGTTCGAATGGGTGCTCGTAGAATGCGACTGCGGGGCTGCAGTGGCCGGCTAAGCGCTCATAAAAACGGGCCGAACTCGTTCCCAAGTCGCCTGCGGTTTCTCGCGCGACTGAATCGATGGGCTCTTTATCCAACGCGCACGAGAAGAGAAAGAAGAGTCCTTTATTGCTTTTTTTTACAAGGAGAAATCCTTTAGATGTGCGTCTCATAATCATATCGTGGCTTTGGAACGTTAAATCCCATCAAATAAATCTTTAGATGCCTCACTTGAACACGAAAATTGACCGTCGGCGGCGTAGTCAAGCGTCAGAGCCGTAAAGCGAGTGATGCAAAGAAACTCATCGCGTGGTGACGTTATCATGACGTCACAGATCGCCAAAATTTGTGACGCCATCACATGACGACGTTGTCTCTTAATCAAAGATGAACCGATCACGGAGGCAGTGTAAAACCATGTGGGGTTCACAAAGATTGCAATGACTCCGATCATGGAGGTAGTGCTAAACCACATTAGGTGCGGAAAGCTTTCGGAAGGAGGGGGGAGGGGAGGTGTTACGAGGATCAATGCCTCCACTAAACAAAAAAAAAAAATAATAATAATAAGCTGGCATTCCCTTTCGAGTCGTCTTAGCCGATTGCATAAGAGACCCTGCGAGTTTTCTTTTATTTATTTATTTTTTATGTTTTGAATGCACTTCTGCAACTTTGGTTCGTCTGTTTGCCATTTTCCGTTAATGCCATAAACCTATGCCGTGACCTGCTTGTTATAACCTGATTTTCGCGATTCCCACTTGCTGGCCTAAAAGAGTTTCTCTAAAACAGAAATTCGAACCCGGTTTCTGCTGAAATCGGACTCCACCCTACGCCCCTGGGGCCTGGGCAACGTCCGGCATCTCCAATCTTCGAAGCAGAGGCGTACCTTATCGGCACATACGTTGCCTTACCGTTCGCACCGCAGCTCATACCGTTATCTACGCCGGGCGGCGAAAATATTTAATGGCGGCGGCCTTCTTATCACTGACCCGTCCAGCTTCGAACCAAATCACTTTGTGGCAGCCTTCTCGAGTGGATGACGCAAGCACTCGCGGAAGTAAATCGTTTTTCTAACGGAAGAGGCACTCCGGAGCCCATCGGTCCACACACAAATCCAGGCAATCCAGAGGGCCCAAGAAAGGGCGGAACATCATGGTGTCCCAGCCCCGACTTGGACGCGGTCAGTGGTTTCCGCGGGTCCCCATTAGGGGTTCCCGCGAAAGCTCCTCAGGATCAAATAAAGTTCATTGTCTGTCTGTCTGTCTGTCTGTCTGTCTGTCTGTCTGTCTGTCTGTCTGTCTGTCTGTCTGTCTGTCTGTCTGTCTGTCTGTCTGTCTGTCTGTCTGTCTGTAACGCTTCGGACGAGAGCGCTGGGCTCTTTGCGCTGCCGATTACTTGCTTAACTGCACCCATTCTAAATGGGTGGCTTCATTAGCGTGCGAGTTGACTAGCCTGTCCAATTTTATGCGCTTGAAGAATACTTGAGCCGCCAAGTATCTTCAGGCAGCACATGAGGAAGTAATCAGTAAGTGCATATCGGGAGTCTTACAATGCGCAGTAATCGTTTCTTAATCACCAATCAGACGCTCCCACTCTACGCCGGACCACCCCGCATGCTCACTTTTCTATGAACATCGCAATTTCATCGATAACAAGACACTCCCCTTGAGTATCGCACCCTCTTGGCTTTACCTTTCGTACAGGCTAGAAGAGCGGATCACTGGGACAACGTTCCCAATGAACCTCGAAGACTGTCTTGCAATAAACTATGCCCCTCTTCAGGCAGGTTTCCTCACTCTTTTGACATTTGCCAACACATCAAGGAAAACAAATTTGAAGAGCACCTCGGCAGTTTCGGTGCCCTCAACCTCGCTTTTCAAGATCAAGCTATGGAGTCAACCTGGGCGACAGATACCACCGGTATCTGTCGATGCCGGTGTGTATGACGATATGCGTGATTAAAGCCGGCTCGCGGACTCGAGCAACGCCTCCTTTATTTTTTTTTCAATGCCAGTGCAAACGCTCGCTCCTTCACCACTTTCCCACGAAGATGCGATCGACAGATGCGCTTTCCGTTTCCAATATCATGCGTCTGTCACATTTGTTCCTTCGTGCTCCTTCTTTGTGGCTCGAAGCGCCGCCTCACAGCGCTCGTGTGGCACCTCTTAAAGCCAGCGCTTGCAGCAGCGTCGCAATGACGCTTCCCCATCGGTTGCCCGCATTGCGCCACGAATGGAGACGCACTAACTCATAACACCGTGTCTCTTACAGAGCTATATAGCATGACCGCCAACATAGTGAACACGAGGGATGCATGACGCCAACTCATGGATTTGTACACAATTGAACAAAAAATTACTTCATATGATTTCCGTCGTGAGGCACTACCTAAAGGGTACTCTCCCCTCTGAGCGCAAAGCACATGCGAAGGCTAGGCGATGGGCGAGAGTAGGAAAGGGCTAGAGGAGAGGATGGTTCCTTCGTGCTCCTTCTTTGTGGCTCGAAGCGCCGCCTCACAGCGCTCGTGTGGCACCTCTTAAAGCCAGCGCTTGCAGCAGCGTCGCAATGACGCTTCCCCATCGGTTGCCCGCATTGCGCCACGAATGGAGACGCACTAACTCATAACACCGTGTCTCTTACAGAGCTATATAGCATGACCGCCAACATAGTGAACACGAGGGATGCATGACGCCAACTCATGGATTTGTACACAATTGAACAAAAAATTACTTCATATGATTTCCGTCGTGAGGCACTACCTAAAGGGTACTCTCCCCTCTGAGCGCAAAGCACATGCGAAGGCTAGGCGATGGGCGAGAGTAGGAAAGGGCTAGAGGAGAAGGGTGGTGAACGGCTGGATCGGGCGCATCTGGCTAGCATTGAATAAATAGAGGAGGCGCTGACTCGAGCAAAGACGACAATGGGTTTGGGAATTGATGAATTCGGGAATTGATGAAGCGGGAAGTTGCGTCATGATTTCAGCGAAAACAAAGACGCAGAGCATGGCTACGTCAGGCAACCCGCGACCGGCCCGGAGCCCGCAAAACCGGCGCCGACCATAGATTGTCACAACCCACAGTATCGAAACGCTCTTCAGTCCGTGACTGCCGCGTGCTACCGAAGAAACCAATCGGATGATATCACGCTTCTCGTCCCGTCTGGAGCGGAGCTCCAATAAAAGCCCGATTCACGAACTGAACAGCGCCTGAAGCACCTCGAGCGGAGGTCACACGACGTGATTAGAAAAACGCGCAATATATATATACACATATGCCCCGGCACCTCGACAGCCGCCGCGTAACGGGAGTGACATGGGAACGTGATTAAGAGTTGTACAGGCGGGCGGAGTCCACAGTGCCAAGAAGTTATCTGTACACTCCACCCGGGGATGTATTCATATGCGGAGACCGCGGACAAGACCCGTATCAAGGACAGCTGTCGCAGATACAATGGACAAGCCGGGACGGCTAGCCACGCCGTAATGAACGTTTGTAACAGGCTACAACAAGAGCAACGGCTTGAAAGCGAACACTTACATAGTCTGTGCTACAGAGGCGCTGTCTGCCAGATGCGAGGCGTAATCGACTCATAAGGACGCCTGCAGTTTGGACACTACCCGCACCTACTGTACCGAACACGCAACAACAACAGCAATGGTTTGAAAGCGAACACTTATGTATAGTCTTATGTACGCCTACTGAGTCGTTGTTTGCCAGATACGATGCATACCCGACTTATAAGAACGCCTGCAGTTTGTAGACACTACCCACGGCTACTGCACCGAGATGGTTGCAATGAAAACAGACCTCTAGCCTCGCGTCACAGTAAATCAATACGTAGCTGACACGGAAAACAATCACCGATCCTGTCCCTCCCTTATGTTTTTTGTTCTTCCATCTGTCAAGTTCGCCATTCGCATTTCGTTCGTGTTCGGTCTATCGAACGCACCCGTTGCAAGGACGCAGCCCTTCGTCGATGGAGGCGAGGGAACTCGGAAGGCAATTAACGGAAAGAATTCGACAGAGAGCCCATGGGAGAATAATTCGCCGCACAAAAGGATCGCTCCCTGCGAACCGGTCCATCGGTCATCATCATATCTTTATCGCTCTTTTATCGCTCGCAGCCGCTTCCAACACGTCCGTTGCAAGCAGTCGTGAGTTGGAACGGTTGCTCGTTTCACTTCCGACGACGACCCTCGGCTACCTTCTCCACCCTTTCTGTACTTCACTATCATTCTTAATTCACGTATGCGTGCGCGCTTATAGGCTCACGCCGGTGACTCCTGGCTAACTCTTGACGTCGCTTTGTGTTTTGCTCTGTTTCCGGTTGCGGGTAGTATACCTTCGCGCATGCGTGTTCTGAGAGGAGGAACGCACGGTCGAGCCCATGTTTCTCACGGGATGCCCTGCTTCGACATCGCGCGATGTAATAAGCGTTGAAAATGAAGGCGAGACCACGCTCGGGTGATGGAGTTGCCCGATGCTCGGTCTTAGCACTACTTAATTAACGTTGCTACTTATCGTGTCGCTGTACAGTGAAGAACACCGCTTCCGTAAAAGTGTGCACCGTAGGCGGCACTGCTGCGGAGCTGTGCGTCGTGGCTAGTCACGACAGTAATGATGATGATAACGTTTGCTAAAATGCTTGCGAATTTGGATCTTCTTTGTAATCCTCAGCTGTATAGTGCCCATTTGCTTCTTTAATCTAGTATTTTGTTTTACCTATTTGCTCTGTTCTTTATGCTAGTTTACGTACAGATGCCCTGTTATTTTGTCAGTGTATATTTTTAGTAGATTTCAACCCAACTACTGGTTAGGGATCCAGATGGCTGCGCACACTCCTGTATAATTTTCTTCCTGAATAAATGTACATGATCGTAAGCGTGCGCAGGGTTCCCCTTCAGGGGGGGCGAAGATTCGTCGCAGCGCGCCCCCTCCCTATTATGTCAATGTATGGGGCTGACTTCGCGTCTGATTCTTGCAGTGTCTGATGCTTGCATCTTCATCGCCGTCGTGAATCAACTTCGTTAGTCTGCAAGCGGCCTGCCTTCCGCTATTGGTTTTCCACGCTGCACGCAACAAAACCGCCAGCGAACGTCCTCGATGAC